>OZ020194.1:80530285-81130285 GCA_963971165.1 Philopedon plagiatum | reverse complement strand
ATATTTCTAAAAACTATTCGTAAAAGATGGTTGAAACTACTTTAAAACTAACTGAAAAATCTATGAAACAGTGCGGAGAAAGATGTTTCTTTATATAAAAAACATTTTCATGTGTTTAATGAAATTAGTCATTTTGAAAAAATTCTACTGGTAATATAGGAATTTAAATTTCAAGTGTTCCAATTAGTTAGACTTAATCCCATTGATTAATAAATATTTTACAAATAGTTGTGTTCTCAAGTATATACAAAAAGATACACAGATTAAATTCCTTAAACGTCATTGTATAATATCTAGTTTCGTATAAAAGAGGAAGCGTTTTATAAAACAATCACCAGTCCCCCTAGATACGCAGAAAAAATGAAGATTTTGTTAGTATTGAGTGCTTTAGTGGCTTTGGCTTTAGGTAGGATTTTTATAGATATAGTAAAATAAAATTCAGTTAAGACAAAAAGGTCATTAAATAGAGATATAAGTACATGTATCTCACATCATTTTTCCCGCCCATTTTAAACATTAAAAAAAATAATAGTAACAAAAATGTACAGTGGGAAAATGATTTTTGTACATACATACCTATATTTCGCTTCCGCATTGACCTCGGTCGTGAACATTTTTGAGTAAGTTCTGTCATTCAAGCTCTGAGATTTGGGTCTACTAACTTCCTATAATTCTGTTATCATTCACTAGCATTTGCTGACTGACCTTTACAACATTAACAGCCTTATTCACAAATTTTAATCTAGTTCTTTTGACCCCAGCGAATTATAATTAATGTTACACAAAATTATTAATTATTATTCATATGTTATGTGTACTTCTAACTCGGTTCCATTCCGTACTTCATCAATGACTTTTTGTGGTTGCAAGTTTCACGTAAAAAAATATCAAACCGTGCATATATGTGTAAACATTATTTTCCCATAGATTTAGAAGAAAACCCAAAGAGCTATTTAGTGATGATTCGCAAATAAGAACCATAATTATTAATCTCTCAGATTATGTAGCCAAAAACAGATACATTTATTTACATGTGTAACTAGGGTACAGTAAATGGATACGTAATAGAAGCATTGCCAAAATGTATCCCGCATGTTTCCATTTTAATGAGGTCTTATCACAAAGATCCGCTAATTCTAATATTTACATTTGGCGACCCCGCACGGCGATTGTGGCAAACGTGCATCATGTGATTCATTCGAACGATGGTAGTAACACTTGCCATCCCTACCATACCACTATCTGTCTTTCTCCCATTTGAGTTTTAACTTTTAAATATTTCTTTTCTTATGTTTGATATCCTTAAGAATTTGACGATCTGGCATGTAAAATAATAAATTTTGTAGTAGATAGTCTTAGAGATGAAATTATGAGAGTATGGCCAGTTCTTTCATTTTTCATATTCAGTTAGACGGAAAACAGGATGCATTAAGAAAGTTTAAGTACTTGTCTTTATTTCTATTTATTTAGATCTTATACAGTTGCACATTTTAACATATCGTGTAATTTCTTCATTTAATAGTGAAGGAGTTACACCATGTTAGCGGTACTTATTGTTCGGCATAATATTTATGTAAGGTACGTTTATTTAAGTCACTAACAAAGGTTTTCTTTTAGCCGAGGGTCCATACAAAGCAGCATACATTCCCTTAGCAACCGAGGTTTCCAACGATCCTACTCTGCGTATAGTTGGTGGACACAATGCTGCCAGAAACCAATTCCCTTACCAAATTTCCCTTCAACAACGGGTTATTTTAAGCATTTACAGCCATATCTGTGGAGGTTCTATTATTAGCAACAAGTAAGTTCAGAAATCATGAGAGACAACTTTATGAATATTTTTAAACTAGTAAGTAATTTTCAAAACTAAAATAATGAGCCATTAAAGATCAAGAGAGCTCATAGATAAAAAAATATTTGAATCTTTTGACTTTAAATACGTTTTATACAACAATGGCTCTTACTTCACGGCACTAGAGCAATAGAAAGATACAGAGAGAAAAAACACCCGGTAAAAATATTTTTAATTTGTCAATTTTTTTTTAATATTTCAGACAAATAATTAAATTTTTGAATCTATGTATATTTTTCGATACACAATTTTTTAAATTTCCTATTACAAAAAATATTCACCTTAAAAATATGTTTTCAAACTTCTTCAAAGGTACATCTTTTCAAAAAAACACTTATAGTATTTATTCAAAAATATAGTTTTTTTAAGCTGCATTATAAAATACCTAATTATGATTTACCAGCCATTTAGTGTGGTAAGAATGGGCCGTGGGGTTCATAGTGCCGACTATTTTTTTATATAAATAGCAGATCTAAAGTTCAAATCAAAGATGATAATTAGAAAGATAGAAAAAAGGCTGCGCAAACCTAGGCAAAATCGACCAAACCCAAAAAAAAATGAACATGGTGCAGGTTTATTTAGGTTTGGGCAGAATCTTTTTCTGTCTATTTTTGATTAACGTTTTCTAAACTTTTTTTCAGATTCACTAAAAAGGTTTAAGACTTGTACCGGTTTAAATTAAGATGTTATGTGATTCTTTAGAAAATAATTGTGCTATGAAAAATTGTTTTTTGAAAATTCGTAGATCTTAAAATTTTATTGGAAAATTCTGGACGGGTATGCAATTTATTTTAATTATTGTGAAGGGCATATGTAGGTATACTTTTGCTCTCAACCCTCAGACCATGGGTTCAGATCTTGGGGATGCGTGTTTGTTTTAAATGACGCTATTTTATTTATTATTCAGAAGATAAATTCAAGCAAACTTGCTCCTGTTTATTGATAATATTTGTAAAATAAACTAAAAATAGTTATGTAAAATCCAATCAGTAGAGGAATTTCGCAACAAATCGGTGGGTGACTAAGTAGACCGGGTTCTACGGTAGGCAACAGATTTTACAAAAATTGATTATCTACCGGTAGGTGACGAACACTCGTCTAGAACTATCTTATAAATTCTTAAAATAATGTCCTTTTTTTCAGTTGGATCTTGACCGCTGCTCATTGTACTGTTCAGTTCACTCCTGCTCAACTTAGAGTTGTTGCTGGAATCTTGTTACTTAACGACAATAACGTTGTTGGACAACAAACAAGAGATATTGCACAAATCATCAATCACCCATCTTATCCTGGGTAAGACAATCCTAATCCTATTAATATCGATAGTGATAAATTTTAAATTATAAAAATTGACATTCGCACTAAATAAAAAAACTTTTTTTGCGTTTTCTGCTTTGTTGAAATTAAATATGTATGTCTTTATTTAGAGGTAATCAGGTAGCACCCAACGACATCAGTTTGATCCGATTGGCTTCATCTCTCACATATGGAGTCAGCGTACAACCTATTGCTGTCCCAGCAGCAGGACATTCGTCACTAGGTACCGGTACTCTTTCTGGATGGGGACTGTTAAGATCTAATGGTGCAACTCCAAACAACCTTCAATTCGCTAACTTACCAGTTGTCCCCGAAGCCCGTAAGTTTGTAATAATTTGGTGACAAATCCTGTATTTACTAGGAACGGTATAAGTATTTCCACGAAGAGACTCAATTCATTGTCGTGATCGAATTCTCAGCTGATTAATCCATTACTGGATTTGATGATTTTCTAAAAAATTTACCTCGTGTCGATCATTTAGAGCGACGAAAACAAAATACAATGATTCTTTTTGACATTAACTCAGGATGTTTTAAATTGTTTCTGCTTTCTGGATAGGCCAGATGCTAAGTGATTTGAGATTCCGGAAAAAAATTTATTTCGTAGAATTATATTAACAAGTAGTTTTCCCATCGAGCGAGGCCGGTGTCCCCCTCTTTTGGAGTGATATACTATATATGTTACGTCAAAAGTTTTTGATGCTATAACTGTTTTTGGTAGATACCTTCACCCTCCGCAAAGGCGGGACACCGGCATGGTTCGAGTGGGAAAACTGAAGAATGTTTAATATATCAAAGAACAACTAATTATATTCAATAAAAATTTCTTCCTGAAATTTTTTCTGAAATTCAATCCTTTATCCAAATTGTCATCTCTCGTATAGACTAAAGAGAATGTCTTTTGTTTCTGTGTAATATGTATTTAATTACTAAAACTATCAACTCAAATAAACCTACAGAATTGCTACAGCTCAACGGTGTACATAACAAATCAATATTGAGTAGGTATTTTTCCTCAGATCATCCTTCTTTAAAAACAATGTTCCGTAGCATTTATTTCAATGTAAGTCCATCAAATCATTTTTAAAACCTTTTTTTTGTTTCTTTTTTAAGAATGCAACGCCGTCTTAACCAGTCTTCTTGGACGTAACAACCCCTTTAGTGAACAGCTCAATGTCTGCTCAGGAACTGTTCTTGGACACGAATCTGCCTGCAGTGGTGACAGTGGTGGCCCATATGTTAAAGACGGACGTGTTATTGGTGTTGTTTCTTGGGGACTTGTTCCATGTGGTGACGCAGGAGCTCCTTCAGTCTATGTCAAAACTTCAGCTTATACTACTTGGATCACAACCAGCACTAACGGAGAAGTCAGGCCTTAAAATGTAAAATAATAATTAACAACAAAATGTGTAATATAAACTTGTGGTAACAGTATATGAATTTTATTAAACCAATAAGGAAACCGGCGAAATATTAGATCATGGCTGATTTTGGCTAGTTCTATTGTAATTAGAGATGGGTAACTTCCACTAAGAAGTCTAGTACTATAAGTTAATTTACGCCCTGAGTCGATTTATTCGACTTGCACCACGTTCTGTTCTTTTTAGCGGATATGCCCACAATAATTCTCTTTTACTTTATGTAGCGATCTGCGATGGTTTCCAGTAGCTTGAGTTTGGTTAGGTAGCAAACTCAAGCTAGGTACTAGAAACCATCGCAGATTTGTTTCCAAAGACCTTAAGCACACACGCAGGATACTCTAATTCCTGCTCTTCCATTAACACTAAGAAAACACTGTCTTAGAAGGAGTATACTGTCCATGGACCTTTAGCAAGAGGAGATGACACAATTCTTTTGTAACCAGTGGCATAGCAAAGGTTCCCGAGGCCCCGATGCAAAAAATTGTTATGCGCTCCCACCCAAATCAAAAGAAAGGTTTAAGATCGAGGACCAAAAAAAGAAGGTTTATTGTACAATAAGTAAAATTAGTCGGCCCATGCGGGACCGCGGGGCCCCAAATTCCCGGAGCCCCCATGCGTCGCATGGGTTCGCATATTGATCTTAGATGTTCCCAACAGTCAAACAAACATTAATTTTAAAAACTATTGTTTCGGCTTGTACAGGGTCTTCCAACGAGGACTGAACAGGGGCTCATTTTTGAGCTTAATTGTATTTAAAGAAAAATCTAAAATAGCCAATCGATGTACTTTTTCCTGCAGAATTCAAAAATGAAACCAAAAATTTATTTGAACCAGAAACAAAAGAGTTACGCTATGGATAAGGTGTTTTTTAAATGGAACATAGCTTTTTTTATACGATTTTCGGAACGAGTGATTTTTTTTATGTCCGTTTTGATTAAAATATTTAATATTGTGACAGCTATTTTTATTAAATTTTAATGTTTTATCCAGTATAATTTAACTTCAACCTGTTTGAAACATACACTAGGTAATAAAGGTAAAATCACCTTGAAATCCTTCAAAGTCAAAAAATTTGACAAATTTACTATAATGCCGAAATGAAATATTCATTAGATGAGAGGTTGCAATAAATCTTCTCCTTGCTTCTCTTGCATTTTCTTGGCATTTGTAGAACAAGATAACAATCTGCAATCTCTCATCTAATGAATATTTCATTTCGGCAATATTATAGTAAATTTGTCAAATTTTTTGACTTTGAAGGATTTCAAGGTGATTTTACCTTTATTACCTAGTGTATGTTTCAAACAGGTTGAAGTTAAATTATACTGGATAAAACTTTAAAATTTAATAAAAATAGCTGTCACAATATTAAATATTTTAATCAGAACGGACATAAAAAAATCACTCGTTCCGAAAATCGTATAAAAAAAGCTATATTCCATTTAAAAAACACCTTATCCATAGCGTAACTCTTTTGTTTCTGGTTCAAATAAATTTTTGGTTTCATTTTTGAATTCTGCAGGAAAAAGTACATCGATTGGCTATTTTAGATTTTTCTTTAAATACAAGGAAGCTCAAAAATGAGCCCCTGTTCAATCCTCGTTGGAAGACCCTGTACACATATCAAACATTTGACAATTACTCTTATCAAAAAATAAAAACTCAATATACACCTGTGGACAAAAAATTGTAGGTAGTACATCTAATTCAAACAGCAAATGTCAGCTCCCTAAGAAAGTCTGTTGAGGTGAATTTAGGTTGTGAATTAGATGTACCATGACTGTATAAACAATGCTTCCTTATACCATTACAAAAGATTTACAGAAGTTGAAACTACGAATAATTATTAATTTTTAATATACGACCACAAGAATAAATAACATCCAGAAGGATAACTCTCGTGCGGCTCGTTTGTTCTAAGTCTCTAACGCGAGGGACCTTGAGTCAGTAGTAAAGGAAAATTTTGTGGTATCGCCATAGGCGTACCTAGGAGATATTATGTTGCAATGTTAAATTAGTAAAAAATATGATTACAGTGTGATTAGTGGGCTGTCTTAGGTAGTGCACAATGCCTTAAAATATACTGGGTATCCCACTTTATTTTGGCGTATTTCACACAAATTTCTCTTTTCACAGGGAAGCTGTTACATGGGGAATCAGAAAAAATAAGAACTGTGATTTTTAGAAATTAAATTGACAAATGCGGATGGATTGAAAATGCAGGAAATAAAGTGTACTTTTTAATTTTATTTTGATGATGAAATATTATTTGAAGTTAGGTGACTAAAGAGGTGCTAAGATAATAAAATATCTTTATTGGTGTCTCCAAATCAACATCTTAATTTTTTTCAGTCCTAAAATTTCCAATTATAAATTTAAGAGCGTAAAATAACCTTCCTTTACCAAACAAGCTAATCAAATACTGGTGCGGAAAATTTTTGCAAGGATGAACAAAGCGGCTATATTTACCAATATTTACAAAATGGGTAATAACATCATTTTTTAAAACAATGGGTTCAAAATTCCTTTGAAATATTATTTCTAATAAAAACATATGTTACGAAGTCGTTAAGTTAAGTTACCAAATGTATCTAAATTAACATTTTGATACGCTCTGTAATAACAAAATGACGAAGATTCGTCCAAGTTTTGGTGAGCTTTCGAATACTCTTCACATATGACGCATTTATGAATTTTTAAACATTTTTTAATAAGCCCGCAAAGTACCTTAAAAAATGTAATAACAGTCTGGGCAAAATTTCTAATACAAATAGGTAGTTTTTATTGTATTGTCCAGACAAGAATCAATTAAGTGATTTATTAATGGTCGGAATATTTAGGTCGTATTGTTAGGGTAATGTAATTTAAATATTGTTTGTTATTTCGGGGTTTTATGATAATGTAATAAAGTAAACAATAAAAGATTATTTCTGAATTTTACAATAATTAGATGTTTGAAACTGGACGGTTGTATGAAAGACATAAAAATAATGTAATCAAATATTGGATACATATATTATCATATGTGTATTTACAACAGGACCTAACACTCCGAAGATTGTTACCACACAGACCATTTCAGGGTATCGATGGTTTGGGGGTCACCCGTCGTCACGCTTGACAACAAGAAGAGTTTTCATTCTGGTTCTTATTTATTCTTGTATTACGACAATTAGTCGCTACACTAATCTTTTTGGTTTTACTGAAAAAATATTGAGAAAGAAAAAAAAAGCAATTACTGGATCCTTTAGAATAATTTGTAAACGCAAATATTAATTAATGTTTTCGTGAGATGTCCACATGCAATTTAAAAACTCAAGTTAGGTCAAAAGTTTGTAGTATCTGTCATGGAATATTTTGCAGGAAAATAATAAAACGAAATTTAACTTTTTTTTGGCAAATAATTCCCTTTTAGTTCTCTCTACACTAAATTTCTGATTCGTGGGTTTCATCATTCATGGGGGTCCATAGGGCACAGGAAGTAACAAATAATTTTAATCATAGCAACATTATAATTAGCAAAACATCTAAACTGTAACATTTAGAAAATAAATTATTTTTCTAAAACTGTCACCGATAGTGACGTCTTTAAGATTATGGATATTTAGACCTAATAATCCCCTTATTAGTTTTTTGACAATTATTTTCCTAATAATAAGTATGAAAATATATTATAGAGATTAATTTCCTGAAATGTCATCCTGATAATTATGACTGTCCATAAGTATAAAAAGAAAGTGTATTTTGCAAAATAATTAGTCCTCCTAGATACGCAGAAAAAATGAAAGTTGTGTTGGTACTTAGTTCTTTGATGGCCTTGGCTTTGGGTAAGACAACATTTTACTAATTAATTAATTATTGTGCTGTATTTCTCTAACTAGAGAAAGGTAATTTATTGATTAAAATGGACCATTGGCAATTTCAACTTTCAGGTCTAATTGGAAAGGCAATGCATATCTGATCGTTTGATTTGTTAATGGTTAGACATTGTACATTGTGCTTACACTTTATCTAGAGGACGGCACAGTCCAAACTATTCACACTGCCCACTTTAATTAACACGAAAATAGTTTGTCTTGTTCGACCCATTCCCACAGAGAGTAGGAATTCGGGTCCATTTTTTTTTAATTGCATATAGTTATTGCAAATTCAGAAGAACTGTGCAGTAACCCTGGTCGCCCTGGTCTATAATTAAAACATTTCTTTTATGAATTATTATTAAAAAATAATCGAATTAAACAATATCAGATTCAGAACTAAACCAAGCACATCGATTATTCCTTTTGCCCCACATTGGGCGCCAAAAATGAGAATAACTGTTGTGAATTTGGAGCGGCAGAGGGCAATTTTTTTAAAAACTTTTACTGTTACTTATAATAATTATTTAGCAATAATGCATAGAGAAAATGTTTTTTAATAAAATACAGTTCCAAATGGCTTTTTAAATATTTAAATTAGATAAGTACTACTCAACGCAAAGGGCAGTTTTACCCATAACTTATCATTAATCGGTACAATTATTTTTCGAGAAAGCATCTTTTGAAAAACTGGACTGTTCGAAAAAGGAATTTTTCCAAAAAGTATATTTTTGAAAATAAATGTAGGTTCTATTCAACTAAGTGTTTAAAAAAATCAAAGAACCGTTTTTTAAAAAAAAATTGTTTAAAATATTTTCGTCCATCCAGGATCGAAAAAATTAATTACCTTAAATTTAGCTTAGTAAAACATATGTTTTTTTATTTTAGCTGAGGGGCCATTTAAAGCAGCCTATTTCCCCCTCGCAACTGAGATTTCCAACGACCCATCTCTGCGTATAGTGGGTGGACAGAACGCTGCCAGAAACCAATTTCCTTACCAAATTTCTCTTCAGAGACGCAGCAGCATTTTGACTGCTTTCAGTCATATTTGCGGAGGTTCTATTATAAGCGCCAAGTAAGTGCATGTGTGGGTAATTTTAAGAGAAATAATCAGCTCTCATCCCCTTCGATACTTCTATCGATTTTTCCGGTGCCCGGTTTTAAAGGCAACGTACATAATAAAATTTTGATTTCTGTATTGAATTATATAACACCGATTACAAAAAAATATTCTAAATATTTTTAACAGCACTTTTCTTCTTCTTTTATTTTATGTTAAATTTCGAAAAAAATATTTATCCAAATATGGGGAGGTATTCGAAAAAATACATTGGGAAACGAAATATTTTTGAAAAAATTTTGAACAGTTGGTTTACGAAAATTTTTCGTAGCTCCTATCATATATAACCCAGTTGATATTTAGTAGGCCCCGTGGCTACAAACTTTTCGGCGAATGCGCCTATACTATTATTATTTTATTTTTAATTTAGAAATATGGCAACCCTACCTTACGTGCTTAAAATTAAGCTTTCGTAATAAAAGAAAAATGAATAAAAAAAATGGTCACAACCCACGTGGAATATGGCAAGTACCTAAGATCTGATGAAAGGAACTTAACTGCTACTTAAATAACAAGGGAAAAAACTAAAAAAAAATTTAATGCAATTATATGCTAATCATCATTAAAAAGTCTATTTAGGTCATTATACATATTTTATGAGAAAGCGATATGCTTTAGTATTCCTACGTGATCAGAAGAGTTCAGTGAGAAATAATCTGATCCAATTAATATGATCATAAAATAAATAAAGTACATTCATTTTTATATCAACGATTTTGAAGAAAGCAGTTTAATAAGCAATTTTTATAATATTTGCTTAATTTCAGCTGGGTCCTCACCGCTGCTCATTGTACTCAGGCTGCAGCTAGCAACCATAGAGTTGTTGCTGGAATTTTGTTACTTAACGATGCCAACATCGCTGGACAACAAACGAGAAGTGTTCAACAAATCATTAACCACCCATCCTATCCTGGGTAAGACAATCATAATTATACTGTACTAGCTTACGCCCGCGACATCGTCCGCGGTATAACAATTTTACTCCATTACAAACTTTAAATCGCCATTTTAGCCCATTAGGGGTTGATTTATTAAAAACTGTAAAACCGGTGTTTAAACATTTATTTTTTAGAGTACTTCTATGACGTTTCGAGTTAATACCATCTAATTTTTGTTCTCCATACAAAGTTTGAACCCCTGTTTCACCCCCTTAGTAGTTAAATTTTGAAAAAATTCCTTCTTAGTATGTAGTAAAAAACTACTGACCAAATTTCATATTTATATATATATATATATATATATATATATATATATATATATATATATATATATATATATATATATATATATATATATACATATATATAAACGATTATTCAAAGTAAAAAAACATTCGGCTAGATTTCTTTTTTTATGACAAAAGAGAATACTTAACGGCGCGGCGAAGCAAAAAATTATCAAAGTGTAAAATGTAGATTATCGTGTATTATCAAATTTATGTCTTTAATCAGTAGAAAACATGTAATGAACTAATATGAACTAATAAATATAAGACAATATCTTTCAGTTGCTGGACAAAATTATAAAAATTTCGAAAAAAGCACGGGTGTTAATGTATTAATAAAATGACTTGCTTCCAAAAATCTTTGTTAATTTTGAACAAACCTTAATAATCCTTTTTCATATTATTAGAGGGAGCCAAGTAGCACCAAATGATATCAGTTTGATCCGGTTGGCTTCTGCTCTCTCATTTACTGTCAATGTTCAGCCTATCGCTATCCCAGCAGCAGGACATTCTTCACGTGGTACTGGCACCCTATCTGGATGGGGATTGACAAGAACTGGTGGTTCTATTCCAAACAACCTTCAGTTCGCTAACTTGCCAGTTGTGCCTGAAGCCGGTAAGTTAATGACTATTTCAAAGATGGTGAAGTAGAATATTGTTTTTCGTTAATTTAAATCGATGATTTTACATTGTATCCTTTTCTTACAGAATGTGCCGCCATCTTGACCAGCCTTCTTGGACGTAACAGCCCCTTTAATCAAAATCTAAATCTCTGCTCAGGAACTGTTCTTGGGCGCGAATCTGCCTGCAGTGGTGACAGTGGTGGCCCATATGCTAAAGATCGTAGAGTTATTGGTATTGTTTCTTGGGGACTTGTTCCATGTGGTGATGCAGGAGCTCCTTCAGTCTTCGTCAAGACCTCAGCGTACACTGCCTGGATCACAACCAATACAGGCGGAGAAGTCAGACCTTAAAATGTTTAACAATAAATACAAATAATAAAACGTATTGATATTTGTATGACTTTTTTACAACTACATGTTTATTTTGTTGTCCGTTTGTACACTTTTAATTCTATAATGGCCGGACCAATTTTTGGATATGAGGCAGCAAGATTTTCTCTTAGTTTCGCGAGTAGCATAGGCTATATTAAAGTTAAATAAAAGCAATATGGGGGATAATAGGCGCCATTTTGTTTACACCGGAAAATTACAGCATTACGCTAACTAATCAATTCCTAATCTCTGTCGCTGTTATTGTCATCCACACTAATTATGCCCATAGCATCATTAAAATATGTGGTTCCAGCGATGGTATTTGGAAATTTAGAAAGTCTTATGGCGTTAGATAGCAAAACGGTTTTATTGCAATCAACGCTATATTTTGAAATGAACTATATGGTTGTATTCCGGTCTCAATAAACTTCAGAAGGTGGAACAAGAAATCCAGGGCCATATTTAAAAAAAAAATTAGGATGACTGATTAAGTAGGTTTACTTAGTAATGCTTCTAGATAAGTATTTATTTACCAAGACGTCCGACAACGTCTGTCCTATGAACCATTTTTCTAGTAAATAAGTATGACAGTTATTAAGTAATAGCGACTATAAAGAATATAGACAGACACTCGAATACATCGTAAAGCCGGTCTCCCTTGAGACATTTGGTGTGTTTACTGGTTTATGATTTAAAAGTTTGTTTATCCACCATTGTATGTACATGTAGATACATAGTATACATATTTATATAATTTTAGACAAACAAAATTTTAAACCATAAACCTGTAAACCCACCAAAAGTCTCAAGGGAGACTCGCTTTTCGTTGCACGGCAGTGTTCGTCTAGGTATTATTTAGTCTATAGTAGTAGATAAAAATTTGTAATACAACTAGGAATTTAAATCCAATTTAAAGACAACTAACTTGTTTATCCCTTCAACCGACTTTACAAGAGGAGGTTATCAATTCGAGCCGTATGTTTTTTAGTGTTCCATGAAATGGAACACTATTCGGAACCCACTTCGGTGTCCGTCCGTCGCGTCGGTCTGTCACATTCAATTTTCTCTGAAACCATTCGACGTCAAAATTTAAAATTTAGCACATAGATAGAGTGTAGTGGCCAAATTATAGATGTGAAGTATAAAAGTTGAATTTTGATTATGAGGATTAATTTCAGGGAATTAACGAAAAAGTTGAACAAAAAATTTTTTTAAGGGCATCGTGTAGGGTGTCAGTTGAAAGCCTATTGAAGCACGAATTCAGCAATATATATGATGTATTTTTTTAACACTCTTCTGGAAAAACGCTTAAAAACTGCTATACCCCACGCTTATAGCCAAAAGGATCGCTCAGAAAAATCAGAAAAAATCATGAACATTGAGAATTAGGTCTAGATTGAGCTAAAATTATCAGGATTGGAAAATTCGAGCGCAGTCAATTGTTATAAACAATATAATTGTTTGTTTCCTTATAACTGCTGAACCATTGGTTTTAGAGAATACAATTTTGACACACAATTTTTCTCACGATATGTAAGAATCCACTGTGTCCTTACACGTTTTTCAAAATTTTTAATTTGGCTCAGTCGAGACGCGAGAGCATTCCTATTAATAATTTAGGTGGGGGCTGATGATACGGAACACCAATTGTGCAAGTATAGCTTGCACTTGACCGATTTATTATTTTGTGTATGTTCACGCATAAGGGATTATCCATAAATTACGTCACAGAAATTTCATCGCTTTCTAACCCCTCCCCCTCGTCCTTGTCAAAGTAATCACATTCGTATGTTGTGACGTCACACATTCGGCAATTTGAAATTTAGATTTTGATTAAAACAGCCCTTTCAATATTATTATTATTTTTTAATATTATCAAATAAAGTAACAATTGGTACGTTCTCAAACAATACATAGGTACTCAAAATCCATAGGAAAAAATAGTTATGTTATTTCTGGCTGAAAAAAAAAAACTAATCATCCTGTGCCAATGGACTTTCAAACCATGCCTTTATAATATTTATTATTTATTACTGGCATAGCAGCCACTTCGTACTCTTTTTCTATGGCGATGGGAAAATCGGGGCACCGTCGTCATTATTTATCGAACAGAATAATTTCCTGGCACGTCTGGCTGCAACTCCTTGTGGACGAACCTTCGTGACAGTCATTTAGTGTTTTAATATTTTAGATTAGATGTGACCTCACGAAGCTTATGAGTCCTCCCCTTCTTGTCACGTCTTGTTACACTTTGTGGACCCCCTTCCTCCCCTTGTGTGTGACGTAATTAATGGATGACCCCTAATTATTCTTCAACCGATTTTCATGATTTGTATTTGTTTTGGAAACGACTTTTTCCAAAGGGTATTTTCTTGCTAAAGTGAGAGGAAACGTAAAAAAATTTTGAAAAACCAAAAAAAAATCATTAAGATCGCCAAATTTTATGTGTATACTTTTGAATGGACGCACCGATTTCAATAATTTTTCTTCGCTGGTACTTAACTTTAAAAAAATAATAAAGGGGAGGGGATAAAATCGGAGCGGCGAAGTATTTTTCCGAAAATGTTTACTAATATGTCATTTTTGGGGTTATTGATATCCGAAAAGTTAATTTTTTATAACAGATTTTAAGAAAATTACAGGAGGGGGAAAAAAGGAGCGGCTTGGAATTTGTCTAAAAATGTTAACTAATGTGAAATTTTCGGAGTTGTTGAGGTCAGGAAATCTAATTTTATCTAACAGATAAAAAAGTTCTCTGGGGGTGGGGGAATAAAAGAAGCGGTTGGGTTTGATTAAAATGTTAACTAATATGTCATTTTCCGAGTTATTGAGGTCACAAATCTAATTTTGTGAAACAGATATTACGAAAATTAGGGGGGAGCGGAATTGGTAGGTGGTAGAGGAGCTTTTCCTCGACCGAGGAGGTACCGCCCTATATACCTACTTAAAAAGCTGGTGGAATCTTAGCGGATGTTTCCAGCCCTGGGTGGGTGAGTCGGTTTTTTCTTCTTCCAACTGTTATTTTTTCTTTACTCATTCTTTCTCTGTCACTTCTAATTCTACTCTCTTTTAGCTGTTCCCCTCTGCAAAGAAAACAAATTTAAAAATGACGACGCTCAAAGGGTTAAAAAATTTCCGATAAACTACCCCTCCATTCGGATTTATGGGCAAGGGGTGCTCAGGATGTCCACCATCAAAGAATTCCAAGTATAATAACCTTTGCCAACATCTGCGATCTTAATTACAATTTGAACTCTATCCACCACTACCTCCAATCATGCAAACCCCACATTCTTTTTCTGATCGAAACCGAAATCAATCCCAACCAATCATGTAATGTTTCCATGCTATGAACTTCTGTCATCTTTTCGTTTTTATGGTTGGGTGTGCGCCTATGTTCGCAGCAGTCCTTCTTGCACCAGACTTCCAAACCTGGAATCTGACAAGCCCAATGTTTTCTGGCTAAAAGTTTCCCTTAAACCTTCTACTAAATTTATTTGTTGCATTAACCGCTACCCATCAGACAACTCCTATAATGAGTTCTTTGACTTTCTCTCGGCAAAAATTGACCATCTCCTCATACCTGAATTTTCCTCTGCTGAAGTTATTGTCCTAGACGACTTCAACGTTCATAGCAAGGAGTGGCTAGGATCTACAAAAACCGACCCAGAAGGCAAAGCGGCAGATAACCTTTTAATCAGCAACTCGTTCACCAATTTAATCAAAGAGCCAACATACTTTTCCCGCAATCCTACCCATAATCCAAACCCACTAGATCCTTTGCCTACCATTCATCCTAAGTCATACTTAACAGCTGTGAGCGCCCCCTCGGTCGTTTAGATTACAGCCTCATTATCGTTTCTTGTCCTATACATCCCGAGTTCGTTGAAATCATGCCAGAACGCACGATCTGGCAATACAATTCTGCCGACTGGGATGGTCTTCGAAATTTCACTCTGCTTTTCCTTGGAACCCAGTCTATCTTTCCACCTCCGATCCCTCCGAAATTTGCTCTCATATCACAGATATCATTCAAGTAGGCATTGAAAGTTTAATTCCACATACCCGCCAGAAACCTAAACTTTACCATCAAAAACCATGGTTCTCCAAGGCTTGTGATAAAGCCAGGCCCGAAAAGTCCAAGCCCACAAAAGGTATCTTCAAAATCCTACATCCGAAAATCGTTAAAGTTAAGAAACCAATACAACCAAACTATTTTCGAGTCCAAAATGCTTTTATCAACCACATAGAAGCTAAAGTGCTTTCCCGTTCCAGTGGCAGCAAATCTTTCCGCTCGGTTGCCAAAAACATTAGTCAAACATTCCTCCTGCCAATTTGGCTCATCCAACCCCCATGTCTGCACCTCATTAAAATGTCCAGCATAATACTTGTCAAACAAGTTGAGAAAATTCTTCTATCCCTTGACATCAAAAAGTCCTCCGGTCTGAATGGCATATCCGCAGTTGTGCTAAATAAATGCGCTCCAGAACATGCACCTATCTTAACTCGCCTCTTCCAGATCTCCTATGACAAGGAATTAAAAAATTAGATCCAGATAGCTGGAGGACTGCTTGTGTGCACTCTGTCCCGAAGAAAGGTTTCAAGTCCCTTCCATCCAATTTTGGACCTATCCCTCTTTTCTCTGATGTCACCAAAGTTTTGCAGAAAGCGATCAACTTGCAAATTCTAAAATATCTGGAAAAACACAAAATCATCCATGACACTCAGTACGGATTTTGTCACCAAAGATCCACAGCTGGTTTTCTTAGCTTTGTCACACATTACTGTAACAAGACTCTCGAATTTTGTGTCGAATCTCAGATTGTTGCTCTTGATATTTCCAAGGCCTTTGACCAAGTATGGCATGCCGCACTCCTCAATAAACTACCTTCTTTTGGTCTTCCTCCCAAACTATGTACCTGGATCGGTAGCTTGCTCTCTAATCGGCACATATCTGTCGTGGTGGACGGCCACTTATCTAACTTCCAACCTATCAATACTGGCGTACCCCAAGGTTAAGTCCTGGTACAAACCCTATGTCTTCTTCATATTAATGACTTACCCTTTTCAACTACCAGTCCCATCCACAGTTATGCTGACGATAGTACTCTTTACAACAACATTCATTTTTCCAGATAAGTTTCGAATCAAGAGCTGGATAATAGACGCAGATCTATGTACCTAGATCTTCAATTAATCTTAGACTGGAGTGTCAAGAACCTTGTTCGGTTCAACGCCGCCAAAACCCAGCCTTGCTCCCTGACACGCAAAAAATCCGGCAACATTTACTCCATCTATATGAATGGCCAAGCCCTTTACCACAATAAAACGTTCGATCTTGTTGGCATCGCTTTCGAACATAATCTCAGCTGGCACTAACACATAAGTTCAGTAGCCACATCGGCAGCTAAAAAGCTTAGTTTTTCATTTCGAGAAAAACAAATGTCTCCCCTTCCAACTTACACACTCTCTATGTTTCCCAAATAAGACCTAACCTAGAATACTGGTCCCACATATGGGGAGCGTCATCACCCTCGACACTTAATATCCTCGATTCAATCCAAAAGATTTCCGGCTCATCAACGACCCAGTCTTCACAAGAAAATTCCCTTTTCCCGCTCATCGACGCGCTGCGCTGTTGGGGATTTTGCTTTGAATAACTAGCCGCTATAATTCCCCCTTGACTTTTACTAACAGAACAACAAGAGGCGCGTTACGTACGCATCCTTTTGCTGTCCAGCTACAAAAGCCTAGAACATCCGACTTCCCTCGCTCATTCATACCCATTGCCTCCACATTATGGAACAAAGTGCCCGCAGATGTTTTCCCTTTGCCCTCCCAACCTCCAATCCTTTAAATCCCGTATTAATAGACTACATTTCCCTTCTCTTCAGACGTCCACGGTACGTAAGTACTTAGGCTTGAAGTCTACGTGGGCTATCTTAGGTAATAAAAAAAATAAAAATAAATGGCTGGGAATTTCTCCAGATATGTTATGTGTCATTTGCCCTTTTATAATATTATAAAAGATTTAAAGATGTTGAAATTATGGATATTTATTAATTTTTATTATACGACTATTATTCGCTACACTTTTCACACCTAACAACCTAAAACTTTCTTTTGGTATTGAACACTGATAATGTTTTTCAACATTATTTCACCAAAAGTAACGATATTTTTGTTACTACTTTATCGAACAGATGTTCAGACAATGTTCTCTTTATTTTTAAATTTTTACTTTTACTGAATAAAATGTTAAAAAACAAATAAAAGCAAATACTGGATCCATAAGAACAATTTGTAAGAAAAACGCAAATACTATTATGTTTTTGTAATATGTCCACATGCAATTTAAAACCTTAAGTTAGGTTAAAACTCTATGGTGTATATCATGGGACATTTTGCAGGAAAATATTAAAACGATATTCAATTTTTTTGCAAATAATTCCCTTTTAGTTCCCTTTTCACTAATTTCCTGATTTTTGGATCTGAAGGGCGCAGGGATTAACAAATACTTTTATTATTTGGCAACATTTAAATTAGCTAGACATCTAAAATGTAAGCATTTACAAAAATAAATTATTATTGCAAAACTGCCTCCGATATTGAGGTCATTCGGATTATAGACGAGGCAATATTTAGACCTAATAATCCCCCGATTCACTTTTTGAAAATTATTTTTCTAATTATAAGTAGGTACGAAAAGCTATAATAGAGATTAATTCCCTGAAAGGTCATCCTGATAATTATGTTTGTCCCAAAGTATAAAAAGAAATCATTTTCGGCAAAACAATTAGTCCTCCTAAATACGCAGAAAAAATGAATATTGTGTTGGTACTAAGTTCTTTGATGGCCTTGGCTTTGGGTAAGACAATACTATTACTATTTAATTAATTACTGTGCTGTGTATCTCTAAGTAATGAAAGGTAATTTAATTTTTAAACTGGGCTGTTAAATGTACAGACACTGACAATTCTAACCTTTATGTCTAATTGGTAACGCAATGCTTATCTGATCGTATGATTTGTTAATGGTTGTACATTGTACTTACGCTTTATTTACTATTCGAACTATTGTCATTGTCCACATTAATTAACTCAAAAACAGTTTGTTTCTATAAAAATCCAGCAAGATGTGCAAATATTTTGACCCACTCTAACAGAGGGTAAGAATTCGGGTTCATTTTTTAATGGCGTTTAGTGATAGCAAATTAGGAAGGTCCAATACGTGTAACACTTATTTTAGAAGTAACCCTGGATTTGTAATTAAAACATTTCATCTATAAACTATTATTAAAAAAATTTCCCCACATTGGATGCCAAAAATCAGAATAAATGTTATAAATTTGGAGCTCAATAAAGGGCAATTTTTTTAAAAAAAATTACTTTTATAATGATTATTTAACAACAGTGCACAGAGGAAATGCTTTTTAATACAATACAGTCCCAAGTGGCTTTCTAAAAATTAACATTCTACCCAACGGATATTTTTACCAAAAATGTATAATTCATTTTAACTTTCAAGAAGTGTCATACAAATATATCAGTACAATTATTTTTCGAGAAATCATCTTTTGAAAAACTGTAGATTCGTAAAACATATTTTTCTAGAAAAATGTATTTTTGAAACAATGTCGTTCGAAAATAAATGTACTATAAGTATTTAGAAAAAAAAACAAAAAACTGTTGTTTCAAAAAAATTGTTCAAAAAATTTTCGCCAGGGTCGAAAAAGCTAATAACCTTGAATTTAGCTCCCTAAAACATTTTTTTTTTATTTTAGCTGAGGGACCATTTAAAGCAGCCTATTTTCCTCCCGCAACTGAGATTTCCAGCGACCCCTCTCTGCATATAGTTGGTGGACAGAACGCTGCCAGAAACCAATTTCCCTACCAAATTTCTCTCCAGAGACGCAACGTTATGGGCAGTTTCAGCCATATTTGCGGAGGTTCTATTGTAAGCGCTAAGTAAGTCCATGTGTACGATTGTAAGAGAAATAGTTAGGTTGAATCCCATTCAATAAGTCTGTCGATTTTTTCGGTGCTCGGTTATAAAAGAAAAGTACATAATAAAATTTTGATATATCTAATGAGTTACATAACTTTTTAAACGCCTTCAAAAAAGAAGGTTTTTAATTTGTCCAATACGTTTTTTTTTTGTGGACTCATACCCGTTGGATGTACTCACCAATTTATAAAAATTTTGTTTTGTTTTGTAGACTCGTTCTCCGTATGTTATCAGTTTTTTTTTAGATAAAGTTAGTGAAAACTACTGACAGTATAGTAAATAGTTAATAACGTTTGTGGAGGAACTGTTTGCTTAAGTTTTAATAATGCACAAAAAGACCTGCTTAACCCAGATCAAATGGGGTACTACTCATACCCGTTGGATGTACTTACCAATTTATAAAAATTTTGTTTTGTTTTGTAGACTCGTTCTCCGTATGTTATCAGTTTTTTTTTAGATAAAGTTAGTGAAAACTACTGACAGTATAGTAAATAGTTAATAACATTTGTGGAGGAACTGTTTGCTTAAGTTTTAATAATGCACAAAAAGACCTGCTTAACCCAGATCAAATGGGGTAGTTCTGAATCCCAGCTGGCTCTTGAGTCCAAGTAGGTGCCTAGAAACTCTACCATTGTCTCACTATCGTCAATGTCTTCCCTAGGTCTCTTTCTGTAAAAATGCACAGTTATTGTTTTTTGTTTGTTTATTATTAACCTTGGAATTACACCACTGGATACTGCAAACAGTTGACTCCTGGAGAAACGATTCTTTGTCAATTGCTGAAATGCCCACTGAAGTGTCACCCAAGCATTGTGTATAAAAAAAGAGTAGCAATTACATTCATTTTTGTTTCCACCATTTTAAATAAAACAGCTTAATAACCAATTTTTATAATATTTACATCCAATTTCAGCTGGATCTTGACCGCTGCTCACTGTACTCAAGCTGCAGCTAGCAACCATAGAATTGTTGCTGGAATTTTGTTACTTAGCGATGCCAACGTCGCTGGACAACAAACAAGAAATGTTCAACGCTTTATTAATCACCCATCCTATCCAGGGTAAGACGATCATAACTACTAGGCTATATAAACGATTTTTCGAAGTAAATAAATCGGCTAGATTTTTTTCTTTGGGTCAAAAGAGAACACTTAACGACGAAATAGGAAATTATCAAAGTTTACATAGATTATCGTATTATTATCAAATACCTATATTATAAACCTTTAAAGTAACATTATGAGTAGAAAACATGTAATGAACTAATATAATATTACAATTACAATTACAAAAATTTCTGAAAAAGCACGAGTGTTAATGTATTAATAAAATTTCTTGCTTCTACAAATTTCTAGAACAGATCTTCTCTAAATTTTCTTTTTTAATCTTGAACAAACCTTAATAATCCTTTTTATGTCGTTAGAGGTAGCCAAGTAGCACCAAACGATGTCAGTTTGATCCGGTTGGCTGCCGCTCTCTCATTTACTATCAATGTTCAGCCTATCGCTATCCCAGTAGCACGACATTCTTCACGTGGTACTGGTACCCTATCTGGATGGGGATTGCTAAGAAGTGGTGGTGCTACTCCAAATCACCTTCAGTTCGCTAACTTGCCAGTTGTGCCCGAACCCCGTAAGTTAATGATTATTTGAAACATGATGAACTAAAATATTCTTTTTAATTTAAATCGATGTTTATACGTATATCCTTTTCTTACAGAATGTGCCTCCATCTTGACCAGCCATCTTGGACGTAACAACCCCTTCAATCAAAATTTAAATCTCTGCTCAGGGACTGTTCGTGGGCACGAATCTGCCTGCAGTGGTGACAGTGGTGGCCCATATGTTAAGAATCGTCGAGTTATTGGTGTTGTTTCTTGGGGACTTATGCCATGTGGTGAAAGAGGAGCTCCTTCGGTCTACGTCAAGACCTCAGCTTACACTGCCTGGATCACAACCAATACTAACGGAGAAGTCAGACCTTAAAATGTTTAATAACAAAACGTATTTATTATTTATGATATTCATATAACTTTTTTCCAACTGAATGTTCGTTTGTTAATTTGTTTGTCCGTTTGTATCCCTAAGACTCCATAACGCAGTGGCCAGTTTTTGAACAATGAGGCGTTTGTCGCCAGTAACATGGGTTATATTAAGGTTAAATAAAATCAATATGGCGGGTAATAGGCGCCACATTGTGTACACCGGTAAAAATTAAGATTGTTAAAATTTGTTGAGCGAGTTATCAGAGTCAATTGCATTAAAAAAATAGAAAATTCCCGACAAAAACTTTAAAAAATTCTTTTTTTCTGATATACAGAGTAAATGAAATTTTGTGTGGGTTTTTTTTTCTTGACTGGTTCATAAAGCTAGAGTAAAACGGAGAACACCTTATGGTGTTTTTATTTTTTTAATATGATGTTTAGGCTTCGAGAAGCCATTATCAACCTCATTTCTTAATAAAAGAAAATTTACAGGACAAAAGGCCCTTCTGTAGACTCCTAAACAAACAGTATATCTCAGAGGTGGCAGGGTTAGACTTGCTTTAGTGATAGCTAAGAAACTAGTGTAATTCTCATGACCCAATTAAACAGGGCGGTAATAAAATTATTTCTATGGTCTATTTTTATATTTATTACATTTTAAAACAATATTTAAATATTAACTGCATTACGCTAATTAACCAATTCATCTTCGTTGTCGTTGTAAATATCATTTATACTGATCATTCTTATGCCATTAAGTTACGGGGTTTCAGCCCTGCACTAGGTATTTGGAAATTTAGAAAATTTTATGGCATTAAGTGGTAAAAAGGTTTTATTGCAGTCAATGGGCCAACGAAAGATTTTTAAATAAACTATAGATGATTGAATTCCGGTCGCAATTGACTTCTAAAAGATGAAATAAAAAATCCAGGGCCACATGTAGAAAAAACTTAGTTTATGATAGGTTCTCTAAGCCCAGACATTGGCTTAAAATGCCAAGTAGGTTTATTTAGTAATACTACTAGATAAGTATTTGATTAATGACGACGTGCGACAACGACTACTGTTTGAAAGAATACTTTCTTATGTATACATATGACAGGTATCATGTATCTAGTAGATGAAAATTTGTAATACAACTAATAATGTAAATCCAATTTAAGACTTAAACTTGTTTTTCCTTTGAGCCGACTTCACAAGAGGAAATTATCAATTTGACGCAAATATTATTATGTGCGTTTTTATGTACCTATGTTCGTTCACGCATAATTCTTGAATCAATTTTGATGAATTTTTTTGTAGATGAGTTTTCCTGAATTGTTTCATTTCAAGGGTTTGTTGCTAAAGTAACAGGAAACCTAAAAAAATATGAAAATCTTGAAGAAGCTCATCAAGATTGACAAATTTTAAGTGTATACTTCGTACGATTTCAAGAATTTTTCTTCGTTGTGTTTAACATGACGGTCCGGAAGTTTCGCTAATACTTAACTTTGAAAAGATAATAAAGGGTAGGGGGTAAGATGGAAGAAAACCGGTGCGGCTAAGTATTTTTCCGAAAATGTTGACTAATATGTCATTTTCGAAGTAATTGGTTATTCAGAAAAAGGTGTACTTTTCTATTAAACTAGGTCTACTTGTTAAAATGGTAGCAAATTTTTGCTTTTACTGAAAAAATGTTAAGAAAAAAAAACGGAAATAGTCGTTTTTTAAAATTTGCAAGAGAAATGCAAATATTATTATGTCGTTGAGAAATGTTCGCATGCTATTTAACCACTCAAGTTACCAGGTCAAAACTATATAATGTGTGTCATGAAACATTTTGAAGAAAAATATTTAATCGAAATCTAATTTTTTTGGAAAATAATTCCCTCTCTTTCCACTAAATTCCTAATTCTTGGATCTATAGGGCGCAGGAAGCAAAAACTTTTAATATTAGCAACATTATAATTAGCCAGACATCTAAAGTGTAAACATTTACAAAAATAAATTATTTTTATAAAACTGCCACCGATAGTGATGACTTTCAGATTATGGATGAGACAGTATTTAGACCTAATAATCCCCTTATTAACTTTTTGGCAATTATTGTTCTAATAAAAAGTACGAAAAGATATTATATAGATTAATTTCCTGAAAGGTCATCCTGATAATTATGTCTGTCCATAACTATAAAAAGAAAGCATTTTTTGCAAAATAGTTATTAGTCCTCCTAAATACGCAGAAAAAAATGAAAGTTGTATTGGTACTGAGTTCTTTGATGGCCTTGGCTTTGGGTAAGACAACACTATTACTATTTAATTAATTATTGTGCTGTGTATCGCTAAGTAACGAAATGTAATTTAGTAATGAAAATAGGCTGTTAAATGTACAGCCATTGACAATTCCAACTTTTAGGACTAATTTAAAACGCAATGCAAATCTGTTCGTCTGATTTGTTAATGGTTGTACATTATGCTTACGTTTTATCTACAGTCCTAAATATTCACATTGTCTACTTTAATCAGCTCGAAAACAGTTAGTTTATGAAAAACGCAGTAACATGTACAAATATTTTGACCTACCCCCACAGAGGGTAAGAATTCGGGTGCATTTTTTTAATAGTGTTAAGTGATTGCAAATTAAGAAGAACCGTGTCCAGTACTAGTAATACTTATTTTAGCAATAACTCTGGTCTGTAATTAAAACATTTTATCTATGAATTATTAATAAAAATAATCGAAATAAACAATGATTCAGAAAAAAAACTTAACACATTGCTTGTTTATTTTGCCTCGCATTCGGTGCCAAAAATCAGAATTAATGTAGCAATTAATAGAGCAATTTTTTTAAAACTTTTCAATGATACTTATGATAATAATTATTTAACAACAATACATAGGGAAAAGGTTTTTTTAATACAATACAGTTCCAAATGGCTTTCTAAAAATTTAAACTGGATACTACTCAACGAATATTTCTACCCATAAATTTATCATTAACTTTAACTTTCAAGAAGTGTCATACAAATACATCACTACAATTATTTTTCGAGAAAGCATCTTTTGAAAAACTGTATATTCGAAAGCGATATTTTTCTAAAACATGTATATTTGAAGCAATATTTTTCGAAAAAAAAACGTGCTATTAAAACAAGTATTTAGAACAAAATCAAAGAACTGTTGTTTAAAAAAAAATGTTCAAAAAATTTTCGCCCTTCCGGGGTGGAAAATGTTTGGTTATCTTGAATTTAACTCCTAAACCATACGATTTTTATTTCAGCTGAGGGGCCATTTAAAGCAGCCTATTTCCCCCTCGCAACTGAGATTTCCAGCGACCCCTCTCCGCGTATAGTTGGTGGACAAAACGCTGCCAGAAACCAATTTCCCTACCAAATTTCTCTCCAGAGACGCAACACTTTGGGTACTTTCAGCCATATTTGCGGAGGATCTATTATAAGCGCTAAGTAAGTGCATGCGTGAGTGATTGTAAGAGAAATAATTAGCTCCCATCCCATTTGATAAGTCTGTCGATTTTTTTGGTGGCAAGTTTAAAAAAAAGTACATAATAAAATTTTGATATCTGTAATGAGTTACATAACTTTTTTAAACGTCCCCAAAGAAGAAGGTTCTTATTTTTTTTGTGGGAGCATACTCTTTAAATGAATTTAAAGATTTCAAAGAATTTTGTTTTGTTTTGTACATGCGTTTTTCCGTATGGCTATGTTCTCAGGGTCTTTTAAGATAAAGTGAGTGAAAGCTTAAAAAAAAAACCAAAGAGCAGTCATGAACATATTGGCAATTTTTCGTTTGTATTTCGGAATGACAGAACGTACGCTGTGGCGGTAGCGATTGGCCACTTGGTGAGCGTTATTCAGTTGTCATTTTAATCAGGACACAAAACCGTCTTATTTTGTAAGTTTTATGACGTTCAAAAGAAACCAAAAGAAGCCTTAATTGTGGCTGCAATTCTTGAAGTTTCAAGCAATTCCAGAAGTTTAAACTACTTTTTCTAATATTTTTATGGTCTTATATAATCTATTATATCAGTTTAATAAACAATTTTTATAATATTTACCAAATTTCAGCTGGATCTTGACCGCGGCTCACTGTACTCAAGCTGCAGCTAGCAACCATAGAATTGTTGCTGGAATTTTGTTACTTAACGATGCCAACGTCGCTGGACAACAAACAAGAAATGTTCAACGAATCATTAATCACCCATCCTATCCTGGGTAAGACGATCACCATAACTATACTATATAAACGATTTTTTGAAGTAAAAAAAATCGGCTAGATTTTTTCTATAGGAAAAGAGAGAATACTTAACGACGAAATAACACAGTATCAAAGTTTATATGGATTATCGTATTATTATCAAATGTATAAGTTTTTAAAGTGATATTATGACTAGAAAACATGTGACGAACTAATATAATATAGCAAGAAAATATCTTTCCATTGCTGGACGAAATTACAAAAAATTCGAAAAAAGCAAGGGTGTTAATGTATTATATTATTAGTATTTCTTAATTCTAAAACCCTAGAACAAGTTTGTTAAGTTTTCTTCTTTAACGTTGAGTAAACCTTAATATTATTTTTCATGTCATTAGAGGTAGCCAAGTAGCACCAAACGATATCAGTTTGATCCGGTTGGCTTCTGCCCTCTCATGGACTACCAATGTTCAGCCTATCGCTATCCCAGCAGCAGGACATTCTTCACGTGGTACTGGTACCCTATCTGGATGGGGATTGCTAAGAACTGGTGGTGCTATTCCAAACAACCTTCAGTTCGCTAACTTGCCAGTTGTGCCTGAAGCCCGTAAGTTAATGTTTATTTGAAAGATGAAGTAAAATATTATTTTTAATTTAAATCAATGTTTATACATGTATCCTTTTCTTACAGAATGTGCCTCCATCTTGACCAGCCTCCTTGGACATAACAGCCCCTTCAATCAAAATCTAAATCTCTGCTCAGGAACTGTTCGTGGGCACGAATCTGCCTGCAGTGGTGATAGTGGTGGCCCGTATGCTAAAAATCGTAGAGTTATTGGTGTTGTTTCTTGGGGACTTGTTCCATGTGGTGATGCAGGAGCTCCTTCAGTCTTCGCCAAGGTCTCAGCTTACACTGCCTGGATTACAACCAATACTAACGGAGAAGTCAGACCTTAAAATAAATTCAAAAATAAATACAAGTAATAAAACGTATTTTTCTTCTAACTGAATGTTCCTTTGTTCATTTGTTTGTCCGCTTGTGCCCTTTTAACTCTATAACCACCGGACAAGTTATGGTAAAATTAGGCAGTAAGGTTTTCTCTGTTTCGCAAGCAACGGGCTAAATTAAAACAATATGGCGGATAATACGCGCCATATTGTTTACTCCGGAAATATTAGGTAGTTAAAATTTGTCGAGTGAGGTATCAAAATCAATGAAATAAGAAAAAAATTCCATTAATAACCTTCGAAAATTTCTCTTTTTAGGATATATAGGTGGTAAAGGAACTTTTTTGGGTTTTTATTTTAATTATTTCTTCTTGATTCATTGTTACAGCTAGAATAAAACCCAGAACACATTTTCGTGCAACTTTAATGGACATGGTGTTTGTTTTTTTTTTAATCCGGTGTTTCGGCTTCGAGAAGCCTTAATCAACTTAATTTCCTAAATACGATGCTGTGTCTTTTATATTATTTTTTGAAAGCTCATTGAGTCCCGAATACTGTCATGCACAACAATTTAAATTGATATAAAGAACCTAACAAATTTCCACAAGACACAATGAGTGAGAGAGATTAATATAACGATTTTATAATGTGAACTCTAATATCCGATATTTTCATCAAGTGTGGTATACGTCGCTTCAAAATATGCCGTTGATCTATTGACGGCAATAAAATTTACAGGACAAAGTTCTGTAGCGTCCTAAGCAAACAGTATATACCTCAGAGGTGTCAGGGTTGGATTTGCTTCAATTATAGCTAAGAAACTGGTGTAACTCGTGACTAGAGCTCAAAACACGCTGCTCTAACATAGGCGTCGGAAACGTAAATACGCAACTGCATATAAGTAAATGATAATAACATGCACTATACTAAGAAAAATACTTACCCAGTAACTAGGATTATAAGTCCAAATGTGCACGGCTAAACACTTGCAGCATTGCGCATGTTTCCAAAGTCGTTTCTTTGAGGCATGTTCGCCGCGGTGAAAAAATGTGTGTATACGGAAATGTTTATATACGGAAAACGACCGTTCGACATCTAAAGATATAATACTTGCATATTTAAAATGGTCCTTGAAACACTGATCTGTAAAAAACACTAGTGTTAAAAATCTGTCTTAGTCCAGCCAAATCTGGATTTTTTGTAGCACCCTATTAGACATGTTTTTCGTCACATAAAGTTTGTAGTACTGCTTGTACGTTATCTAATATTTGTAGTGATTCGGCTAATGACGACATTTGTAGTGCTGCAATGGCGTTCGTTATTTCTTGGTAGTTATTAAAAATAGTTTGTAGATCAATTTCCACTTGATGATCTTGAAATTTTAACTGACTTTCCTTGATCGAGGCTGCCTCTTTCGCGTTAAATTGTAAGACAAGTAACCGTACTTGCTGAAAATTCTGTCGATAATTAAACGCAGCTACCAACCATGATCTCCATCTTGTAACAACAGGCTGTGGAAGTTCTGGAATATTCGGACATCGGTCATGAAATTGGCGAATCCGTTTGGGGGATTTTAAAAATATAGTTTTTGTATGCCATATAAGTCCATCCACACCTGAGTAATAGTAGCGAATGGTTTCTGCTGCAAGATGTAATGTATGTAAGATACACGTAACATGTAGTACATGAGGGCAAACTTGTTTCAGTAAACGGCCCGAACGAAGCATAAATGATCGCTCATCAGTAACAAACATTAACATTTGGTTTGCTGAAATTTGAATTTTTTATAGGGTGGTTAATACCAAATCTTTTATGGATTCGCCAGCACAGTTGTGAAGTCTTTTACTGGCTAGTAAATAGGGAACTGAAGCTTTACATGGGTCTAATGTTCGAACTAAAACATTGACTACCGAGTTTTTCTTTAAATCTGGTGACTCATCTGCAGTTAGCCACACTTTTTTACCCTTCACTTCACGTCGAATTTTATTCTCTATTCTTTGGCGCACACTTGGTAAATAATTGCGTAACGTTTGGTCAGACGGCAATGTCCAATCGGGATTATATTTTTCCCAAAAAGTACGAAACCGTCGCGTCGTTTCGAAAAAATTAACCTCCGAATATTAGGTCCAAGCAAATTGTTTTGACGCACTTGCACTTTACTTATACTCGCGTCCCAACGTCCTCCTGACAATAAATATCGCGGCGTACTGTACCTGCGTTACATCAATCGACTCCCGGTTTGCCGGCGCTCCTCTCCTCTCGACGTTAATGGTTGGGTACGAAGTTTTTGGAGCTCTAACTCATAACTCAGTTAAACATGACAATAATAAAATTATGTCTATGGTATATTTTTTAATTTAATATATTTTAAAATATAATATTTAAATATTTACTTTATTACGCTATCTAACCAATTCCTTTTCGCTGTTGCTGTCAATGCCCTAACGATATCATTAAAATACTGGGTTCCAGCCCTGCTCTAGGTATTTAGAAATATAGAAAGTTTTATGGCATTAGGTAGCAAATGGTTTTATTGCAGTCAATGGTAGGGGTGGGCAAAATAATCGATTAATCGATTGAACGATTACAAAAAATTTTAAAATCGATTTTTCGATTAATCGTCTTTTCGATTAGTAATCGATTTTCTCGATTAATCGATTCTTTTTTATAATCATAACTCGAAAATTATTAATCGGAAATAATCGATTATTTCAAATAATCAAAAATCGATTATCTTTTTCGATAATCGCCCAGCCCTAGTCAATGAGTGAACGGTATATTTTGAAATAAACTACGCAGGATTGTATTCCGGTCTTAATTGACTTTCAAAAGATAAAAGAAGAAATCCAGGGCCACACTTAGCAAAAAGTTTATGCTGGTTTCTCTAAGACGAGGCATTGGCTTAAAACCCCAAGTTGATTTATGTAGTATGCTACTAAATAAGAATTTAATTAACAACGACGTGCGACACCGTTTGTCCTATGAAACATCTTTCTTATGAATAGGTACGACAGATATTACTTAGTAGATAAAAATTTGTTATACAACTAGGAACGTAAATCCAGTTTAAAAACACCTAACTTGTTTCTCTTTTCAGTTGCTATTTTGCATAGTCGGGTTTTAGTTTTGTAAAGTAATTTTTGCTTTATTTATTAATGAACAGCGATGTCATTAAAAGACGATACATCATATTTTAAAGTATAATCTCCTGATAAGGTTTTTGACAATAATAATTTTCTTCAAAATTTTTTTGTCTGCGACAAGTAATCGAGATAACATTCCTAAAATCCCGCTATAAGTACTTTCGGTTTAAAGTATATAAAAGACACTAATTTAGGAAAGATCTTCAGTCCTCCTAGATACGCAGAAAAAATGAACACTGTCTTAGTTTTGAGTACTTTGGTAGCAGTTGCCCTAGGTAAGATAGCAAACTTATTACAAAAAAAATTATGTGGATCTTATCAGTATATCTAGCACATTCACTCAACCTTTTCTTTTTCAGCCGAGGGGTCTTATAAGGCAGCATATATACCCCTCGCATCTGAGGTTTCCAACGACTCCTCTCTGCGTATAGTTGGTGGACAAAATGCTGCCAGAAATCAATTTCCTTACCAAATTTCTCTCCAAAGACGACTGATCATCAGCTTCAGCCATATTTGCGGAGGCTCTATTATTAGTAACAGGTAAGTATACATATTTAAATATTTAAAAAGCATATTTGACATGTTTAACAACCATGCGTTATTGTCCCAATGACACCTATTATAAATATCTGCATGAAACAAAACTTTCTTGGTTAAAGAAACTTTACTATTTAAAATATTCACTGCAATGTTTCCTTGAGATCAGTAGTACTTGAATAGAACCAAATCAGTTAAAAGTTAATTTATTTATGTAATAACAATTTGCTTTTATTTAATTTCAGCTGGATCTTGACCGCTGCTCACTGTACTCAAGCTGCAGCTAGCAACCATAGAGTTGTTGCTGGAATTTTGCTACTTAATGATGACAACATCGCTGGACAACAAACAAGAGATGTTGCACAAATCATCAATCACCCATTGTATCCAGGGTAAGATAATTCTTTTTTTGTTACTGTGCATTTAGATCACTTCTCTCGCTCGTTCATACCTAGGGTCTCCAGATTATGGAACAAACTGCCTACAGATGTTTTCCCTTCCCGTCCCAACCTCCAATCCTTCAAATCTCGTGTCAATAGACCATTTTCCCCTTCTCTTCAGACACCCACGGTACGTTAGTACTTAGGCTTGAAGTCCACGTGGGATGTCAGTTAAAAAAAAACTGTTAAAGTACAAAACATCCAGACCTACTTTTTTTTAAATAAAAAGTTATAGGTAATCAAATACAAAATATATAACTAATTAAAAATATGTAAACATAGCATTTTCTCGAGCATTTTAAATAAAAAAAACTATGTAGTAATTTTCTATCATTACGCTTACTGAGATAAAGTCACTTAAAGATAGCGAAGGAATTAAAAAAAAAAACACTTGTATTTTTATAACTAGAGCTTCACTCAGACTATAATTTGTTTTTACGCAGTAATTATTGTACTGAATATAAAATTATTAGAAAGGGAAGAGAAAAATTCTTTTGTATTAGTGTTATCTGTTCTCGCATAATACTGCAAACACTGATTGCTTATTAAAGAAAGGATCTGTATAAAAATAATATTAAATTATCTAGAAATATCAATTGATATGTAAACAACTAAGATCGGGTTTATCCAATTCCTTAATCTGTCACTTCCAATTATTTGTTATTATTTATTAGAGCTTAAAAAGACGGAATTATTAAATTAATTATTATAAATTTTAATTAAGAAAGAAGCAAATAAAACATACTACTTAAAAAATAATAATTAAAAATTAAGAATACCAAAGCTGTACAAACGCGGTCCAACATTTTTTTTAAATATCAAATAATAAACAAAACTTTTTAATGATTTTAAAAAAAAATCAGTTACCTATGTACTTCTCCACCATTCCAACGACAGTTTTCGGTCAGGAGCAAATTAGTTAGAAGAGTTTGTAAAAAAGTTATCTACCTTTTATTAAAAGAGGAACACAAATACTTAAAATTTTCAAGGCTTTTGACTTGACTTTTGACCTTCATACGGTCTTTCTTCCAAATTATCGGTAGCTGAATCGGTAGCTTTTTCTCTAATCGGTGCATATCTGTCGTGATAGACGTTCACTCATCTAATTTCCATCCCATTAATGCTGGCGAACCTCAAGGTTCATTGCTAGTACCAACCCCATTTCTTCATTACATTAATGACCCGTTCTCTTCAACTAACAATCCCATCCACAGTTATGCTGGCGGAAGTACTCTTCCCTCTAACATTCATTTTTCCAGACAAGTCTCCAATCAAGAGCTGGGTAATAGACGCAGATCTATACACCTATCCAGGGGATGGGATGCCAGAAACCTTGTTCAGTTCAATGCCTCCAAAGCCCAATCTTGATCCTTGTTACGCAAAAAATCTGGCAATACTAACCCCATTCACATGAATGGCTAAGCTTCATAGAATAATAAAACGTTCGAGCTTGTACGCATCGCTTTCAAACATGACCTCAGCTGGCACCCCATATTACTTCAATAGCCACATCGGCAGCTAAAAAGCTTGGTTTCCTCTTTCGAGTCGAATATACTTCTCCCCTTCCAACTTACACTCTCTCTATGTTTCCTAAATAAGACCTAACCTAGAGTGCTGTCCCCACATCTGGGAAGTTGCATCACCGTCGACAGTTAACATCCTTGATTCTGTTTAAAACAAAGCCATTCGACTCATCAATAAAGCCTTGTAAACGTAGGTAATTCCAGGGATGGAATTACAAAGCGACGGACGACGTCGATGACAGGCCGGCAGGCGGCAAAGCGACTATTGTCAGTTTAGCAGTAGTGCTTGCTACTGCACCCCGCCGTGATACCAGTGTATCACGGCGGACTACTTATCGGATACATTCGCGTTGAGCATGGCCATGGCGATTCCGAGACTTCGTCGCTCTTGGCCGTTTGGGTACAAAGTTCAAAGATTTTTATATCGCTCTCCTGACCTAAAGTGCAATGGAAAGGAAATAAAATGTTCTGTTTGTGATACTTGCATCCTGGGTGGGAGTTCTTTTAGTTTGCTTGGGTTGTAGACAACATATTCAAAGTAAAAAACATATGTTAAACGGGCAGCTGCAGTATGATCTAATATTTGTATTAGGCTGCTGCAATATTCCTTTCTACGTGCTTCAAAATAAGAATTTGCGACCTTTTTTGGAAAACTTTGTATGAGAGTTGATAAAAGTACAGATACCAAAAATAACCAAGTAGAAAGTGTTTTAGTGTGCATATTAACACCGAATTCACCAACGAAGCCATATGTACTTAAAAGCAAATGATTAGAAAAAGGCAACGCTGAAACAATCCAACAACTACTAACGCAAACTCTAAAAAGTTTGACATTAATTCGAACAATTTTGTACTGTTAGTTACAGACGGTGCTGCGTACATGGTAAAAGCAGAGAGATGTCGAACTGTGTGTCCTAATTTATTGCATATAACCTGTTTCCTTCATGCTTTTCACCGAGTGGCAGAACCAAGTTAAAGCAAGTCTCCAGATGTTGACAAGCTAATTGCTAGCACCAAAAAGGTTTTTACAAAATGTCCACAACGGATTAAAAAATTTCACCAGTTGTGCCCCGGAATTACCGAAGCCCCACAACCCATATTTACAAGATGGGAAACTTTGTTGAATGCTGCATTTTATTACAATCAACATTTCTAAGCTGTTAAATCTGTAGTTTTGTAGTTCGACCCAAAAAGTGCCATCTGCATTAAGGAAAGTCAACAGCACTTTAATAACCCTTCGATCGGAGCCGATTTGCGTACTATAAATGCGTGTCCAGTCCGAAGATATCACTTTATTGCATTAAGGAAAGTCAACAGCACTTTAATAACCCTGCAATCGAGCAGATTTGCGTACCATAAATGCAAATTATCGTGTATTAGTAGATGCTAACTCGTTTCACATAGTGAATAAAGTAAGTACAGCTCTACAGACTTTAAAAGATGGCCCTGGTGTTGAAGCTGCGAGCAAGTTTAAGTCTTTGTTACACAAAAATCGGGATTTCGCACAACTACGTGATATTGGGCAGTGCGAAAGTGCTGAAAATTACGGCGGTAACTTGCAGTGTTTTAGATACGCAAACATTACATCGTTGGATGTAGAGCGTTCATTTTCAAAATACAAGTTACTTCAAAGCGTACAAGCTTAAAAGAGTCTACTGATGAAGGTCTTTTAATGATACAGGCTTTTACACAGGCTCAAAACTAGATTACACGCATTTGGTCTTAGGGTATATTGTAATGTCCATACACTGGGTGAGTCAAGTATTTTTCTATTAATTTAACTGAAGGCTTTTCGGAATTTCGCATTTTCACACTACACACTGGAGGTAAATCAATATTTGTATTTAATTTTCAAATCGGATGCTAATTTTATTTTCAACTAGGGTAGAGATGTCCCTGGAATAACCTATGTTTACAATGGTTCAGTCATTAAAGACCCAGTCCTTACAAGAAGACTCCCTTCTCTCGCTTATCGCCACGCTGTTGGAGATTTAACCCTTTTCTACCGATACTGCGACGGATTTTGCTGTGAAGATCTAACCGCTGTTATTTCCCCCTTGACCTACGCATCCTTTTACTGTCTACCTACAAAAGCCTAGACCATATCACTTTTCTTGCTCGTTATGGTCTCTAGATTATGAAACAAATTTCCTGCAGATGTTCCCTCTCACCCCAACCACCCATCCTTTAAATCCCGTATAACTAGATTGCATTTCCGTTCTATTCAGATGCCCACGGTACGTTAGTACTAAGGCTTGAAGTTTACGTGGACTGTCTCAGATAAAATAAATTCAACACCATTATGCCAAAATGACCTATGAAAATAATTCTTAGATTTCCCTGGCCAGGTAGCTTTTTAATGCATTTAAATTCTATTTTTGCAATTAGTCATGGCTTGACTATTATTTTTGACTCTGAACATTTTAGAGGTAGCCAGGTAGCACCCAATGATATCAGTTTGATCCGATTGGCTACCCCCCTCTCATACGGTATCAACGTACAGCCTATCGCTATTCCACAAGCAGGACATTCATCGCGTGGCACTGGTACTCTTTCTGGATGGGGATTGGTAAGAAGTGGTGGTGCCACTCCAAACAACCTTCAGTTCGCTAGCTTGCCAGTTGTGTCTGAACCCGGTAAGTTGTTTATTGTCGTAAATAATCTAGTAACAAATATCTCCCTTGAAACAGTGTTTAGACACTAAATGACATTTTTATATTCCTGAACATAATATTTCCTTTTAAGAATGCAACTTAATCCTGAACGGTCTTCTTGGACCCAGCAACAATCCCTTCAACGAACAACTAAATGTCTGCTCTGGAACTGTTCTCGGACACGAATCTGCCTGCAATGGTGACAGTGGTGGCCCATATGTTAAAGACGGACGTGTTATTGGTATTGTTTCTTGGGGACTTGTTCCATGTGGTGATGCAGGAGCTCCTTCAGTGTACGCCAAGACTGCAGCTTATAGTAGCTGGATCACAACCAGTACTAATGGAGACGTCAGACCTTAAAATATTTAATAACTGGTTAACTAAATAAATAAAGCATATTGGTGATATGTAGACTTTTGTTTTATTTAATCGTTTTATTGTTTCAATTTTTACTATTAGTCATAGCAGTTTTTTTTATCAATAATAAATTTATTTGCTAAATTTACAGCTATGTTCATTAGGCTGTGAAAATACAGCGTATTCTTCTCTCAGTAATATTTTAAAACAACTTAACCGGGTTTTTGTTACGGTAGTTTAGGGAACACTTTTTCATTTTTTAACTTTTATCCAATTCCATTTTTAGCAATGTTTGGTATTTTTTAGTGAATCTGTGGAAACCTGGATACACTAAAACAAGTAGACCAGTATAAGAAAGACAGAAAGTCTTATTCAGTGGCTCTATACTTCGGTCTCAGTCGAGCATTCGATACTGTAGATCATGGCCTCTTTTTGTAGAAACTTTATGTATTGGATATTGCTCATAATTGGCTATTATCATATTTAGAGAATAGGGAACAAACAGTTATATTAAATACTTGTAAACCAGAGTTCAAAAAAGTATAAACCGATGTCTTACAAGGCTTCATTCTTGGGTCATTTCGGTTTATTGTACTTATCAATGGTATGCCTTTTGCTTGTCCGTCGCCAAATGGGGTTGTCGTTTATACCGACGACATATATATTCCTGACTGCTATTGAAAGAGCAAACTGATCAGTGACTCGATTCAGTGACTAGTACCAACAATGGGTTCGTTTTAAATACAAGCAAAATCCTTTTTATGAGCTTTAATCTAAACAATGGCTACCGTCCATCAATGATATTTGATTCGGGTTATAGGCCACCCTGAAATTTTCAACAAACCGAATTTTTTCTTTGGCTAGATAAATTATTTATACATTAATATTAGAAGACCCCATGTACGGTCCAGGTATCGCAGACTGAAGAGAATTAGAAAAATTTGATTTGCAGTCGCTGACGTCGCGTCGGCGTCGTACCTTTTTTTTCTTTTGGGTTTTTCTCGAAACTACTTTTTTCAAAAGGGTGTACACGATATCTCAAGATCTACTGAACCGATTTGGTTCAAATTTACGACACTTCTTCTTTATCACATTATCTACGATGTGACGCAGGATTTTTTCGATTGAATGTCTTGCTCAAAAGTTATGAATCTTTTAAGATCAAAATTTCGATGCAAATTTCAAGCTTTTTTTTCAAACAGAGGACATTTCTACAAAAAAAAATTTAAAAATTTTTCCTTACCTCACATTTTAGCTATTACTCTTTTAAATCAGAAAAAATATTTTGTTACAATTCAGACAATGGCTAACTGAGAAATCACGTACACCACCAGCAAGGATTTTCAAAAGAGGGTCCAACTTATCGGGTTTTTTGTTGCAAATACTGTTTCTCTCGGGGGTAAGCTTTTTTATAATTTAAGTAAATACTTGAAATTGTAAATCTAATGTAAGTAAATGAGTATAATCATAGAAATTTAAATATTTTATTATTAGAATTTTACACATGAACTATTTTATTTGTAACTTTTAATTATTTTATATCATATCATAGTATGGGCATATTCTTATTGACAAGTCCAATAGGCTTCATTTTTTGTAAGCTTCAGTGATGAACAAAGATTACTTTCCTTCACTTTACTTTATTATGAATGGTTCAATTGGTTTTTTTTCTCTTGAGATGAAAAGTTCAAGTTAGATATTTTTATGACTTCGTGCTGACAACAAGATAGATATTGGTATCATTTTAATATTAAAAGTTTATGGTTTCTACAATAACAACTCAAACAAAATTTGCACTTTAATAAACTATAGGAAATATAGGGTCTTGCGACAAAATTTTACAGGTGCTTTTTGGCTGAAACAGAAAAAAGTTCCTATTAAAAGGCGTACTCAGCGAGAGGCGGGGGGGGGGCAGCCCTCCCCCTCCCCCGAGGAAAAAATAGTCTATGATGTCATAGATTAAAACCTTTTTATGCTTACGTCAGATTGAGTCGAATGAATTTTAATCCCAAATCTGCGACATGGGAACGCACGTGAGTTCTTATAAATTTATCTAGATATTATAATGCGACCGATACGCATCTGACGTCCCCTGCGGCCATCGTACCAATCCATAGGAAAGGGAACCAAAGAAAGTTTTTATTAAAGAACTAAGCAATATTGAGACCCTTGAAAACCAACTTTGGCCTGTAAATTTATCCTTTCACCCAATATTTTTCTGTGCTTATCAAAACACTGCTAGCATTAAAATTCTGAAGAAATGGTTATTAGCGAAGATAGCAGTGATTCTTCTGACTAAATAAAGGAACAAAAGGGTATGTACAAATTTCAACGAATAGTGTTTTGGCGGTATGTGCAAACTTCAATGAATTATTTCTTTGGCCCTTCTTAAGGTACGAATTTTTCATTTAATTAGTTTTTATTATTTGTACCGTAGTCAAGTTCTAGTTGTATTGTGGTCAAGTTCATTTTAGATATCGTACCTAATTTCATTTTTTTAAACTGATTAATCGCTCAGAAAAAAATATTTATACTCGCAGCATTTGCAAGACCCTGTATTAAAACAAAAACTGAGCTGTTTTTATTATTAAGTTATAAAATTATAGATTTATGTATTTGCAGTAAAATTAAATGCACTTAAAAAAATTAAATCCATTTTGTATAAGTAGGAGTATTTTTGTCAATTATTCCCTATCTTGTGCAATACTGTGCACAGTGAGTGGACAGTGTAAACATGGATCGACGCGGGGTAATGTTCGTTACACTTTTGTGTTTGTGCCTGCACGGGGTGTGGGGGAAGATCTTGGACATTCAACGTAAGGATAATAGTACATTTTGTGTTGGGTTTTTTAATATTTTAAGAGTCTAACAACGTTATAGAAAACTTTCTATTTTGGATTTCGGTTCGTGATATTAAGAACAGTGCAAAAATATCGATAGACGTAATAATTTTTTTCAAGAGCAGTTTAAAAGGGATAGTACAAAATAAAATTTTAATTTCATTAATAAATTATATGAATTTTTCTGTAATTACTTCGGAAAGTCGGTTATTTATAACAAATAACCGATCAACATTCATATTAAAATTGCCTCTATATTATTTCCATCTTATGGAAGTGACAATGTTTTTACAATTTGATTCGTATTTTTTTTTCAAAAAAATAGAGAGACTTCTCCGAAAGGAACGCACAGGAAAGTATGAATTAATATTTTTATGTATTTATAACTGAGATTAATGGCAAACTTATTTTGTTCTAGGTAAGTTGTAAACAAAAGTTCTGAACTTTAAAGTATAATAAGAATTCTTAATAATAAAACATTAATAAATTGTTAATAAAGAGTAATATTTGTAGTTCTTTATTACTGCGCCTAATGGTCAGCCTAATTGCGTTCGACGTAATTTGTATACAAAAGTATTGAACTTTAAAGTAAGAGCAACTCCTTATTAATTCTGCCGTCCTAAGCAACAACACCGCAATTGCGAAAAAATATCAAAAATTGAGTTAGGGTCTGTAATGGATTCAGAAGGGCCCATATTAGCTATTTGCGTAACAAAATCACCACATTTAACACTAAATATATTTTATTTCAATTAAAATTAATGATAAGTGATTTAACTACTTATTTTTGTAAAAAAAGATTGCAATTTATATTTAAAAAGTGATAAAATAATGATTTTTTACAATTTACATCCATTTTTTATACATATTATTTATAAGAACAAAATATAATTGCTATGTAAACTCAAAACTCGTTTCCTAGTGTTTGAACATAATAAATCGATTTATTCCAAATTATGATAATGGCAGATGCGGTGTTTTTTCTTACGACGGCAGAATTGTTTATAAATTATCATTACGGATCCTTATACGTACTGTGAAATTGCACCGACTTCAAAGTTTAGAACTTCGGGGTTCAAGTTACCTAACTTTCAACAAAATTAAGTAAGTAATACGTAAAAATATTGTTTCATACTTTTAGTGCTTTTTCTTTTGTGAAGTTTGTTCATTTCTTTGAAAAAAAAAATATGTCTTTCTTTTTAGTTCACCTATGCTCCCTCCCCTTCATCTTATTGCCCCCTACTTAAATTTGTAATGTCCATGTAATATTGGATTTTCAGACCTCAGTAAGCCCGAAAATGACATAGCAACCAGTTTTAAATAATTTTCCACCCGCTCCTTTCGCCCCCTCCCCGCCGTAATTCTTTTTACGTCTGTTACATGAACTTAGCTTTTCTGACGTCAATAACCCCGAAAATTACCCATTTGTTCACATTGGCAGTCGCTTCTCTTTATCCCCCCTTCTGTAAGGTTTCTTAACATCTGTTACATAAAATTGCATTTTTTGACATCAGTGACCCCGAAAATGACATGTTAGTTAACATTTTTGGAGAAATTACCAATCACTTCAATAACCCCGAAAATAAATTGTTAGTTAATATTTTTCGAGAAATTCTCAGCCAACCCAACTCAATTACCCTATATTCTCAGCCCAACCCAACCCAATTCCCCCCCCCCCCCCCCCACGTCCCCCCTCCCCCCACCACGTAACTTTTCTTTCAACGGTTATAAATGATTTGATATTCTAACCTCGCTAGCCCCGAAATTGACACGTTAGTCAACATGTCTGAAAAATTCCTAGTCACGCCATTTTATCACATCCCCCTCCCGTTTATTTTTTTTAACATCTGTTGGACAAAATTACATTTTCTGACGTCAATATCCCCGAAAAAGCATATTAGTTAATATTGTTGGGGAATTTCCCAGTATCTTTTTTACCCCCCACACCCTCACCCCGGTAATTTTCTTAACATCTGCCAGACAAAATTAGATTTTATGCCCTCATTAACAGTCTCTGTCAGCGTCCTAAGAAAGCCCATTTACAAAAGTTTAGAGTGTGAGTTTGATGGGCGATTTTTTTTAACCACACTGTACGTATTTTTAAATTCATGTTTTAAAGGAATGCAATGACAGACCAAACAGTGCAACTTTTTTATATCCATAGTAAAATTGCTCTGGGTTCTTTTACATAGTATCAATTATATTAATAATGTTATTGCGTAAGATTAATTTTATTGCAACGTATTTTTTTTAATTTCATGGCAATTATTTAAATCGTCATAATAAACTTTTATTTTACGCCCAAATTTATTAAATAAAAATAATTAAAAATTTATAAAATTAAAATAATTAATTTTATGCAATTAAATTTTTTAAGATTTTAATTGTCCTATCTATTGTATTTTTTTATTACGTTTTTTACAGAGGCGTATGCTCGAGTGAAGCCCGGGTAGTCCGAAATGCCACATTTTTTAGATTAATATAGGCCACTTGTAAAAAATGCTTCACTTAAAGATTAGGTTAGGTTAATTTAATCATCCAGTAACTCTCAAACTATCCACCCATGTGAATGGCGTAAGCATATTCTTTCAATAGTCACATTCAGGGGCGGATCTGGGATTTCGTCTAGTGGAGGCAGAGGCGTATTCAGAGGGGGGTTTGGGTGGTACCCCCCAAAGCCTAAAGTTTATACAACGTTTGTATCCACAAGAGAAAAGGGAAATACAAGTTTTTGTCTTTTTGTTGTGACCCCCCCCCCCTCGAGCATATTCCTGGCTACACCCCTGGGTGTAGACATTATTTTTTTGTTGTTTAGGGTTCTATGAAATGTACACTATTTCATAATGGATGAAATATCAGAACCTGTTTTTGCGAAAACAGAACGGTTTGGCATCTTAATTTTCCAAAATTCTAGAATTTTTTTGGGTTTATATCTTCTGTCCATTTGGTCTGATGTATGAAAATTTTTCGAAAACATATCTTTTTAAAGCACGCTTATTTGAAAATATATTTTTGAATAAGTACGGTTATTTGAAAACTAGGCATGTTGTCATTTTTTTTTTTGAAACAAAATTTTCAAATTTTTTTTAACCATTTTTCGAAATTACCTACATTTTATTAAGAAAACATGTTTTGAGAAACTACGTTTTTTCAAACATTGCTTCGAAAAAGACTTCGAATATTCATTTAAAAAAGAACACTTTTTGAAAGTAATTTACAACAGAGTAACATACCAGACACAAGGAAAAGTAAACCTGACCAAACACAAAAACGGTTCGTTTAGGTTAGTTCACGATCTTTTGTCATTTTTTCATTGACATTTTCTAAGCCAGTGGAGTCCATAATTTAAATTTAGAAAAACTATGTTTTCTAAAAAATATATTTTCGGAAAATGTATATTTCAAAGGTACAACATTTTAGAAAAAATTTTGTAGATCGATTTCCGAAAAGCATCTTACGAAGAATTTGCTTTTAGAAAAAATTTACTTAATTTAACATCAAAAAATATATTTGTTGAAAAAAAAACAGAGACTTCATCTTAGCTAACAAGCGACGGGACAAATTAATTAATATGAAAGTGTAAACGTTGTAGCATTTTTTATTTAAGCCTTCTGCTCATTTGGGGGGGGGGGGGATATACGAGTACCTACAGACTTACGAAAGTGCAATTTTTCTGAAATCAATTTCTCAATTTTTTTTAAAAGCCCTTTCCAGAAATGCATTTTTCAGAGAACATCTTTTTCGAAGTTAAATTTTTTCGGATATTAATTCTTTTAAGCTTTTAAAAAAAGTAATTTACGAGGCAGTAACATACCAAACCCAAGGAAACCTGATCAAACCCTAAAAGGTGCGTTTAAGTTTGTTCAGAATCTTTTTTTCTCTCTTTTTCTTAATAACATTTTCCAAACTTCTAAAATTCATAATTTAATTTTCTAAACACTGTTTTCGAAAAAATATATTTTCGGAAAATGTACCTACCTTTTTTTTTAAATTATTTTTGAAAAAATGTACTGTCGAAAAACGTGTTTTCGAGAACATATTTCATAAATCCGTTTTCAAAAGGGTACCTTACATTTATGAAAAAATTTAAAGTCTAAATAAGTGTATTCGAGAAAATATTTTTGAAAATTTTCGTTAATCAGTTTTCGAAAAAGCTGTTTTTCGAAAAATTTACTTTCAAAAGATATGTTTAAAAAAACTATTTTGTTATTTGTTTCCTTTAGAAGCAAAAACGATCCGGCGCCAATTTTGATAAAATCTCAGTGAGATGTGGAAGGAATGTTTTCAGAAATAAAATAATCTTGTAAATCAAAAATGCCAAAAAATGTTATTTTTGATATTACATTTAGTACTGATCTATTATTCACATTTTTGTGGTATAATTCATTTCAAAGACCTTACATAGACGGAAAATGTTTGTTCTTGTTTATAACATCTTTTGTAGAATATGTAGGAATGGTTATCATATTACAATATTTATTTTTTAAAAAATCGCTATTTTGTACGAGGCTCAGGGGGAAGATCGCGCAGCCCCTGCGCCCCCTAAATTCGCCCCTGACCACATCAGCTGATGAAAGCTGTGTTTTCTCTTCAGAGTCAGAACATAATGCTTCAATAGCCAAGCCACGCCAACTTCTAAAAAGCTGAGTTTTCTCTTTTGTGACAGAAGATATAACTTTAATAGACACATAAACTGCAAACAGGCGGGCATTTCTATTCCGACCCAGAAAGTATTGCGTTAATAGCCACATTATTTCTAAAAAGCTGGGTATTTTCTTCTGAATCAGAAAATATTACTTCAATAGGCACATCAGCTTCTAATGAAAAGCTAGGTTTTGTCTTCTAAACTGGAAAATATTTCTCCTCGTCCAGCTTATATCCTCCGCAAACTTACTCTCCATATGTTTAAAATAAGACCTAACCTGGAATATTGTTCACGCCTCTAGACAGCGGCATCACCTTCGACACCTAACTTCCTTGATTCTATCCAAAGGGGAGAAATTCATTTGGCTCATCGGCATCGGTGACATAGATCTCACAAGAAATCTTCGTTTCCTCACTCATTGCCGCGCTATGGAGGATCTGTCAGTTTTCTACAGATATTTACATGGACCTTGCTCTGGTGAACTAGCCTCTATCATCCCCCTTCAACTGTTCCTGATAGAACAACAAGAGAAGCGCGTTCCTGATAGAACAGCAAGAAACACGTAAACTATACATCCATTTATTGTTCAGCTACAAAAACTCAGAACACCCCACTTCTCCCGCTCATTCATACTGAGTTGTTAGATTACGGAACAAACTGCCTGCAGAGGTTTTCACTTTCACTAATAAACTTTACATCTATTAAATCCCGTTTATTCCAGATTCAGGAAGGTTTTGATCTCTATCTTTGTGAAGTAATCTACATATTATTTTAGTAATATTTTTTTAGCGCATTTTGTAAGTACATGCATGATTACCAGACCGATAGAAGAATTTGTCAACTGTTCAACGCACGCTGTTCAAATTTTATTCAACGAAATTCCAAGAGGCATTGCAGATATCGGCTTGCAAGTTTTGGATCCATTAAAAATCCCTCATGTGGATGTAAGTACCTACTCATCATTTTAGTAAAGACATTATAACCGATGTTTCATTTATTTATACTCGTATAGCAACATTTTAAAATTCTAAATAAGTTCACCTACATATGTAGTTCTAGAAATTCACAGTCTAAACCCAACTTAAGAGCAGTATTATGCACTCTTACTTTACCCGATAGAGAGTTTTCCAAAAATTAAAAAAAAAATGGCCTTTGTTGAAAATCCTATCATAATATTTATAAAAGCTAATTAGCGGTACAAAATCTGTGTTTCTATGGCTCTTTTTCAAAAAAATCTGTATTTAATCAACTGTATCTTCTAATCTAAAGCGAATTTCGGCGAATATTGTTTTATCTGATTTTTCTGATTATCTGAAGAGTCCAGAAATATATATCTTTTGCGGGTTACATTAAAAATTCGGTCCAGAAATGTAGAAGGACTAAATTGAGGAAGAAAATTAAAATTTTTATGACCCTCTCTTCATAAAGTTTATATTTAATCACCTGTATCTTCCAATCTAAAGCAAATTCCCGCGAATACTGCTTTATCTGATAGTAAGATTTCTGGGGATTCCAAAAATGTGTAACTTATTAAGGATTCATCAAATGTTCTGTGCTTAAATTTATCAGAACTAAATTGAGGAACATTTTTTAAGTTTTTACTACCCTCTTCGCAAACAGTTTGTATTTAGTCAACTGTATCTTGGAATTTAAAGCCAATTCCTGCGAATATTGCTTTATCTGACAGCAGATTTTGTGGAGATTCCAAAAGTATGTTATTTATTAGTGTTTCATTAAAAATTCTATCCAGAAATCATAAGAACTGAATTAAGGTAGAAAAATTATGACTCTCCCTCCAATGGTGCTACAGCCCAAATTGAACCTTGGCTTCCGCCACCTTCCTCCCTCACACTTGACGGTTAAAGGCCACTCGCTTCCAGATCCTGACACCCGTCAGATTATGCGCGTCTTGTGCCACTTGTTCTTTCCATCGTTTTCGTGGCCTTCCCTTTGGTCTTCTGCCTTGAATTCCGCTGCTGAGCGCTCTAATTGGCAGCTTTGTCTCTGGCATTCTGGCCACATGACCAGCCCATCGAAGTCGTTGCAGCCTGACGAATTCTAAGACAGGGGCTTCTTTAAACAGTTGGTAGAGTTCATGATCGTATCGTATTCTCCATATCCGATTTTCGTTTACTGGTCCAAAGACTTCCAGCTTGTTCTTCGAATAGTCTGACACAACCCAGGTCCCGCATCCATAGCACAGAATCGGTCTAATGATCAAGACCCTAGTTTTCGAAGTTGCGGTGTGTGGTTCTGGAGCGGAATATGTGTGACAGGGCGAAATATACTCTATTTGCTGACAGTATTTTGTTCTGTATTTCTGCCACCTCTGTCCTTCTCGCATTTAGTTCAGCTCCAACGTATTTAAATCTTTGCACGGCATCAAGGTTATCATTGGTTTTAAGGCGATTTTCGATTCCTCTCGTTCTTTACTGTGTTAGTGTCTTTGTTTTTTGTGTATTTATTTTAAGTCCGATGTTTTGGTTTCCCTTTTTAATTTCTTATACACGGTGACCAAGATAAGGAGGACCAGTATGAGGATCTCGCTAATAATTAGAAATACAAAATTGCTTAAATGGGAAAAAAGTTGCGTAATTAAAGAACTAATAAAATGATGTTCCGAAATTTTTCAGATGATTTTTCATTTTCGAGTGATTTTGACGAAACTAAATTTTCGAATTTTTAGTTTAATTTTTTACGACCGTTTATACGAAAAAGAGAGCAAAACTAATGAAACTTTTTAATAGCTACTTTTAATGATCTTAAAGAATACATTATTAATGTTTTTATTCGATGTTTCGTCTTTGGGCAGCGATCATCAACTTAATTTTTTTAAATACGGTCCTGATTTTTTATGTCAAATTTTGGAAGTCCTTTTTATTCTAAATTCAACAAACACATTATGGCCAATATTCGTTTTGAGTCTTTATTGCTATTATTAAGAAATTTTTGTGATACGCACTTATCTTCTAGAACATTTCATGCATTGTTCCAGCTTTTGTAATTTAATTATAATTTTTATTACGGCTTGTAAATAAGAAAAATAATAATTACTGTTGAAAAATATTTGTTTGTCCAACTTATACACGCTCTATGGTTCTTAAATAAGAACTAACCTATGTGTTCCCACATCTGGGGAGCAGCATCCCCTTCGACCCTTAACATCCTTGATTCTGTCCAAAAGAGAGCCATTCGACTCATCATCATCAACGACCCATTCCTCACAAGAAAACTCTCTTCACTTGCTCATCCCCGCGCTGCGTTGGGTAGCTGTCTTATTTCTACAGATATGTCCACGGATTGTGCGCAGAAGAACTAACCGCTATCGTTCTCCCCTTCCTGATAGAACAAGAATATTTCTCTTATTACTTTAAAAATTGTTCAAAATGTCCACCACGAACTTTTTGGCACTAATAACGTCGATTTTGAAACTCACTTCTCACATTTTCGAGAATGACTAAGACTTTTCGGACACGAATAGTCTACTTGACAAAACGTATTTTTTTTTCATAAAGGAAAGCAAATCATTCCTAGAATGTTATAATTGTATATGTTGTCCTTATTAACAAAAGGGTTTGTTTTTATTATTGTTGATTCTAGATTGTGGAAGATGGAGAAGGTCCTGTCGCAGTTAACGCCTCTTTAACGGATGTAACGGTGAAGGGTTTCGAGCACGCTGAAATTAGTTACAACAGTGTTGATCCAGAAACATACGATTTTTACACGAAATTGCGTTTACCCAGATTGAGAATCGATGGAAACTATGAACTATTGGGAAGGCTTTTAATTATGCCTTTGAGAGGAAAAGGAACCTGTTGGTTTGATGCAAGTAAGTTGAGTTATTCAGTAATGTTTTCGATTTTCTTACTATTTATAATAATCGTGTTTCATTAAATACCTATATTATAGAGTAATTCGTAAAATAATGTTATATTTCTATTATGGGCCCCGCTTACTGTCAAAAGAAACTATTAAAATTTTTACTTCAGTGATTAAGTAGATCCATAGACGTCTAAAAAACTATACAAAGTTATTTACTATTCAAAGCAATCAATTATTCGATTTGCACTAAAAACTGGTCGATTGTATTGACTGTCAACTGCAGACGGTTGCCAAAGTGTAGGTACAAAATCTCCTGATTATTGCCATCGAAGCAATACAGTATTAGGTACACGACATTGTTTTAACTATATATATTCATCTAATAAAATTAGCATACAAAGTATTGAGTAATACAAAAAATTGATACATTTTGTTCTACTTTACGCATCACAGCCGAATAAACCCTTGTTCTATCTTACTGTGATAAATTATTAAGTTATTAAGTAAAAGTTGCTGTTTTAACGTTTACTACGAATCGAGAAGTGACACAAGCGGCCATTCATATAATTCGCCGACGATTGCGACGCGACGTTATTCTAGAGAACAGGAACAGCGATACTTGCACAATTAGTGTTCCGTTCCATCAGTCCCCCACTTTACCCGAGCAAACCTCGGCCGCCCGATCTCCGCCCATCTGCTGCGCTACCCACCTCTGATGGCACCAAGTTTCGACTGAGCCAAATTACAAATTTTGAAAAATGTAAAAACAAAAGTTGTTCCTTACATCGTGAGATATATTTTTTGTCGAAAAACTTTTTCCCTGAAACCAATGGTTTAGCAGTTATAAGGAAATATTCAATTACATTTTTTATAACAATTGATTTTGCTAGAATTTTTCAATCCTGATAATTTTAGCTCAATCTACACCTAATTGTCAATATTCATAATTTTTTCAAATTTTTTCTGAACCATCCTTTTGGTGAAAGGGGGACAGCAATTTTTAAGCTTTCATTTGACACCCTACACGATGCCCGTGAATTTTTTTTCCATTTCCAAATTTACCCCCTGAAATTAACCCCCAGATTCAAAATTCAACTTTTTATACTGTACGTCTATAATTGGACCACCACACTCTACTCTGTGCTAAATTTCAAATTTTTACGTCGAATAGTTTCAGAGAAAATCGCCTGTGACAGACGGACGGAGGGATACCGAATTGATTTCATAAGTGTTCCGTTTTCCTAATTTAAGCACGGAACACTAAAAACAAAACACAAATTAGGTGCTAATATTGAATATGTCTTTTTAGGTGATCTTGATATTACTGTAAAATCTGATGTTATAATGAAGAATCACGACGGTTTCGACTTTTTTCACGTTACTGACGTACATGTAACATTTACCATTGGAGGCCTTAAATTGTACCTGGGCAATTTATTTAATGGAACAACTTTAGGTAATTTTTTTCTTTACTGGCAATTTATAAAATACGCATAAAGCATGATATAAGTATAGTCCCCGTCAACTATAAGTCATATTCGTATAAAAACTGATTCTTTTTGTTTGGATATGCCGACTGTCCAAGATATCGCTAGTATTTATGACTTAAAGTTCACATGGACTATAATTAGGTACCCGTATTCCTACATGCAGAACTATGTAAAAAAGAAGAGGGAAACATAATTTTGTTGATTTTTAGAGGAATCCACTAATGCCTTCTTAAACGCCAATTGGAAACCTGTGACAGATTCTCTCAATCCAACTCTCTCAAGAACTATCGAAGATATAGTGCTGGATATATTGCAAAAAGTGTTTGATCACATTCCTGCCAACTTTTTCATAGGCGATATTGCAGAAAATAATAAGAGGAGAGAAGAGAGTAAGAAACAGGAATAATAATATTAGATTGGTTTAAAAAGAATGGGTCTGAAAATTTTACCAGGCCCAATTTACGATAACCTGCTTCAGTTTTGCTAATGGTGCTTTGCAAAATTGGTGGTAACTCAGGGTGCTGTTATGTGACACAAATGCGCTATTTTTGCTTAAGTCCGCAATCTATCGGCATACCCTATCATCATAAATATTTCAGTGATGTGCGATTCAGTTAAATAAGGCATTTTAAAGAAACTTAGGCGTGTAATTGGACCTTACACGATTAATAATATTGACAATATCAGGATTGACAATACAGTGAATACAGCTATCAATCCTCGTGCCAACCAGGCTCAATACCAGTGGCGGCTGGTGAAATTTCGAAGTTGTATATCTCTGTTCCTACTTGCAGGACCCGAACCAAATTTCAGGGTTTTAATAGTGAGCCCACTGGGAATGATTTGGTAAAGAAAAAAATCATTTTGTAATTTGCGAAAAAAAGTTACATTTTTGGTGTGCCCCTCCTAGGAAAAAAATGAAAACGTCTAGGTATTTTATTTATTCTTTTTTCTAAACAAATTTTACATCATTCTGTCGACAGTTTTTAAATTTTGAGAGAGAAAAAGGTGTTAGTAGAAAGTTATAGTCATTTGAATTTTTTCTTAAATTTTATTTTAGGCTTAAAAAAATTCAAATGACTATAACTTTCTACTAACACATTTTTTTCTCTCAAAATTTAAAAACTGTCGACACAATGATGTAAAATTTGTTTAGAAAAAAGAATAAATAAAATACCTAGACGTTTTCATTTTTTTCCTAGGAGGGGCACACCAAAAATTTAACTTTTTTTCGCAAATTACAAAATGTTTTTTTTTTCTTTACTTAAATTTGGTTCGGGTCCGGTAAGTAGGAACAGAGATATACAACTTTGAAATTTCACCAGCCGCCACTGCTCAATACTGCCGTACCTAAAACGATCAATATTATCGAAATATAATATAAAATTATTTTAAAACATCACATTTTAATTTTTTCTTGCTTATCAGGTAACAGAAATTCAGAAGTAAATAGTGGTTTATATTCCTTTTTGATGCCCTTTTTTCGCGAGCTATCACAATGCATGCATTTGCATTTGACAAAAAAAGTTGAGTTAGTTTCCATCCCTAAATGAAGGGTAAAATTGACGGAAATGCAAAAAAAAAACTGTACCCGCGTTTTTGGATTTTTTCAAGGAATGGATGGATTCTTTGTTACCGAACTTATTCCAGTTCAAAAATTTACCCTGTATATTAAAAACTTTACCCTGTATATTAACCTAACCAACCCTAACTACCTTGCATTATTTTAGTATATTTTATCAATCTGAATATATGCCACATAGGGTAGACTGGGGACAATAGTAACATTTTTACTTTCCATGTCACTAACTCTCATTCTAAAAAATGTATCATAAATTACAACTCGACTACTGATGGAATATCTTATTGCCAAGGTTTTGCGAAAATTTTGTAGTTTGTCATTTTGGTTTAAAGTTAGTTTTTCATGATTTGTTATAGTTGTGTCACGTGTTACAATCGTCCCGACCCTGGGACAATAATTTATATTATATTTTGTTTAAGGTTCTTTTTTTTAATTGTGGGGTGCCACGAATAAGAGTAAGAACTACAGAGAGGGATAAAAAAAGACCTCGGTATTAATTAACAAGCCTTGGAAGAAGTATCGACTTACGGTTTGTCAATTCGTGCTGCTGCAAAAAAATACGAACTCTCCCTTTTGACATATAAACAAAAAATATACAAATCTTGTAAAGAAAATGAAGCAGAAGCAAAAGTTACAATGGGAGAAGCAGCTGTAACAAAATTTCTAACTATTATTAAGAAAAATCTATGGCGGAATTGTTGTACCACGCTAAAATCGTCCCCGGGCATTGTTGTAACAATAAGGAATATGCACACATTTTCTTTTATTGCATAAATCATGTAAGGAAGTCATTACAAATCCAAAAAAAAATATTTTGAAGAAAATTACTAGGTTAATTTAGCTACAAAATATGTTTAGTTTTCGGTATAATTTATTTCAATTTAAAAAGCAGCCATTTGTCCTTAGTGAACAATGACGTCAGGAGATCAGCAAAAATCTACAAGTTAATGTAAAGTTTAACCCAAAGTCGAACAGGTTTGATTTTCTCGGAAACAGTCAGAGGGAGAGAAATAGAATTTTTTGGGTTGATAGAGGAATAGTTCAACTAGCTTCAGTAAAAAATTCAGTTATACAGGATGTTTCGTTTCGGAGCTATTAAATGTCAAAATCGAAATTTCCGCGATTTGCGTTGAAACCGGGTACAGGTCGCAAATGTGAATTAAATCGATGTATATTTTTGGAAGTTGTAGGGGACCCGGAGCTTCCAAATTCTACTGAAACTGGTGAGGATCAGAAAATAACAAGTAATTCTTTTGAATTTGTTTAGGTCGAAAACTACCATTTCCAGACCCCTCTTTGGTACCTAGTAACTCGAAAACAAAACGTCAGATCGAAAAACGGATTCATAAGTGAAACTTTAAAATCTCAAATACTCTTTTGCAATACATTTGCCTAACCTAAAATCACTGGAAAATGGAAATATTTGGAAAAAAACTGGAAATTTAGATTTTTCACCCAAATATTTCACGGTTTCTAATTTTTTGTGGGGTCAAAATGGTTAAAATTAAATTCAAATATACGTCATCGGAAAGAGGTCGTCAAAGTATGTGTTATCCATATTTTTTAGTTTCTTCATTCTCTATAGGAAGGGAGCAATCGCCGATTAAATTTCGATTTTTTTACTTTTTTGCCCTCGACATCGGTACATTTGAATCACTGTATTTTTTCCTATCTTTCAACACTATCTTATAAAGGGATAATCACACTGTAAAATAAATACCTAATGGGCGACCTAGGAGCGTATTTAAAGGGTAAAAATCGGATTTCCTTGATTTTTCCGACAAATCCTATTTTTAACCGACATTATTCCGCACTATTTACCTTATTTAGTGATTCTTTTTGGGTTTATTTTATCCGTTAATTATCTAAGAATACCTCCCACTAATTTAAATCGCTTATTTTTTCGTTAAAGTTATAAATAAATAGGTTTATTTGCATCGGGGACATCTAAAATTTGAAAATTTTTGAATTTTCGAAGATTGCCATGAAAATAAAGAATTGCAGTTTATTTACTCGAAATTATTGAGGTGATATGCCCAAATTTCGCAGAAATGCCAATTTTTTTGCAAAATTGAAAGGTTCTTGAACCGATTTCAGTTTGAAGTATACATGAATAATATTTTAGGAACCTTCTACTTTAAGCGCAGGGATATTTCATTGGATGAGTTACGCATTAAATGTCATTTTTATTGAGTTTTAGATGACTCTACAACACTGGAATTCGCCATCTACTCATGATGAGTCATAAGTTCAGTTTTGACGACACAGCCAATGGGATCACGTTTTACAAGTTTCGAAATTCGCGCGAAAATTTGCAGTTTTATATCCTTTTCTTTTGTTATAAAGACCAAAAGAAATGGACAATAGCAACCGCCATAAACATTTAATTTATGTAGATAATATAAAAAAAATATTTCAGATTTATTTGAGTTATATGCATATTCCCTATTGTCCCCAAACAGCATGTCGATGTTCAGAGCGTCGTAGTTTATTTAAAGACGCTAAAATAATACAAGTGCAGCAGAAAACTATATCCTAATAAGCATTTAATTATAACCTAACAATTTTTTTTGAAATTATTGTGTAAACTTAGAAATATCTAAAAATTTCTACTTGCGTGAAAATTTAGTTGAAAGGAGTAAAAACTGCCAAAAATCCTTGACTATGTACCGCTATTTGCCATGGAAGTCAGGCAAGTACTAAGGGCTAAGTCAAAGGTGGTTGCGAAAATGCAGGGCTAGCGGGATATAGTATTGCCAGCTCTACTTTCGGAAATATTTGCACTGTTACTATTGTACCCTGTTACTTGTGTCCCCGGTCTACCCTAACTGAAAGCCTGGTATCCTCCATTTTTAAAAAGTATGTGGGGGGGGGGGGGGGGGGGGGGTATATACAGTAAGCCAAATTAGAAGTAACTCTGAAATTTCTGATGCCTCTAAAATGTAAATTATGTTATCTTGTGTGTTGTTATGTTATTATATCCTTTTTCTATTGTTTCTAAATAAAATATACCAATATGCCCAAAACATAATAAATATACGTACTTAGGCATATTTTAATATGTTACCAGGATCGTTCGTGGTCCTCTTGAAATACTACACACGTCGCCATATTTACGTTATTAATTTACGTATTAAATGAAAATATTTGTAGCTTCGTTTGTGTGGAAATTTTTTATACATAAGACATTTGGTTTGAAAATATCAACTAATCTTTAAAATACCCCAAATATCCTGCACCCTTTGCTTAGGCAATGCTTTTGCCTCATTTTTGAAAGATGAGTCTTTCCATAAATTGATACGCTGTAGTCTTATAATTAGTTCATTCAAGTTTGGTCAGGTTTGTTACAATACAGATATATTAGTACCAGGCGCGGTCCCTATATCTCTGTTGCTACTCACGTCAGCTTCCTAGAAATGTTTCGGTAAAGAAAAAATATTTTGAATTTTGCGAAAAAAAGTTGAATTTTGCCCTGGCACACCCTGGGAAAAAATTTTCGTACATCCAGGATCGAAAAACTGAATAACCTTAAATTTAGCTCAGTAAAACATATTATGTTTTTTTTTTCATTTTAGCTGAGGGGCTATTTAAAGCAGCCTATTTTCCCCTCGCAACCGACGACCCATCTCAGCGTATAGTGGGTGGACAGAACGCTTCCAGAAATCAATTTCCCTACCAAATTTCTCTCCAGAGACGCATTTTTGGTACTTTCATGCATGGTTGCGGAGGTTCCATTATAAGCGCCAAGTAAGTGCATGTGTGAGTGATTTTAAGAGAAATAATCAGCTCCCATTTCCTTCGATACGTCTATCGATTTTTCTGGTGCCTGGTTTTAAAGGAAACGTACATAATAAAATTTTGATTTCTGTATTGAATTATACAGGGTGTTTCCTAATTGAATGTCAATATTTAAGGGGGCGATTTTTGGGTCCATTCTAAAAAGAAAACTTCATATGAACGTATGTCCTAAACGTCTTAACTTTTGAGATACAGGGTGGTAAAGTTTTCAAAAATAAATAGTTTTTTATTAAAATCTGTAATACCACTTTAGATATTTTAATTAAATTTGGCATACATGTACCATGTATCAAGAGGCATTATGTAGTGTACCACAATTTTTTTTCTTTCCACCAGTGGCGTTCGTACGGAATTTCACCTGCCTATTTTGGCAGACATTGATGGTACGCCACTGATTTCTCGTCAAATTAAAATTATTCCTGAAATCCCCAATCATTTCTAAGCAAATTTGATCTCTTGCATTTTTTCAGTCCGATGCACGGTTTTCGCTTAAAAAAATAAAAACCTTTTCTCTGCATGATCATAACAATATCGTTAATACGACAATATCAACATGCAGAGAAATAGATTTTATTTTTTAGATCAAATTTGCTTAGAAATGAATAAGGAAGTTAATTTTTGAGATCCTTATCCATTTTTAAGCAAATTTGATCTACAAAATAAAATCTATTTCTCTGCATGGTGGTATTGTCATATTAACGATATTGTTATGATCATGCAGAGGAATGGTTTTTATTTTTTTAAGAGAAAACCGTGCATCGGATTGGAACAATACAAGAAATCAAATTTGCTTAGAAATGATTGGGGATTTCAGAAACAATTTTAATTTTACGAGAAATCAGTGGCGTACCATCAATGTTTGCCAAAATAGGCAGGTGAAATTCCATACGAACGCCACTGGTGGAAAGAAAAAAAATTGTGGTACTCTACATAATGCCTCTTGATACATAGTACATGTATGCCAAATTTAATTAAAATATCTAAAGTGGTATTACAGATATTAATTAAAAACTATTTATTTTTGAAAACTTTACCACCCTGTATCTCAAAAGTTAAGACGTTTAGGAAATACGTTCATATGAAGTTTTCTTTTTAGAATGGACCCAAAAATCGCCCCCTTAAATATTGGCATTCAATTAGGAAACACCCTGTATAACTTTTTTCGACGAATCCCAAAAATACGCTTTTCAATTCGTCCCATACGTTTTTTGTGTGCGCATAATTCTTGGACGGATTTAGCGATTTGGAAGAACTTTGATTTGTTTTGTAGGCGAGTTCTCCCATATGGTCCTGTTATCGGGGTTTTTAGATAAAGTGAGTGAAAGCTTAAAAACATTATGAAGCTAATGAAAAGTCATGAAGATGGAGAATTTTTCGTTTGTATTTCGGAATGACAGCACTGATTACAACAATTTTTTTTAAATACTTTTAATAGCACATTTATTTTCGAAAAAATTTGTCGTTTCTAAATCAACATTATTTTGTGTTAAATTTCGAAAAAAAGATTTTTTCCAAATATCCACCAAATATAATTTTTTAAAAAATTATTTTTCAAAAATTGGTTTACGAAAATTTTTCGTAGCTCGCCAGTTGATATTTAGTAGGCCCCGTGGCTACAAACTTTTTGGCGAATGCGCCTAAACAATTATTATTTTATTATTTTTAATTTAAAAATATGACAAGGGCTTAAAATTAAGCTTTCGTAATAGAAGAAAAACAATATAAAAATGGTCACAACCCACGTGGAATGTAATGATCTACAAGTAGCTAGGATCTGATGAAAGGAACTTAACTGCTACTTAAATAACAGGGGAAAAAAGTAAAAAAAATATTTAATGCAAATATACATATATGCTAATCATCATTAAAAAGTGTATCTAGATCATTATACATATTTTATGAGAAAACGATGTGCTTTAGTATTCCTACCTATATACGTGATCAGAATAGTTCAGTGAGAAATAACCTGATCCCTTAATATGTTCATAAAATAAATAAATTACCATTCATTTTTCTTTCAACCATTTTAAAGAAAACAGTTTAATAACCAATTTTTATAATATATGCTTAATTTCAGCTGGATCTTAACAGCTGCTCACTGTACTCAAGCTGAGGCTAGCAACTATAGAGTTGTTGCTGGAATTTTGTTACTTGACGATAAAAACATCGCTGGACAACAAACGATAAGTGTTCAACAAATCATTAACCACCCATTATACCCTGGGTAAGGCAAACATAATTATACTGTATGAGCTTGCGCCCGCGACTTCGTCCACGGTATAACAATTTTACTCCATTACAAACTTTGAACCCCCATTTTACCCCCTTAGTGGCTGATGTATTGAGAACTGAAAAACACGTGTTTTTTTAAGTAATTCTATGACGTTTCGAGTTAAAATTGAATTTTTTTTGTCCATAGAAAGTTTGAAACCCTGTTTCACCCCCGTAGGGGTTAGATTTTGGGAGATTCCTTCTTAGTAGGTCTCTACTTTATAAAATAAAACTACTGACCAAATTTCTTATTTATAGGTTCAGCGGTTTCGGCTGGGCGATGATAAATCAGTCAGACACTCAGGACACGTTATTATATATATATATATATATATATATATATATATATATATATATATATATATATATATATATATATTTATATATAAGCGATTCTTTAAAGTAAAAAACATTCGGCTAGATTTCCTTTTTTTTCTGACAAAAGAGAATACTTAACAGCGTAACAACAAATTATCAAAGTGTAAAATGTACATTATCGTATTATTATAAAATTCAGTAGAAAACATGAAATGAACTAATATATATTAATATCTTTCAGTTGCTGGACCAAATTATAAAAATTTGGAAAAAAGCACGGGTGTTAATGTATTAATAAAAAAGATCTTTATTAAATTTTCTTCGTTAATTTTGAATAAACCTTAATAATCCTTTTTCATGTTATTTAGCGGTGTAGCACCAAACGATATCAGTTTGATCCGGTTGGCGTCTGCTCTCTCATTTAGTACCAATGTTCAGCCTGTCGCTATTCCAGCAGCAGGACATTCTCCACGTGGTACAGGCACCCTATCTGGATGGGGATATCTAAGAGCTGGTGGTGCTACTCCAAACCACCTTCAGTTCGTTAACTTGCAAGTTTTGCCTGAAGCCCGTAAGTTAATGAGTATTTCAAAGATGGTGAAGTAAAATATTCTTTTTCGTTAATTTAAATAGATGTTTATACATTGTATCTTTTCCTTACAGAATGTGCCACCACCTTGGCCAACCTTGTTGGACCTGACAACCAATTTAATCAAGATCTAAACATCTGCTCAATACCTCTTCATGGGTACGAATCTCCCTGCGGTGGTGACAGTGGTGGCCCATATGTTAAGGATGGTGAAGTTATTGGTGTAGTTTCTTGGGGACTTCGTCCATGTGGTGAAGTAGAAGATGCTCCTGCAGTCTATGTCAAGACCTCAGCTTACACTGCCTGGATCACAACCAATACTAACGGAGAAGTCAGACCTTAAAATATTTAACAATAAATACAAATAATATAACGTATTGATATTTGTATGACTTTTTTCCAACCAAATGTTTATTTGTTTATTTTCTTGTCCATTTGTGCATTTGTAACCTCATAATGGCCGGTCCAATTTTCGGAAATGAGGCAGAAAGATTTTCTCTTAGTTTTGCGAGGAACATAGGCTATATTAAAGTTAAATAAAAGCAATATGGCGGATAATAGGCGCCATTTTGTTTACACCGGAAAATTACAAGTTATTGAAATTTATCGAATGAGTTATTTAATATGTTTTAAAATACAGTTTGAAAACATGTAGGTACAGCATTACGCTAACTAATCAGTTCCTTATCGCTGTCGCTGATATTGTCATCTACACTAGTTATCCCAATGGCGTCATTAAAATATGCAGCCGTGCACTAGGTATTTGGAAATTTGGAAAGTTTTATGATGGCATTAGGTAGCAAAAAGGTTTTATTGCAATCAACGATATATTTTGAATTGAACTATACATATATGGTTGTATTCCGATCTCAATTCAATTTCAGAAGGTGAAATAAGAAATCCAGGGCAATATCTAAAAAAAAATTAGAATGATTGGTTAAGTAGGTTTATTTACTAATGCTTCTAGATAAGTATTTATTTACCAGAAGTCCGACAACGTCTGTCCAATGGAACATTTTTCTTGATATAAATTTCTTATATAAATAAGTGTGATACATATTAACTAGTAGATAAAAATTTGTAATACAACTAGGAATTTAAATCCAATTTAGAGACACGTAACTTATTTATCCCTTTAACAGATTTCTCAAGAGGAGGTTATCAATTCGATCCGGATGTTTTTAGTGTTCCGTGAAACGGAACACTATGGAATCACTTCGGTGTCCGTCCATTCGTCTGTCACAGGAAATTTTCTCTGAAACTGTTAGACGTAAAAATTTGTAATTTAGCACAGAGATAGAGTGTAGTGACTCCATTATAGATGTGACGTATAAAAGTTGAATTTTAATTCTGGGGGTTAATTTCAGGGGATATAGGAAAAAATTTAACAAGCATTTTTTTTTCAAGGGCATCGTGTTTGATCCGGTTGGGTTTGCTTGGGTGTACTTGGTTGAAGCACGAATTCAACAATATATATGATGTATTTTTTTATTTATTTTTTCGACTCTTCGGGAAAAACGCTTAAAAATTGGTGTCCCCCACGCTTATCGCCAAAAGGATCGCTCAGAAAAATCACGAACTTTGAGAATTAGGTCTAGATTGAACTAAAATTATCAGGATTGAAAAATTCTAGCGCAGTCAATTGTTATAAACACTTTAATTGTTTATTTCCTTATAACTGCTGAACCATTGGTTTTAGAGAAAAAAAATTTGACGAACAATATTTCTCACTATGTAAGAAACAACTGTGTCCCTTTTTCAAAATTTTTAATTTGGCTGTCGAAACGCGGGTGCATTCCTATTAAAAATTTTGGTGGAGAGTTAATGGCACGGAACACTAATTGTGGAAGTATAGCTTGCACCAGACCGATTTTTTATTTTGTTTATATTCGCGCATAAGGGGTCATCCATAAATTACGTCACAAAATTTTCTCGTTTTCTAGCTCCTCCCCCTCGTCCTTATCACAAGTATTCAAATTGGTATGACCCCCTTGTTGTGACGTCACACATTTTGCAATTTGAAATTTAGATCTTGATTAAAACAGCCCTTTCATTATTATTATTGTTTTTTAATATTATCAAATAAAGTAACAATTTGTACGTTCTCAAACAATAGATAGGTAATCAAAGTCAATAGAAAAAAATAGTTATATTATTTCTGGCTAAAAAAACTAATCATCCTGTGTCCATGGACTTTCAAACCATTTCTTAATAATATTTATTACTGGCATAGCAGCCACTTCGTTATCTTTGTCTATGGCGATGGGAAAATTGGGGCATCGTCGTCATTATTTATCGAACAGAGTAATTTCCTGGCATGTCTAGCTGCAAATCTTTGTGGACGAACCTTCTAGCTGTTTTAATATTTTAGATTATGACTCCTGCCCCACTTGTCACGACTTGTCGCAAATGTTTACTAATATGTCATTTTTGGCGTTACTGATATCCGAAAAGCTAATTTTTTTATATCAGATGTTAAGAAAATTACAGGAGGGGAAAAGGAGCGGCTTAGAATTTGTCCAAAAATGTTAACTAATGTGCAATTTTTGTAGTTGTTGAGGCCAGAAAATCTAATTTTGTCTAACAGATGTTAAAAAAGTTATCTGGGAGTGGGGGATAAAAAGGAGGGGCTGGGAATTACTTCAAAATGTTAACTAATATGTCATTTTCGGAGTTATTGAGGTCATAAATCTAATTTTGTGAAACTGATATTACGAAAATTACGGGGGGGGGGGGGGGGTGCGCAATTGGTAGGTGCTAGAGGAGCGTTTCCTCGACCGAGGAGGTACCACCCTACACACCCACTTAAAGAGCGGATGTTTCTAGCCCTGGGTGCATGAGTCGGCTTTTTTCTTTTTCTTTCCCCTTCCAACTGTCATTCTTTCTTAACTCATTCTTTCTCTGTCACTTCTAATTCTTCTCTCTTCTAAATGTCCACTTCTGTAAAAAAAAACAAATTTGAAAATGATGATGACGCTCCCAGGGGGCCCATCCATTCCAAAGTGTAATAACCTTTGCCAACATCTGCGGGCTTAATTCCAATTTGAACTCTGTCCACCACTACCTCCAATCATGCAAACCTCACATTCTTTTTCTGACCGATGTTTGGTATTTTTTAGTGAATCTGTAGAAACCTGGATACACTAAAACAAGTAGACCAGTATAAGTAAGACAGAAAGTCTTATTCAGTGGCTCTATACTTCGATCTCAGTCGAGCATTCGATACTGTAGAACTGTAGATCATGGCCTCTTGTTGTAGAAACTCTATGTATAGGATATTGCTCATAATTGGATATTATCATATTTAGAGAATAGGGAACAACCAGTTATATTAAACACTTGTAAACCAGAGTTAAAAAAATTATAAACCGATGTCTTACAAGGATCCATTCTTGGTCCATTTAGGTTCTTTGTATTTATCAATGTTATGCCTTTTGCTTGTCCGTCGCCAAATGGGGTTGTCGTTTATACCGACAACATAGATATTTCTGACTGTTATTGAAAGAGCAAATTGATCAGTGGCTCAATTCAGTGACTGGTGTACCAACAATGGGTTGGTTTTAAATACAAGCAAAATCCTTTTTATGAGCTTTAATCTAAAAAATTGCTACGATCCGTCAATGTTATTTGATTCGGGTTATTAAGGGGTTAGGCCACCCTGAAATTTTCAAAAAATAGAATTTTTTTTTTGGCCAGATAAACTGTTTATACGTTAACATTAGAAGACCCCATGTACGGTATCGCAGACTGCAGAGAATTAAAAGAAATATTTGATTTTCAGACGCTGACGTCGTACTTTTTCTTCTTTTGGATTTTTCTCGAAACTACTTTTTTCAAAACGGTGTACGCGATATCTCAAGATCTACTCAACCGATTTTGCTCAAATTAGCACATCTTCTTTATCATATTATCTACAATGTGACGTACGATTTTTTTGATTGGATGTCTTGTTCAAAAGTTATGAATTTTTTAAACTCAAAATTTCGATGCAAATTTCAAGCTTTTTTTTCAAAATTCAAAAATTTCTATGCTGACAACAAGATAGCTATTCGTATCATTTAAATATTAAAAGCTTATCGTTTCTGCAATAACACCACAAAAAAATTTGCGTTTTAAAAAAATGAAAGGAAATGTAGGGCGACAAAATTTTACAGGTGCCTTTCTGGCTGAAACAGAAAAAAGTTCCTATTAAAGGGCGTACCCAGCGAGAGGCGGGGGGGGGGGGGGGGAGCTGCCCCCTAGAGGAAAACTAGTCTATGATATCATAGATTAAAACATTTTTATACCTATGTCAGATTGAGCCGAATGAATTTTAATTCCAGTTCTTATAAATTTATCTATAGGTAGATATTATAACGCGACCGAGACGCATCTGACGTCCTCCTGCGGCTATCATACCAATCCATAGGAAAGGGAACCAAAGATAATGGAGTTGGTACAACTTACCCCCAACTATGTTAGTCAAACCTTAGCCTCGCAGCCTTAGGTTGCAGCTACTTTGGAAGATCGAATAACTGACAGTTGTCGTCATAAAACACCTAAAATGAAAATTCGAGCAGAGTTTAAGTCCAAAATGGGCTTAATAGTTGATAAAACCTGGGTGTGGCTCCACAAACGACGGAAATACGGCAAGGCGTTTTTCTTATGATCCAGAATTAAGGATTCAAATTACAGGTATAGAGAAAAATTGAATTTTAAAATTTTCTTTAATTTTAAGGATTTTGTCTTCTGGTTGTAAAATAAATATTGGCAGGTTTAAAATTTTACTTAATAAAACAAGGATCCTGTACCTAAACCTGTGTGGGTGGTTTTACATGCCAAGTATGGTCCATAAAATACTGGTTTACGGGTGCGATATAATCCATTTTTTCGAATTACCAGTTGGTCAGCTTTCGGAAGAGGCTTTAGAGGCGAGACACAAAGAATTTAGAAAAATTCGGTTATGTAGCACCCGTAAATCATCTAGAGTATTTACTAATATTGATATTATAAGAACCCTCCTTGTGATTTCCGACCCTCATTATATCTAGTCTAAGAAAAAATACATCAAAAAATAAAATTAAGAATTTCTACACAGATATACTGGAATATTTACATATTGACAAATCGTCATCGAATTTTCCAATTCCTATAACTTTAGCTAAAGAAATGGATATTAGCGAAGATAGCAGTGATTCTTCTGACTAAATAAAGGGACAAAAAACAATTAAAAAAAAGTAAATCCATTTTTTATAAGCTATAAGTAGGAGTATTTTTGTCAATTATTCTCTGTCTTGTGCAATACTGTGCACAGTGAGTGGACAGTGTAAACATGGGTCGACGCGGGATAATGTTCGTTACACTTTTGTGTTTGTGCCAGCACGGGGTGTGGGGGAAGATCTTAGACATTCAACGTAAGGATAATAGTACATTTTGTATTAGGTTTTTTAATATTTTAAGAGTCTAACAACGTTTTAGAAAACTTTCTTTTTTGGATTTCGGTTCGAGATATTAAGAACAGTAGCTAAAATATCGATAGACGTAACAAATTTTTTCAGGAGCAGTTTATAAGGGAAAGTACAAAATAAAATTTTAATTTAATTAATAAATCATGAATTTTGCTGTAATTACTTCGGAAAGTCGGTTATTTATAACAACAACCGAGTAACATTCATATTAAAATTGCCTCTGTATTATTTCCATCTTATGGGAGTGACAATGTTTTTACGATTTGATTCGTATTATTATTCTTTTTAATGGAGAGACTTCTCAGAAATGAACGCACTGGAAAGAATGAATTAATATTTTTATGTATTTATAACTGAGATTAATGGTAAACTTATTTTGTTCAAATTTAGGTAACTTGTATACAAAAGTTCTGAAATTTAAAGTATAATAAGAATTCTTAATAATAAAACATTAATAAATTGTCAATAAAGAGTAATATTTTTAGTTCTTTATTAGTGCGCCTAATGGTCAGCCTAATTGCGTTCGACTTTAAGTAATTTGTACACAAAAGTATTGACTTTTAAAGTAAGAGCAACTCCTTATTAATTCTTCCGTCCTAAGCAAAAACACCGCAATTGCGAAAAAATCAAAAATTGAGTTAGGGGCTGTAATGGATTCAGAAGGGCCCATATTAGCTATTTGCGTAACAAATACACCCCATTTAACACTAAATATATTTTATTTGAATTAAAATTAATGATAAGTGATAAGTGATTTAACTACGTATTTTTGTAAAAAAAGATTGCAATTTAAATTTAAAAAGTGATAAAATAATTATTTTTTACAATTTACATCCATTTTTTATACATATAATTATAAAAACAAAATATAATTGCTATGTAAACTCAAAACTGTTTTGCAAGTGTTTGAACATTATAAATCGATTTATTTCAATTATTTACTTTGTACATAGTTCTTGAAAATCCAAAGTTGCTGTACTGCGCCTTTACGAAATTATTAAGCATCATATTCATATCCTTCTTTGACTCAACATTTAGAAAAAGGAAAATATGTTAGATATGCTGGCACGTACACCTGTGGACAAATTGGTCCGAATAACTCACAGTCTAAGTGTCAACGTCCTAAGAAAGCCCATTTATATACGTTTAGAGTGTGAGTTTGATGGGCGATTTTTTGACCATACTGTACATATTTTTAAATTCATGTTTTAAAGGAAAGCAATGACAGACCAAATAGTGCAACTTCTTTTATATCCATAGTAATTGCTCTGGTTTCTTTTACATAGTATCAGTTATATTACTAATACTAGATATTTCATAAGATTAATTTTATTGCAACGTATTTTTTTTTATTTTCATGGCAATTATTTACATCATCATAATAAACTTTTATTTTACGTCCAAATTTATTAAATAAAAATAAATAATTTTAATGCTATTAAAATTTTAATTGTCCTATCAATTGTATTTTTGAATTACGTTTTTTACAGAGGCGTATGCTCGGATGAAGCCCGGGTAGTCCGAAACAACTTATTTTTTAGGTTAATACAGGCCAGTTGTAAAAAATACTTCACCTAAAGTTTAGGTTAGGTTAATTTAATCATCCAGTAACTCTCAGACTATCCACCCATGTGAATGGCCCAAGCGTATTCTTTCAATAGCATTCCGGGGCGGATCTGGGATTTCGTATAGGGGAGGCAGTGGCGTATTCAGAGGGGGTTTGGGGGGGTACCCCCAAAGCCTAAAACTTAGTATAGGGTTTGCAGCCGCTTTTTTAAAATGTATGCGCTGGACTGTTAAAGTGCCATTCGCAGTGAGATCTTTTTCAACATAACACCTGATTACTGTATATCCTTATAACACACTGAACACCACAGATAAATCCCATCATATTTTAGGTCCGGCAGTGAAAAAATAAACCTATGAATATTATGTCCTATCAAATTGTTTTGACGCACTTGTACAGGGTCTTCCAACGAGGACTGAACAGGGGCTCATTTATGAGCTTCCTTGTATTTAAAGAAAAATCTAAAATAGCCAATCGATGTACTTTTTCCTGCAGAATTGAAAAATGAAACCAAAAATTTATTTGAACCAGAAACAAAAGAGTTACGCTATGGATAAGGTGTTTTTTAAATGGAACATAGCTTTTTTTATACGATTTTCGGAACGAGTGATTTTTTTTATGTCCGTTCTGATTAAAATATTTAATATTGTGACAGCTATTTTTATTAAATTTTAATGTTTTATCCAGTATAATTTAACTTCAACCTGTTTGAAACATACACTAGGTAATAAAGGTAAAATCACCTTGAAATCCTTCAAAGTCAAAAAATTTGACAAATTTACTATAATATTGCCGAAATGAAATATTCATTAGATGAGAGATTGCAGATTGTTATCTTGTTCTACAAATGCCAAGAAAATGCAATATTATAGTAAATTTGTCAAATTTTTTGACTTTGAAGGATTTCAAGGTGATTTTACCTTTATTACCTAGTGTATGTTTCAAACAGGTTGAAGTTAAATTATACTGGATAAAACATTAAAATTTAATAAAAATAGCTGTCACAATATTAAATATTTTAATCAGAACGGACATAAAAAAAATCACTCGTTCCGAAAATCGTATAAAAAAAGCTATGTTCCATTTAAAAAACACCTTATCCATAGCGTAACTCTTTTGTTTCTGGTTCAAATAAATTTTTGGTTTCATTTTTGACTTCTGCAGGAAAAAGTACATCGATTGGCTATTTTAGATTTTTCTTTAAATACAAGGAAGCTCAAAACTGAGCCCCTGTTCAGTCCTCGTTGGAAGACCCTGTACTTTACTCATACTCGCGCCCCAACGTCCTCCTGACAATAAATATCCCGGCGTACTGTACCTGCATTACATCAATCGACTCCCGGTTTGCCGGCGCTCCTCTCCTCTCGACGTTGATGGTTGGGTACGAAGTTTTTGAAACTCTAACTCATGACTCAATTAAACATGGCAATAATAAAAGTATGTCTATGGTATATTTTTTAATTTAATATATTTCAAAATATAATATTTAAATTCTTACTTTATTACGCTATCTAACCAATTCCTTTTCGATGTTGCTGTCAATGCCCTAACGATATCATTAAAATACTGGGTTCCAGCCCTGCTCTAGGTATTTAGAAATTTAGAAAGTTTTATGGCATTAGGTAGCAAATGGTTTTATCGCAGTCAATGGGTCAACGGTATATTTTGAAAAATACTACACAGGATTGTATTCCGGTCTTAACTGACTTTCAAAAGATAAAATAAGAAATCCAGGACCACACTTAAAAAAACTTTTTGATGGTTTCTCTAAGACGAGTCACTGGCTTAGAACCCCAAGTTGGTTTATGTAGTATGCTACTAAATAAGAATTTAATTAACACCGATGTGCGACACCGTTTGTCCTATGAAACACCTTTCTTATGAATAGGTACGACAGATATAACTTAGTAGATAAAAATTTGTTATACAATTACGAATGTAAATCCAATTTAAAAACACCTAACTTCTTCCTCTTTTCAGTTGCTATTTTGCATAGTCGAGTTTTAGATTTGTAAAGTAATTTTTGGTTTATTTTTTAATGAACAGCGACGTCATTAAAAGACGATACACCATATTTTAAGGTCTAATCTCCTGATAAGGTTTTTGACAATGATACTTTTCTTCAAAATTTTTTTGTCTGCGACAAGTAATCTAGTGAAAATTCCTAAAATCCCCGCGATAAGTACTTTCGTATATAAAAGAAAATAATTTAAGAAAGATCTTCGGTCCTCCTAGATACTCAGAAAAAATGAACACTGTCTTAGTTTTGAGTTCTTTGGTAGCAGTTGCCCTAGGTAAGATGACAAAATTATTACAAAAAAAATATGTGGATTATATCAGTATATCTAGTACATTCACTCAAACTTTTCCTTTTCAGTCGAGGGGACTTATAAGGCAGCATATATACCCCTCGCATCTGAGGTTTCCAACGACACCTCTCTGCTTGTAGTTGGTGGACAAAATGCTGCCAGAAATCAATTTCCTTACCAAATCTCTCTCCAAATACGACTGATCAGCAGCTTCAGGCATAATTGCGGAGGCTGTATTATTAGCACCAGGTAAGCCTACATATTTAAATATTTAAAAAGCGTATTTGACATGTTTAACAACCATACGTTATTGTCCCAATGGCACCTATTATAAATATCTGCATGAAACAAAACTTCCTTGGTTGAAGAAACTTTACTTTTTAAAATATTCACTGCAATGGTTTCTTGAGATCAGTAGTACTTGAATAGAACTAAATCAGTTAAAAGTTAATTTATTCATGTAATAACAATTTGCTTTTATTTAATTTCAGCTGGATCTTGACTGCAGCTCACTGCACTGTTCAATTTGCTCCTTCCGATCTCAGAGTTGTAGCCGGAATTTTGCTACTTAATGATGACAACATCGCTGGACAACAAACAAAAGATGTTGCACAACTCATCAATCACCCATTATATCCTGGGTAAGATAATTCTTATTTTGTTGCTGTGCATTTAGATTCGTTAAAATACAAAAAACCAAACCTACTTTTCTTGAAATAAAAAGTTATAGGTAATCAAATACAAAATATATGTATATCTAATTAAAAATATATAAACATAGCATTTCCTCGAGCATCTTAAATAAAAAAAACTACGTAGTAATTTTCTATCATTATAATTACTGAGATAAAGTCACTTAAAGACAGCGAAGGAATTTAAAAAAAAAACACATGTATTTTTATAGAGGTTCAGTTAGACTATACCTTTTTTACGCAGTACCTAATTATTGTACTGAATATAAAATTAGAAAGGGAAAAGAAAAGTTATTTTTTATTAGTGTTAAAACAATAATTATCTGCTCTCACATAATACTGCAAGCACTGATTGCTTATTAAAGAAAGGATTTGTATAAAAATAATATTAAATTATCTAGAAACAGCAATTAATTATTTAATTTAATTAATAATAATAATTAATTACATCCAATTCCTTAATCCGTCACTTCCAATTATTTATTCTTATTTCTTAGAGCTTACAAAGACGGAATTATCAAATTAATTATAAACTTTAATTAAGAAAGAAGCAAATAAAACATACTACTTAAAAAATAATAATTAAAAACTTAAGAACAACAAAGCTGTACAAACGCTATCCAATTTTTTTAAAAATATAAAATAATAAACATAACGTTTTAATGATTTTTAAAAAAATTCACTTATGTACTTCTCCACCATTCCAACGACAGTTTTCGGTCAGGAGAAGATTAGTTAAAAAAGTTTGTAAAAAAGTTATCTACCTTTTATTAAAAGAGGAAGACAAATACTTAAAATTTTCAAGGCCTTTGGCTTGACCTTTGACCTTCATACGGTCTTTCTTCCAAATTATGCACGTGGATCGGTTGCTTTTTCTCTAATCGGCGCATATCTGTCGTGATGGACGGTCACTCATCTAACTTCCATCCTATCAATGCTGGCGAATAGCAAGGTTCATTCCAAGTACCAACCACATCTATTCTTTACATTAGTGACCCGTCCTCTTCAACTAACAATCCCATCCACAGATAATCTGGCGGTAGTACTCTTCATTCTAACATTCATTTTTCCAGAAAAGTCTTCAATCAAGAGCTGGACAATAGACGCAGATCTATACACCTATCCAGTTTGCAAGATCTTTGACTGGGGTGCCAAAAACCTTGTTCAGTTCAATGCCTCCAAAGCCCAATCTTGCTCCTTGTTACGCAAAAAATCCGGCAATACTAACCCCATTTACATGAATGGCTAAGCTTCATAGAATAATAAAACGTTCGATCTTGTACGCATCGCTTTCAAACATGACCTCAGCAGCTGGCATCAACATATTAATTCAATAGCCACATCAGCAGATAAAAGGATTGGTTTCCTCTTTCGAGTCGAATATACTTCTCCCCTTCCAACTTACACTCTTTCTATGTTTCCCAAATAAGACCTAACCTAGAATGCTGTCCCCATATCTGGGAAGTTGCATCACCTTCAACAGTTAAGTTCCTCCATTCTGTCCAAAAGGGAGCCATTCGACTCATAAATAAAGCCTTGTAAACGTAGGTAATTCCAGGGCTGGAATTACAAAGCGACGGACGACGTCGACGATAGGCCGGCAGGCCTATTGTCAGGAATATTGTCATTTTTGCAGTAGCAAGCCAGTGCTTGCTACTGCACTTCGCCGTGATACCAGTGTATCACGGCGGGCTGCTTATCAGATTCATTCGCGTTTAGCATAGACATGGCGATTTCGAGACTTCGTCGCTCTTTGCCGTTTGGGTACAAAGATCAAAGATTTTTATATCGCTCTCCTGGCCTAAAGTACAATGGGAAGGAAATAAAATGCTCTGTTTGTGATACTTGCATCCTGGGTTGGAGTTCTTTTAGTTGTAGAAGACATATTCAGAGTAAAAAACATGTGTTAAACCGACTGCTGCAGATGCCGTATTGGGGCTTTATATATGATCTAATATATTTGTATTAGGCTGCTGCAATATTCCTTTCTACGTGCTTCAAAACAAACATTTGCGACCTTTTTGGAGAAAATATGTGCATAAGTGGCCCCTACCGACCCAGTAGTAATTACGTTACGCTTTTGCTCGTGTCAAAGAACAAATGGAATCTACCGTTAGGTCCGCATTACATAATAAAAAAAACTTTGTATAACAGTTGATGAAAGTACAGATACCAAAAATAACCAAGTAGGAAATGTTTTAGTGTGCATATTAACATCGAATTCACCAACGAAGCCATCTGTACTTGCAAGTAACTGAATAGAAAAAGGCAACGCTGAAACAATCCAACAACTACTAACGCAAACTGTAAAAAGTTTGACATTAATTCGAACAATATTGTACTGTTAGTTACAGACGGTGCTGCATACATGGTAAAAGCAGAAAGATGACGAACTGTGTATCCTAATTTATTGCATATAACCTGTTTCCTACATGTTTTTCACCGAGTGGCAGAAACAAGTTAAGGCAATTGCAATTTAGCTAATTGCCAGCACCAAGAAGGTTTTTACTAAATCTCCACAACGGATTAAAAAATTTCACCAGTTGTGCCCCGGAATTACCGAAGCTCCACAGCCCGTATTAACAAGATGGGGAACGCAGTTGAATGCTGCATTTTATTACAATCAACATTTCCAAGCTGTTAAATCTGTAGTTTATTAGTTCGACCCAAAAATTGCCATCTGCATTAAAGAAAGTCAACAACACTTTAATATCCCTTCGATCGGAGCCGATTTGCGTACTATAAATGCGTGTACAGTCCTTAGATATCACTTTATTTACCACGTAGTCCGTCTCTGGCTACCAGTCGCGCACCAAGTTTAAAGAATGAATTCTCCCCTCCCCGGCTCCCATCCATTCCACTCTGTTCGTTCAAGGCTCATTCGTTTTCTGGTGCTTAAGTCGTGCGGTCGCCCGTTACACCAGGTGTTACGCAGAATTCGGAAAATATTTTAAAAATTACTGGGTAAGTAATCGGACCTTTTTTCATTAACGCTTCCAGGTTGAGATAAATTCATATTTTAACAGAAGCATGGGCAAACATAAAAGACGCCATAGTTCTTCCAGTAGGAGTAGCAGTGGTGGCGTAGACGAGTCACTCAGAAATAAAATACGGAAAATCCTAAAGAGTGAGCTTGCAAATATTACTAGAAATAAGTCACCATCTCGGGATGGCTACCGTGACGAGGGCCTTTCTCAGAGCAGGACGGACTCGCACTATTCTGGTAGCCATCACCGCCATACCAGAGAAAAATAAGATAGAGAGAATAATATCTCGTCTTCCCTCCAGCTCGACCACGCTATGGCCTTCAAACGGCGACGTTCCGAGATTGGCGCGTGGGATTCTCACAAGACGCCCCGACCTTAGCCAATGCGGTAGCAACACGGCAAGCAGAGAGAGTTTTCTGCGGCGCGTCTCAATACTCACTCGCACTGTCCTTTATAATAACCCAAAATCTGCATCGCACGCCCATGGCAGCTTATTTGGACGTCGGTTTGGAGGTCATAGAAAGCAAATCGTATTTATGAATGAACTGCGTACGAGATATTATTCTCTCTATCTTATTTTTCTCTGGCCATACCTTAACCCGAGAAGAGCAAATCATAGAGAAGCGACATAAGCGAGTCCGGCCGAAAACGTTTAAGTGGGGGTTATACCGGCCAATTGTCATAAACATGTGCTCGCGGTAGCCGGCATCAGCGTTGCCAGATCTACCGCTAAAGCGGTATTTCTACCGCTTTAGAGAGTCTCCGTTCTCCAGTTTTAGCTCTGTAAAATATCGCTTTTTCGTTTATACGCAAATTTCCTAGCGCCATCTCTTGATGTTAATGTTGAGAGAGTTTTTTCAACTGTAAATTTGTTTAAAAGTAATCAAGGAAACCGTTTAAGTACTGATACTATAATGGGAATACTACTCAGCAAGCGGCTTATTACAAGTTCATGTTTTAATTTTAAGGGAAACAATGAATTAATACGGCCAATGACCAAAGCCAAAGATATTTACAAAAGTTAAAATATTTTAATGTACTGAAGATAAAATTATTAAATAAATTTGGTGGGTATCAAATTTATTATGACTTTTTAAAAAAATTATATATGGATGTTATAATATAAAATAATAGTATTTGTGTTAAAAATCTTGTTTATGTTTGTTTGATATAATATATTAAAATAAGTGGAGTATTATTTCAGAATTACGCCTAACCTCTTCAGACCCAAGGTCCAGTGAGAGAATTTATTTAAAAAATCTACTTTTTTGTTAAGAACGGGGGCAAAGTAACACCATTATGCTCAATTTTTTTTTAATTTGTTGTTTTTTTTTTCAAAAAAAATCAGGTATCAAATAAGATACCTTGGGTCTAGAGGAATACAGAAACAACAGAAGGAAAAAAACATTTATTTGTGAAAAAGAGCGAAACAGGTTCTTTCAACGGCACAACAAAGATAAATATTGCATAAGTCACATTTGGCAAATGTTAATTTACCACATTTTGGAAATCGACATTTTGATCTTGATTTTTGTTCTTGTTTAGTGAATACAGGTAGGTGGATGTTTCCTTCTGTCCTGACTCTCCTATCCGTTAGGTATGTTCTCGTTTTGAAAATTGAATTGACATGGTGCAAACTGACGAGTACGTGACCATCTTTTCCGGTAACCTGGCAGATAGTGTGCAAGAGGCTCCTCATCCGAAGAAGTGCTCGTATTTTCTGCCATCTCCATATCATTTGGATCCTCATTTTCCAAACCTAAATCCAACTCATTCTCACTATCCGAAGAAACATCGTCGATGTCCGACTGATCTAGGTCTAGGTTATCAGCCAGATCTTGGAGTTCCAAGGCGGTTAACCCCAATTTCTGTATTTATTTAATACCCCCACTTTCAACACGTGTGCTGAAAATCATTTCAACACACGTGTCGAAAATAAAAAAAATTAAATTGGCACCATCTGTTCAAACGTCATGTTGACAAGTACTTTTCAACACATGTGTTGCAAAGTACTTTTCAACACGCGTGTGATATAAGGCACTGTCTAGCCAAGTTAACCGTGCTTTTTTTCTCACTTTCATAGGTGGGCGTAGAAAAAAATATTTCCACGGGCATTTATTACAGGTACTTGTTTTTTAGTGTATAGCATTTATTAGACTGCTGTAAACATTTTTCTCAGCGTGTTATACCGGCCAACGGTCTAGTAGTTAGACTCAAGGTCACAAAATATTAACCCGTAACATCAAAGGTGCCGACGTATTTTGTCGCTTCTCTATGATTTGCTCTTCTCGGCCTTAACCTTAAATCCTCGACGTTCCCGTTCTCGTGTCAGGCGCGGCCGGTCACCGAGCGTGCCGGAGCGCAAGAGAGACAGACGCAGACGGCGGCGAAGCCGAAGCTCTCGGAGCAGTCGAAGCCATCGTCAGTCGGCAGTCGGCATGGCATCATCCGCATCGTCATCACCGCGAAATGTGGAGGCTAGTCGAGACGACATTGTTGGACGGCGTTCGCAGAACTAGAAGAGTCGCTCCCCGCGCGGGACGGACTTCGGGTTGAACGCAGGGCCGGAATCAGCGCCTGTCGAATCTAGATCGCATCATGATGACACTCTAATTATTAATGAAGGCGATGATTTGGAGCTTTCAGAGGATACACTAAATATCCTTGGCGATGACCCTGTTAAGTCTAAAACCCTAGGGTTTGCCCTCCACGAGGCTTTGGCCACTAGGTGGTTACATACCACATTAAATGGAACTCCAAAGGAGGAAATGACTTCCATTTTAGAAAGACACCCTGTGCCTAGTAACTGCAATTTTTTAACTTCTCCCAAAATAAACCCGGAAGTTAAGGCCATTTTATCATCTCTCCACCTTACAAGGGACTCAACACATTCCAGCTACCAATCAAGCATTGGTTGTGGGTTGTGGTTTATCGGCAATGGGTAAAGCCTTTAATACTTTACTGGAAGAGGAACAAAATATTCCCAAACTCACTAGGGAAAACATCTTAACCAATTTACCAGACTCGGCTCGCATTTTTAGCACCTTATTTAATGATATCTCTAAAATGAGAAAACATTTGATCTGTCCTGTTCTTAATAAAGCGGTCAGGGAAATAGCTGAGAATTCTACTCCGGGCGAATTTTTATTCGGTCCGGACTTGGGAGAAAGGGCCAAAAATTTAAAATCTTTGGAAAAAGCAGGTCAGGACTTGCGTTCAGTGCCCATTCAACAACGGGATACAGGGAGAACAGCAAAAAGGGGGGGGGGAGCAACCTCTTCAAGACCTGTGGGTTTTTAAACAGGTACCGCCCATCTTACCAGAGGAAGGAGGTGAGGTATTTCAAAGGGCGCAACCCCTCCAATCAGAGGTTACAGAACCAACGTCAAACAGCGAGGAAACGTTAGAGGTTAGTTCAACGACCTTCGCGGGTCGTTTACAGTTTTACTTTGATTCTTGGTCAAAAATTACCACAAATCAAACAGTCTTGTCCTGGATAAGGGGCTATGCCATTCCGTTAAAAAACACGCCTCCTAGTCAAAATGAAATGCGTAATAATAGGTTTTCCCAACGGGAAAATTCCTTAGTAAAAGAGGCTATAACTGATCTAAATTCGGGAGCCATAATCAAGTCCAAACATGAGACCTCCGAATTTGTTTCAGCTATTTTCTTAGCTGCCAAACCAAACGGAGGTAAAAGATTCATTCTCAATTTAAAACAATTTAACAATTTCGTGGATTGTCCGCATTTCAAAATGGACGATCTAAGAACAGCGGTTAGATTAATACACGAAAATATATTCATGTCCACATTGGATCTGAAGGATGCATACTTTCTGGTATGCGTCCGTAAGGATCATCAAAAATTTCTTAAATTTAAATTTGATGCTGTTTTGTATCAATTCACCTATTTACCTTTTGGACTAAGCTCGGCCCCTTTCTCCTTTACTAAGCTAATGAAACCAGTAGTTCCTCATTTTGGGGCCTTGGGGATATCCGTCATCAATTATTTAGATGATTTTCTAATTTTTGGCAATACATACGAGATATGCGCAGAAAATGCCAATAGGACAATCGACCTTTTAAAATCTCTAGGGTTTATTGTAAATATGGAAAAAAGCAGCATAATACCTAAAACCTACACGAAGTTTCTAGGTTTCTGGTTAGACAGCAAAAATTTAAAAATAATTCTTCCACAGGAAAAGAAAAATACCATTCTCAAATTTACTTCGTTATGTTTAAGTCAGTCAGAATGTAAAATTCGTGATTTTGCAAAATTTATAGGCATCTTAATCGCAGCATGCCCAGCTGTAAAGTACGGATTTCTTTACTGCAAGTCTCTTGAAAGGGCAAAATTTCTAGCACTGCACAGAAATAATATGAATTATAACTCAAAAATGTTAATTCCAGAATTTATTAAGTCAGACCTTTTATGGTGGCAAACAAATATATCAACCGCATTCAATGACATTAGAAGTGACAGTTTCCACCTGGAAATTTTTTCTGATGCGTCCCTTACTGGATGGGGGGTTTGTTGCGGTCCTGAACGTACTCATGGTTTCTGGTCTGAATCGCAAAAATTGCGTCACATCAATTATTTGGAATTACAGGCTATTTTTTACGGAATTCTGTGCTATGCACGAGAATTAAGAGACTGCAATATTCTGTTAAGATGCGACAACACCACCGCCATATCTTACATAAATAGAATGGGCAGCATTCAATTTCCAGAATTGTCCTCGCTCTCCAAGACGATATGGCAGTGGTGCGAGAAAAGAAATCTGGCTATTTGCGTCTTATATCAGCTCAAAAGAAAATACTAATGCCGACAGTAAGTCACGACGTTTCAGTCCAGAAACTGAGTGGTCGTTATCAGGGCCGGCCTTTGAGCTTTTAGAGAAAACATTCGGCAAACCTGAAATTGATTTATTCGCTTCACGAATCAATAATAAATGCGAGAAGTATATTTCATGGTTTAGGGACCCTAATGCTGTAAACGTCGATGCGTTTACCGGCTGTTGGAACTCCTATTATTTTTATGCTTTTCCCCCTTTCGCTTTGATCCTTCGAACGCTCCAAAAAATAATACAGGATAGGGCTGAGGGGATTTTAGTGGTTCCGTGTTGGCCTTCTCAGCCTTGGTATCCTCTGTTTCAGAAGTTAAATTTTGGTAAAGAGGTTTACCTTGCCCCTTCACCCGATTTACTTTGTTCTCCATTTTTTAGGTCACACCCGCTATCAAAAAGCCTTACTCTGGTGGGGGCGAGGTTGTCAGGCAAGCTTTTCTGCTTAAAAACGTCCCAAACTCGGCAATAGCTACGATTTTATCTTCCATTTCACCTTCAACCTTACGTCAGTATGATAATACTTACAAATTATGGTGGGAGTTTTGTTTTGATAAACATACTCCAGTTTTTACACCTACTATAAACGACATAATTAGATTCTTTCAAGCTCTGGCGAATACAAAGGACCTACGTTATGCAACATTTAATTCACATATCTCGGCTCTCTCACTGATTTGCCCTACAGATGTAGGAACCAATCCAATTCTTAAGCGGTTTAAGAAAGGTCTGTACCGCCTTCGACCCCCCCCCCCCCCCGTCCAAGATATAACACTACCTGGGATCCAGCACCTCTTCTGCAATATATTGAAAATTTGCCTTCACCCGTTAATTTCCAAATATTATCCCAAAAACTAGTTATACTTCTAGCCTTAACAACTGGAGAAAGGCTTCACACAATCTCTCTTATTCGTTTATCGAATATAAAGTATACTTCTAATGAAGTTATCATCCACATCTCAGACCCAGTTAAAACCTCCGGGATTGGGCGACCTCAACCTAGCCTACGTTTAACCAGATTCAAAGACAAATCTTCCCTGTGTGTAGTTACCACCTTGGAAACATACATTAATACAACATCTTCTCTAAGAGGTACAGGCCAAGATTTTTTATTTGTGTGTTGTAAAAAACCACACAATAAGGCATCAAAAGACACCCTAGGCAGTTGGGCAACCCAGAAGCTCACAAAAGCCGGAATTGATTCGACAATTTTTAAGCCGCACTCAATTCGACATGCCTCGGCCTCTGCGGCCTTTAGGAAAGGTGTCTCCTTGGACCTTATTTGCAAATCGGCAGGTTGGTCGGGAGATTTTACAATAGACCTTTGGTGACAGAAAATGTATTTTTATTATACTTCTTTGAAAACACCTTATTTTCATCTGTTTTAGTAATAATGTAAGATGGGCTTTTTCGGGCTAGCGCACGGAAAGAGCGCACGGAAAAAATTTTCCTGGTCTCCAGTTCTTTCAGTGTGCTGAATGAAGATACCGACTATTTTTTGGCTTTAAAATAGAAATATAGGTATAGGAAAATAAACTAAACTCAAGAAAGTCTATATGCTATCTGATATTTAATATGTACCTATTTTGTATTTTATTTCGTAAATATTTGAATATTTAGATGAATTTCTGAAATATTTTTTGACGTTTTGTCAATCTTATCTGACATAGACAAATTTAAATCACCTTTTAAATGATTTGAAAGTTACCATGAAAACGCATCATACCTGCCAAAGACCATATTGTCAGCGTTGTTAATTTTCTGTCAATTAAATTCATTCTAATAAAATGTTCTCAGAAGAAAGTATAATAAAAAATATCGTTCATTACACGTCCAGAAATGGATTTTCCGTGCTTGCTTGACTTCCCGTGTTCGGCTGCGCCTCACACGAGAATTTGTCAAGCGCGCACAGAAAAATCCTTTTTTCCGGACTGGTAATGAAATATACTATTGCTCAAGCAGTATTAGATATAGAAGTAACCTGACAATATTTTTTTGTTTATTATTATTTTAAGTTGTCGATAACCAGTTTATTTTTGAAGTAAACTCTTTTGTGCCTGTTCAAATAAATATATTTTTATTATACTTCTTTGAAATCACCTTATTTTCATCTGTTTTAGTAATAATGTAAGATGGGCTTTTTCGGGCTAGCGCACGGAAAGAGCGCACGGAGAAAATTTTCCTGGTCTCCAGTTCTTTCAGTGTGCTGAATGAAGATACCAACTATTTTTTGGCTTTAAAATAGAAATATAGGTATAGGAAAATAAACTAAACTCAAGAAAGTCTATTTGCTATCTGATATTTAATATGTACCTATTTTGTATTTTATTTCGTAAATATTTGAATATTTAGATGAATTTCTGAAATATTTTTTGACGTTTTGTCAATCTTATCTGACATAGACAAATTTAAATCACCTTTTAAATGATTTGAAAGTTACCATGAAAACGCATCATACCTGCCAAAGACCATATTGTCAGCGTTGTTAATTTTCTGTCAATTAAATTCATTCTAATAAAATGTTCTCTCAACCTGAAAAAGTGGCATCTTTCATTATTAATAGTTAATTTTTAATTACTCTAGTAGTTTTTTTTTTAAATTCCGATAACAGTTGTGAAAATAAAAATATTCCAAGTTTATTTTGTATGTATGTATTTTTTTATGTTATATTTTGTTTTATGTTATCGTTTTCAAAGAAGTATAATAAAAAATATCGTTCATTACACGTCCAGAAATGGATTTTCCGTGCTTGCTTGACTTCCCGTGTTCGGCTGCGCCTCACACGAGAATTTGTCAAGCGCGCACAGAAAAATCCTTTTTTCCGGACTGGTAATGAAATATACTATTCCAATTGTCATGAATATTTCCTTTCCATTTATACATGAATGGTTAAACGCATATAAGTATAATAATAATGACAATAATAATGACCAAAGTATAATACTAGAAATTAATTACTTCTAAAATTGCTCACAACCTTCTCTTATCTTTAAACATCTACGTGGTAAATAAAGTGATATCTTCGGACTGGACACGAAGTATAATTACTAGATCAAACGAACTTACCTTAAGTGAAGTTCGATCTTAATTATACGAGGGTCCAGTCCGAAGATATCACTTCCCTCCCGTCCCCTTCGAACCGTATATCATTTGTGAGCAATCCTGAAGGTACTTTCAACAAATGAGCCTTGAACAGAGTGGAATGGATGGGAGCCGGGGAGGGGAGAATTCCTTTTTTAAACTTGGTGCGCGACTGGTAGCCAGAGACGGACTACGTGGTAAATACAGTGATATCTTCGGACTGGACCCTCGTATAATTAAGATCGAACTTCACTTAAGGTAAGTTCGTTTGATCTAGTAATTATCGTGTATTAGTAGACTCTATTGTCAGCCTTCAACATAGTTATCTGTCACTTCCTTACTCGTTTCACACACTGACTAAAGTAAATACAGCTCTACCAGACTTTAAAAGATGGCACTGGTGTTAAAGCTGCGAGCAAGTTTAAGTCTTTGTTACACAAAAATCGGGATTTCGCACAACTACGTGATATTAGGCAGTTCGAAAGTGCGGACAATTGTGGCAGTAACTTGCAGTGTTTTAGATACGCAAACATTACATCGTTGGATGTAATGTAGCGTTCATTTTCAAAATACAGTGCAATCTTTGCTTCAAAGCGTACAAGGTTAAACGAGCCTACTGTTGAACGTATTTTAATGATGCAGGCGTTTAAACAGGCTCAAAACTAGATTACACGCATTTGGTCTTAGAGTATATTGTAATATCCGTACATTGGGTGAGTAAAGTATTTTTGTATTAATTTAACTGAAGGCTTTTCGTATTTCGCATTTTCACATTACACACTGGAGGTAAATAAATAATTAATTAATAATTTTCAAATCGGATGCTAATTTTATTTTCAAATAGGGTAGAGATGTCACTGGAATAAGCTATGTTTACAATGGTTTACTCATTAATGACCTAGTCCTTACAATAAAACTCCCTTCTCTCGCTTATCGCCACGCTGTTGGAGATGTATCCCTTTGCTACCGATACTGCGACGGATTTTGCTGTAAAGAACTAACTGCTATATTTCCCCCTTGACTTCCTGACAGAACGACAAGAGGCACATTGCGAACGCATCCCTTTACTGTCTGGCTACAAAAACCTAGAACATATAACTTTTCTTGCTCATTACTACCTATGGTCTCTAGATTATGAAACAAATTTTCTGCAGATGTTTCCTCTCCCCCCAACCACCCATCCGTTAAATCCCGTATAAATAGATTGTATTTCCCTTCTATTCAGACGCCCACGGTACATTAGTACTAAGACTTGACCCAACCTGGGCTGTCTCAGATAAAATAAATAAAACATCATTATGCCAAAATGATCTATGAAAATAATTCTTAGACTTCCCTGCCCAGGTAGTTTTTATTGCATTTAAATTCTATTTTTGCAACTAGTCATGGCTTCATTATTATTTTTGACTCTGAACCTTTTAGACGTATTCAGGTAGTACCCAATGATATCAGTTTGATCCGATTGGCTACCCCCCTCTCATACGGTATCAACGTACAGCCTATCGCTATTCAACAAGCAGGACATTCATCACGTGGCACTGGTACTCTTTCTGGATGGGGATTGTTAAAAGGTAATGGTGTCACTCCAAACAACCTTCAGTTCGCTAGCTTGCCAGTTGTGTCTGAACCCGGTAAGTTGTTTATTGTCGTAAATAATCTAGTAACAAATATCTCCCTTGAAACAATTTTTAGACACTAAATGACATTTTTATATTCCTGAACATAATATTTCCTTTTAAGAATGCCAAATAATCCTGAACGGTTTTCTTGGACCCAACAAGAATCCCTTCGACGAACAACTTAATGTCTGCTCGGGAACTGTTCTCGGACACGAATCTGCCTGCGATGGTGACAGTGGTGACCCATATGTTAAAGACGGGCGTGTTATTGGTGTTGTCTCTTGGGGACTTATTCCATGTGGTGATAAAGGAGCTCCTTCACTCTACACCAAGACTGCAGCTTATAGTAGCTGGATCACAACAAGTACTGATGGATACATCAGACCTTAAAATATTTAACAACTGGTTAACTAAATAAATAAAGCATATTGGTGATATGTAAACTTTTGTTTTATTTAATCGTTTTATTGTTTATATTTCTACTATTAGCCATAGCATTTTTTTTATCAGCAATAATTTATTTGCTATATTTACAGCTAAAGTCATTAGGCTGTGAAAATACAGAGTATTCTTCTCTTGGTTTCATTTTAAAACAACTTAACCGGGTTTCTGTTACGATAGTTTAAAGGGAACCTTTAATGCACTTTTTAATTTTTTAAATTTTATCCAATTCTATTTTTAGCAATGTTTGGTATTTTTCGTGATTCTATGCAAACCTGGATACACTAAAACAAGTAGACAAGTATAAGCAAGACAGAAACTCTTATTCAGTAGCGCTATATTTCGATCTCAGTCGAGCATTCGATACTGTAAATCATGGCCTCTTGTTGTAGAAACTTTATGTGTTGGATATTGCTCATAATTGGATATTATCGTATTTAGAGAATAGGGATCAAACCGTTATATTAAGCACTTGTCAACCAGAGTTCAAAAAATTATAAACCGATGTCTTTCAAGGCTCCATTCTTCGGCCATTTCAGTTTATTGTATTTATTAATGCTATGCCTTTTGCTTGTCCTTCTCCAAATGGGGTTGTCGTTTATACCGGCCACATAGATATTTCTGACTGTTATTGAAAGAGCACATTGATCAGTGGCTCAATTCAGTGACGGGTGTACCAACAATGGGTTGGTTTTAAATACAAGTAAAATCATTTTTATGAGCTTTAATCCAAAAAATTGAAACGATCCCATCAATGTTATTTGATTCGAGTTATTAATCTATCTATTAGAAAGATGACTTGGGAACACCATATCAACAATTGAACTTCAAAATTGACCAAATGATGTTTTGTAATTTCAATTTGGTATTTAAGAGTTTCGGTTTCTATGAATGTTTTAAAACAAACAAAAATTTAATAAATGACAAAAATAAAGGTATTAATCAGCAGAGAAAAATAAAGAAAGCACAACAGTATGAAATAGTCAATGATCTTCGGACAGGCGTTTACTCCTATAATAAAATCCCACCAAAAACATACATATAAAAGAACAAGCCGTTCTTGTGAGGATTGTGTGTTTTGTTATCTGAAAAAATAACTGAAATGTAAAAATTATGCCAAGTTCCTTGCCTACACGTTACTAGCAGTGTTTTGATAAGCACAGAAAAATATTGTGTGAATTAATAAATTTACACACCAAACTTGGCAAGTTTTCATTAAAGAACTAAGCAATATTGAGACCCTTGAAAACTTGGTCTGTAAATTTATCATTTCACGCAATAATTTTCTGTGCTTATCAAAACACTGCTAGTAACGCGTCGGCAAGGAACTTGGCATAATTTTTCCATTTCAGTTATTTTTCCAGATAATAAAACACACAGTCCTCACAAGAACTTGGCCTATTTTTTACATGTATGTTTTTGGTGGTGTTTCATTATAGGAGTAAACGCCTCTCCGAAGATTCCGAGTATTTCATACTTTTGCACTTTCTTAATTTTTTTCTGCTGTTTTATACCTTTATTTTTGTCATTTATTATATTTTTGTTTGTTTAGGTAGTATACCTTCTTTTTAATTGTTAATATCTTGTTAGATCTTCGTTGGCTCGTCGGCGACATTGGATAGACGACGCGAAATGAGTCTGCAAATGGCGACAACTTTCAGTTATTCGATCTTCCAAAGTAGCTGTAACCTAAGGCGGCGAGGCTAAGGTTAAGGTAACATAGTGCTTTGGGGTGAGTTGTACCAACTCATTATTAGTAGAAAAGAACTTATTACTCATCTGGAATATTGCAAAGCTATTAATGGCGGCCACTTCCAAATTTGTTAAAATAATTTTTGAGTTTTTTAAACGTAATTTAAGGATGACTTTATGTTGTAATAAAGTGTTATTTTAATATTAAAACGTTAATATTCGAGAACGGCTAACTTAAAACATACATTGCCTCATAATTGTTCTGTAGAATTGTCCGTAGAATCCAAATATACTATAATATACAAGGGTTCCATTTAAAAAAAAAGTAACGTTGACGTAGTATCTCATTTATGCAACAACCTGTATATTCTGTTATCCGATCATAAATATTGAGCTTCCGGAAATCTGGAATCCCCCATAGTGACAGTGATCTGACTGTCTTGGTTGCTCGCGGTTGTTGCAGTACCATGCATATAGATATAGATTTTAATTATGGCATGTTTATTTGAACCGGCGCACGGTGATACATTCAATGGACAAAATTCACAAATAGGAACAAACTTTCTTTTATATTTAGTTAATTAAATAGCTAGTATCCAAAATTTATCAAACCAACAATACAAATCCCGCAGCCAGGGCATTTTGGTCGAAATAAACGATGAAGTCGGTATGACAACAGCATTTGTTATCGCCTTCTTAGTGTGAACATAAATGTCAAACAAAGTTTTCGTCGTTTTCTTACTTTTTTCTGTGAATTACGACTGATAGGTTTGAAGATATGTACTCTATTGTATATTAAAAAAAAGTTGTTATGTGTATTCGAGTGTGTTTACTAACTCTTATGATTTTATAAATATTATTATTTAAAAATATCAATTATTTAATTTTACCCAAGGTTTTAAAAAATACATATTAAATCATATCTGTGATTTTTTTTTTAAATAAAGATGTCTAACATTATGCTACCTTAAAATATAATTATTTTTTGCCGCTTCTTGCCGCTTGTCTGGCAACAAATGAGTTTTTCAGATGAAACCCCTCAAAGTTCACGCATACTGAATGGGTTGGTAGTATCAATCATTTTTATAATTACATACAATACATTTTTTTAATGTTATGGTAAAAACGCGTAGCGAATTAGAGCATATAAGTATTCAGAAGATTTTGAGCAAATATTGCTTAAAGAAAGCAAACATTTTTGCTCAATTGTTGACCGAATGTGGAAAAATTGTAATAGAACCCGCAAAACATTCGAAAATAAGCATGCAAGCTGGCTTAATGGAACTGTTATTTGTTCGGCATTAAAATCCAAAAAAATTTAAAAGTTTAAGCAAAATTTGGTGGAAAATATACAACCAGGTTCTAGTCGTGGAAGACCACAAAAGCTTTTCCAAGATGAATCTCAAAAGACAAAAATACGCAGAGTTGAAGTGCTTCTTTCAAACTATTCCCCAGAGGATCTAAGTTTTGCTGCTCAGCAATCAACTGATCTTCAAAAATCAACTGTCAGTGATGGTAAAACATTAAGTAAAACTTTAACTCCCCAACAGGCCCTAGCACTTTTTTATGATCTTAAGCTATCATACAGAACGTACAACATTTTACGAAGTACCTACAGTAAATGCACTACATAAAGACTGGTTCCCGAGCTACCGTACGCTCCTAAAAACCAAAAATGCATATTTACCACCCCAAATTACTGCCACTGAATCATCAGCCGAATTAAATCTTCAAGAACTTTTGCATAGAACTATTGACGGTATTTTAAAAATCATAGACCCCAACAATTTTTCAGAAACTAATCTTAAACTACAATGAATGAGGTCTACTTACTTTGTCAGGAGTACATGTAAATATATAAAAATGAGAATCAGCTCTCTAACCACCTGACGATACCTTATACTATAAGGATATGAATCTTAAACTAGTTTGTAAATGGGGCTTTAAAGGAAGCTCGGGGCATAGTCTTTAGGGGCAAACATTTAAAGACAGTCGTTCTACTGATGAATATGTGTTTTTAGTTGCTTTAGTTCCCCTAAAATTAATTAACAGTCATTGTCAAAAAATTATTTGGTCTAACCCGACACCATCGTCAACTTTTTATTGCAGACCGATCAAGTTTCAATTTACTAAAGAAAATGCAAATGTCATCCGCGAGGAAGAAAATTATATAAAAAAAGCAATAAATGGATTAACTATTTATGAAATCCGCGGTGAACATCACTTAAATGCTTCTTTTGAAATGCTTTTCACCATGTTTGACGGTAGTGTCGCAAATATTTTATCGGGAACTAATGCAACTTGCAAATGTATTGTTTGTGGAGCCACACCCAAGGAAATAAATTCGGCCAAAGTCTTAAGTAAATTACCGAACACCGAAAATTATTTGGATTATCAACTCTTCGTTGTTACACCTTGTACCGGTTACAATTTAAAACCTGGCAATGACAAGCAGGGTTTAAGTCCAAAATGGACTTAACAGTTGACAACCCCAAACCTGGGTGTGGCTCCACAAACGACGGAAATACGGCAAGGCGTTTTTCTTATGACCCAGAATTAAGTGCTCAAATTACAGGTACAGACAAAAATTTAATGTTAAAATTTTCTTTCATTTTAAGGATTTTGGATTCTGGTTGTAAAATAAATATTGGCAGGTATAAAATTTTACTTAATGAAACAAGGACCCAGTACCTAAACCTGCATGGGTGGTTTTACATGCCAAGTACGGTCTATAAAATACTGGTTCACGTGTGCGATATAATTGATTTTTTCGAATTACCGGTTGGTCAGCTTTTGGAAGAGGCTTTAGAGGCGAGACACAAAGAATTTAGAAAAATTCGGTTATGTAACACCCGTAAATCATCTAGGGTGTTTACTAATACTGACTTATAAGAACCCTCCTTGTGACTTCCGACCTTCATATATCTAGTCTAAGAAAAAATACATCAAAAAATAAAATTAAGAATTTCGACACAGATATACTGGAATATTAACATATTGACAAATCGTCATCGAATTTTCCATTTCCTGTAACTTTAGCTGAAGAAATGGATATTAGCGAAGATAGCAGTGATTCTTCTGACTAAATAAAGGGACAAAAGGGTATATGTACAAACTTCAACGAATAGTTTTTTGGCGGTATGTGCAAACTTCAATGAATGGTTTCTTTGGCCTTTCTTAAGGTGCGAATTTTTCATTTTACTGTACTGTAGTCAAGTTCTAGTCGTATTGTGGTCAAGTTTATTGTAGATATCGTACCTAATTTCATTTTTCTTAAACTGATTAACTGCTCAGAAAAAAATATTTATACTCGGCGCATTTGCAAGACCCTGTATTAAAACAAAAACTGAGCTGTTGTTTTTATTAAGTTATAAAATTATAGATTTATGTATTTGCAGTAAAGTTTAACGCAATTAAAAAAAATAAATCCATTGTTTATAAGCTATAAGTAGGAGTATTTTTGTCAATTATTCCCTATCTTGTGCAATACTGTGCACAGTGAGTGGACAGTGTAAACATAAGTCGACGCGGGATAATGTTCGTTACACTTTTGTGTTTGTGCCTGCACGGGGTGTGGGGGGAGATCTTAGACATTCAACGTAAGGATAATAGTACATATTGTGTTAGGTTTTTTAATATTTTAAGAGTCTAACAACGTGTTAGAAAACTTTCTATTTTAGATTTCGGTTCGTGATATTAAGAACAGTAGCAAAATTATCGATGGACGTAAGGTAATGAATGTTTTCGGGAGGAGCCGTTTAAAAGGGATAGTACAAAATAAAATTTTAATTTCGTTAATAAATTATATGAATTTTTCTGTAATTACTTCGAAAAGTCGGTTATTTATAACAAATAACCGAGCAACATTCATATTAAAATTGCCTCTATATTATTTCCATCTTATGGGAGTGACAATGTTTTTGCGATATGATTCGTATTATTTTTTTTTTTCAAAAAAATGGAGAGACTCCTTAGAAAGGAACGCACAGGAACGTATGAATTAATATTTTATGTATTTATAACTGAGATTAATGGTAAACTTATTTGGTTCTAGGTAACTTGTACACAAAAGTTCTGAACTTTAAAGTATAATAAGAATTCTTAATAATAAAACATTAATAAATTGTTAATAAAGAGTAATATTTTTAGTTCTGTATTACTGCGCCTAATGGTCAGCCTGATTGGGTCAGACTTTAAGTAATTTATACACAAAAGTATTGACCTTTAAAGTAAGAGCAACTCCCAGTGATGTGAAATGACTAATAAACTTTTATTTTACGCACAAATTTATTAAATAAAAATAATTAATTTTATATGCAATTAAATTTTTTAAGATTTTAATTGTCCTATCTATTGTATTTTTGTATTACGTTTTTTACAGAGGCGTATGCTCGAGTGAAGCCCGGGTAGTCCGAAATGCCACATTTTTTAGATTAATACAGGCCACTTGTAAAAAATGCTTCACTTAAAGATTAGGTTAGGTTAATTTAATCATCCAATAACTCTCAGACTATCCACCTATATGAATAGTGTAAGTGTATTCTTTCAATAGCTACATTCAGGGGCGGATCTGGGATTTCGTCTAGGGGAGGCAGTGGCGTATTCAGAGGGGGGTTTGGGTTTGACCCCCCACCCCCTAACCCTAAAGTTTATACAACGTTTGTATCCACAAGAGAAAAGGGAAATAAAAGTTTTTGTCTTTTTGTTATGCCCCGCCCCCCCCCCCCCCTCGAGCATATTCCTGGCTGCGTATTTCCATTCTATACACGGCCAGAACGCAGCCATAGAAAACTGCTCCTGTATACATTGTAATGCTATTTTTGAATCTGTTATTACAATATCTACACGAATTTTGCGTACTATCGTGTATAGTTTGTAACATGCACGCGCGTGTCCATGGTTCCATACCATACTGCGTTGCTTACGCCTAACTCGGATTTTAAAAATATTTTTTAAAGTTTATAAGGGACATTTCATACAGTTTTCATTGATATAGATACATATATATATATATATATATATATATATATATATATATATATATATATATATAAAAAGGTGAAGAAAATATTGGGGAAACTGTCTGTATGGTAGTGCTCGACACGTGTTTCGTGCTTATTAGCACTCATCAGTCGCACATAACCAAATTATTAGATGGGAAACTTGGAAGTTGAAAAAACACAAAGAGTTCACAGACCCAACCCAACCTGCTAGCACATTTGCGGTTGTTTTTTGTCAGGAGACCCAGGGATTTCCGGGCAACACCCAACATCACCATGCACGGAGGCTGCAATAGCACCTGCGTGAAACCTCTACCCCAAAAAAAAAAAACAACCGCAAATGTGCTAGCAGGTCCCTGGTCTGTGAACTCTCTGTGTTTTTTCAACTTCCAAGTTTCCCATCTAATAACTTGGTTATGTGCGACTGATGAGTGCTAATAAGCACGAAACACGTGTCGAGCACTACCATACAGACAGTTTCCCCAATATTTTCTTCACCTTTTTTTATAAATAGTCCTGTCGATATTTCTTTATTTCTTTATATTGTTATATATATATATATATATATATATATATATATATATATATATATATATATATATATATATATATATATCAATGAAAACTGAGCAAACCTGACCACCTTTTTGCTTAGGTTGGGTGAGCAGCCGTAGAAAACGAGCAGTTTTCTATGGCTGCGTTCTGGCCATGTATAGAATGGAAATACGCATTCCTGGCTACACCCCTGGGGGGAGGGAGGGCAGGACGCAACGTCACCTCGAACTACACAAACGTATATACCAAAAAAAACTGGCAAGTTCCCGTGCGACATTATTTTTTTCTTGTTTAGGGTTCTAAGAAATGTACACTATTTCATAATGGATGAAATATCAGAACCTGTTTTTGCGAAAACAGAACGGTTTGTCATCTTAATTTTCCAAAATTCTAGAATTTTTTTGGGTTTATATCTTCTGTCCATTTGGTCTGATGTATGAAAATTTTTCGAAAACATATCTTTTTAAAGCACGCTTATTTGAAAATATATTTTTGAATAAGTACGGTTATTTGAAAACTAGGCATGTTGTCATCTTTTTTTTTTGAAACAAAATTTTCAAATTTTTTTAACCATTTTTCGAAATTACCTACATTTTTTTAAGAAGACATGTTTTGAGAAACTACGTTTTTTCAAACATTGCTTCGAAAAAGACTTCGAATATTCATTTAAAAAAGAACACTTTTTGAAAGTAATTTACAACAGAGTAACATTCCAGACACAAGGAAAGTAAACCTGACCAAACACAAAAACGGTTCGTTTAGGTTAGTTCACGATCTTTTGTCATTTTTTCATTGACATTTTCTAAGCCAGTGGAGTCCATAATTTAAATTTAGAAAAACTATGTTTTCTAAAAAATATATTGTCGGAAAATGTATATTTCAAAGGTACAATATTTTAGAAAAAATTTTGTAGATCGATTTCCGAAAAGCATCTTACGAAGAATTTGCTTTTAGAAAAAATTTACTTAATTTAACATCACAAAAGATATTTGTTGAAAAAAAAAACAGAGACTTCATCTTAGCTAACAAGCGACGGGACAAATTAATTAATATGAAAGTGTAAACATTGTAGCATTTTTTATTTAAGCCTTCTGCTCATTTGGGGGGGATATACGAGTACCTACAGACTTACGAAAGTGCAATTTTTCTGAAATCAATTTCTCAATTTTTTTAAAAGCCCTTTCCAGAAATGCATTTTTCAGAGAACATCTTTTTCGAAGTTAAATTTTTTCGGATATTAATTCTTTTAAGCTTTTAAAAAAAGTAATTTACGAGGCAGTAACATACCAAACCCAAGGAAACCTGATCAAACCCAAAAAGGTGCGTTTAGGTTTGTTCAGAATCTTTGTTTTTCTCTCTTTTTTTTTCAATAACATTTTCCAAGCTACTAAAGTTCATAATTTAATTTGCTAAATACTGTTTTCGAAAAAATGTATTTTCGGAAAATGTACCTACCTTTTTTAAAAATTATTTTTGAAAACATGTACTTTCGAAAAACGTGTTTTCGAGATAATTTTTCATAAATCCGTTTTCAAAAAAGTACCTTACATTTTTGAAACAATGTACATTTTAAATACGTGTATTCGAGAAAATATTTTTGAAAATTTTCGTTAATCCGTTTTCGAAAAAGCTGTTTTTCGACAAATTAACTCTCAAAAGATGTGTTAAAAAAACCATTTTGTTATTTGTTTCCTTTAGATGCAAAAACAACCCGGCGACAGTTTTGATAACATCTCAGTGAGATGGAAGAATGTTTTCAGAAATAAAATAATCTTGTAAATCAAAAATGCCAAAAAATGCTATATTTGATATAACTTTTAGTACTGATCTATTATTCACATTTTTGTGATATAATTCATTTCAAAGACCTTACTTAGACGGCAAATGTTTGTTTTTATTTATAACATCTTTTGTAGAATATTTAGGAATGGTTGTTGTTTATATTACAATATTTATTTTTAAAAAATCTCTATTTTGTTCAAGACTTGAAACTTTTTTATTTAGATAGAATTATTAGGTAGAATTTTCCAACACCCTGTATGTCACTACGCGAAAAAAGCTCTAATTTCAAAAATAAACTTGCACATTCAACACCCTCTATCTCTTTAACAGGCAACATTTTCCAGGGCATGTTGGGCTCAGTCTCTCTGTTCTCATCTGTATATTATAGTGTGTCCAGCTGCTCTGTGTAGGGACCACCCTGTATATTTTATAAACAAAACAGATTATTATTCTTCGAGTTTTCGAAACTCTAGGAACATGACTATTTCTATTTGTGCCCTGGGCATGTATTATTATCCATCCATAGATCAATAAATAATTATTGCAACCTTGCAACCTCAGTCTGGAATAACCCAATTCTAAATGCCCCAACCTACTTTTCCAAAAATATAATATGTTGCTTTCGAAACACACATTGTGAGTGACGGTTTTCAAACACATGATTTTGAATAGCACAGATATTTTACGCAAACATGTTCTGAAAAAGGCTCTAAATCTGTATAAATAACTTAACTTTTTGAAAAACAAATAATGGCAGAATCAGATATTCCTGAAAATATGTGTCTATGATATACTTTTTTTTTGTAGACATGTAGTGGTATGTGCTTTCTTACTTTAAATTTTAATTTCCTTTGTTAACATCTAATTAAATTTTATTTCTTGATGTAAGTGAAACTTCATTTTTAAAATTTAAGTTGTTCTGAAAGTAAGTATTCTTTAAAAATACTGTTGGCCTGTAAAAAGGTATATTTGATCACTTTGACTTATAGTTTTTATTTTGTTTTATATCTTCTGTGATTTTCTTGTTTGTTTTCTACCGGCTTAGAATATGGATAAAATGTAGATTTTCATACCATATTGGTCAGGTATAAGTCCTAACAATGTTGCGTTTTGAGGAATAAATTTTAATAAAACAAACATAGTTAAAAATATTTTTTTTCTTTTAAACTAATTTTGACGCCAATGACGACAGTAGAGTAGAAACCTTCACTCTGAGTCTTTCCCTCCACTAAGACGTCACATGACCTTGGCCTTGAGAACAAAAGAGTTGAGGTGTTCTTTTTGTGGCCTTGAACGCCAAAATTTTTTTGTTTGCTGATGACCAGGTGTACGACGCTTGTTGTGCAGGTGTTCTTTTGTGACGTCATATTTGGCCTTGAACAAAAACTCGGCCTTGAACGCGAGCAGTTGTGTGAGCTTGGCAGGTGTTATTTCAAGGTCTGACTTCATGTATCCTTGAATGGTGTCTATATAAGTGATTGGGGGGAGTATGCATCACCATTATTGAGTAAGGCGTAAAAGTTCGAAAGCGACATGTGTGTGAAAATTGTGATAAAACGTTTTCTCGTAGTTATAATATCTTCAATTTCAACATTTGACAAATTACTCTTTTCAAAAAATAAATACTCAAAATACACCTGTGGGCAAAAAATTGTTGGTAGTACATCTAATTCACACAACAAATATCAGCTCTCTAAGAAAGTCTTTTGGGGTGCATTTAGATTGTGAATTAGATGTACCACGACTGTATAAACAATGCTTCCTTATAACATTATAAATGATTTACAGAAGTTGGAACTACGAATAATTATTAATTTTTAATATACGACCACAAGAATATATAATATCCAGAAGGATAACTGACTCTCTTGCGGCTGGGTTGTTCTCTAACGCGAGGGAACTTGAGTCAGTGTTAAAGGAAAACTTTATGATATTGCCATAGGCGTACCTAGGAAATAATCTGTTGCAATGTTAAATTAGTAAAATAACATGAGTTAGTTAACATTGTGATTAGTGTAGTGTCTTAGGTAGTGCGCAATACCTTAAAATATACTGGGTAACCCACTGTATATTGGCGTATTTCACACAAATTTCTCTTTTCACAGAGAAGTTGTTTAGGAAGTTATATTGGGAATCAGGAAAAATAAGAACTGTGATTTTTGATTTTTAGAGATTAAATTGACAAATGCGGATGGATTGAAAATGCAAGAAATTAAATGTACTTTTTAATTTTATTTTGAGTTATGCAGGAGTCAACAATGATGAAATATCTTAAGTAGAAAAATTATTTGAAGTTAGGTGAATAAACATGTGCTAAGATAATAAAATAATTTTATTGGTGTCTCCAAATCTATTTTTTACAGTCCTAAAATTTATAATTATAAATTTAAGAGCGTAAAATGACCTTCCTCTGCCGAACAACCTAATCAAATACTGGTGAGGAAAACTTTTGCAAGGATGAACAAACATTTACAAAATGGGTAATAACATCATTTTTTAAAACAATGTGTTTAAAGTTCTTTTGAAATATTATTTCTAATAAAAATATATAAGTTAAGAAGTCGTTAAGGGGCATCTTTAGGATACCAAAGGTATCTAAATTAACAGTTTAATACGCTGTGTAATAACGAAATAACGAGGTTTCGTCCAAGTTTTGGCGAGCTTTCGAATACTCTTCACATATGGCGCATTTATAAGTAGTTAAACATTTTTGAATAAGATAGCCCTCAAAGTACCTTAAAAACTGTGATAACAGTCTAGGCAAAATTTCTAGTATAAATTGGTAGTTTCTATTGTATTGTCCAGACAAGAAGCAATTAAGTGGTTTATTAATGATTCGAATATTTAGGGCGTATTGTTAGGGTAATGTAAATTAAATAGTCTTTGATCTTTCGGGGTTTTAGGACAATGTAATAAAGAATAAAGTAAACATTAAAAGATTCTTTTTAAATAGTCTTTCTTCTAAATTCTTTTAAAATAATTAGATGTTTGAAACTGGACAATTGTATGAAAAACATAAAAATTATATAATCAAATATTGGACACATATATTACCATATGTGTATGTACAACAGTACCTAACACTCCCAAGATTGCTACCGCACTGACCGTTTCAGGGTATCGATGGTTTGGGGGCCATCCGTCGTCAAGCTTGACAATAAGACGAGTTATCATTCTGGTTCTTATTTATTCTTGTGTTACGACTATTAGTCGCTACAATAGTATTTTTGTTTTTACTGAAAAAATATTGAAAAACAAAAAAAAGCAATTAGTGGATCCTTTAGAATAATTTGTAAAAGAAACGCAAATATTAATATGCTTCTATGAAATGTCCACATGCAATTTAAAAACTCAAATTAGGTCGAAACTTTGTAGTATCTGTCATGGAATATTTTGCAGGAAAATATTAAAACGAAATTTAATTTTTTTTTTGGCAAATAATTCTCTTTTAGTTCTCTCTGCACTAAATTTCTGCTTCTTGGGTCTATAGGGCGCAGGAAGTAACAAATAATTTTAATAATAGCAACATTATAATTAGCAAAACGTCAAAAGTGTAAACATTCAGTTTTGATGTTTTGCTAATTATAATGTTGCTATTATTAAAATTATTTGTTACTTCCTGCGCCCTATAGACCCAAGAAGCAGAAATTTAGTGCAGAGAGAACTAAAAGAGAATTATTTGCCAAAAAAAAATTTAAATTTCGTTTTAATATTTTCCTGCAAAATATTCCATGACAGATACTACAAAGTTTCGACCTAACTTGAGTTTTTAAATTGCATGTGGACATTTCATAAAAGCATATTAATATTTGCGTTTCTTTTACAAATTATTCTAAAGGATCCACTAATTGCTTTTTTTTGTTTTTCAATATTTTTTCAGTAAAAACAAAAATACTAGTGTAGCGACTAATAGTCGTAACACAAGAATAAATAAGAACCAGAATGATAACTCGTCTTATTGTCAACCTTGACGACGGGTGGCCCCCAAACCATCGATACCCTGAAACGGTCTGTGCGGTAGCAATCTTGGGAGTGTTAGGTACTGTTGTACATACACATATGGTAATATATGTATCCAATATTTGATTATATAATTTTTATGTCTTTCATACAATTGTCCAGTTTCAAACATCTAATTATTTTAAAATAATTTAGAAGAAAGACTATTTAAAAAGAATCTTTTAAAGTTTACTTTATTCTTTATTATATTGTCCTAAAACCCCGAAATAACAAACAATATTTGAATTACATTACCCTAACAATACGCCCTAAATATTCAAACCATTAATAAACCACTTAATTGCTTCTTTTCTGGATAATACAATAGAAACTACCAATTTATACTAGAAATTTTGCCTAGAGTGTTATCACATTTTTTAAGGTACTTTGGGGGCTATCTTATTCAAAAATGTTTAACTATTTATAAAAGTGCCATATGTAAAGAGTATTCGAAAGCTCGCCAAAACTTGGACGAAACTTCGTTATTTTGTTATTACAGAGCGTATTACAATGTTAATTTAGATACCTTTGGTAACCTAAAGATGCCCCTTAACGACTTCTTAACATATATTTTTATTAGAAATAATATTTCAAAGGAACTTTAAAACACATTGTTTTAAAAAATGATGATATTACCCATTTTGTAAATGTTTGTTCATCCTTGCAAAAGTTTTCCGCACCAGTATTTGATTAGGTTGTATGGCAGAGGAAGGTCATTTTACGCTCCTAAATTTATAATTATAAATTTTAGGACTGTAAAAAATAGATTTGGAGACACCAATAAAATTATTTTATCTTAGCACCTGCTTATTCACCTAACTTCAAATACTTTTTCTACTTAAGATATTTCATCATTGCTGACTTCTGCATACCTCAAAATAAAATTAAAGAGTACATTTTATTTCTTGCATTTTCAATCCATCCGCATTTGTCAATTTAATCTCTAAAAATCAAAAATCACAGTTCTTATTTTTCCTGATTCCCAATATAACTTCCCAAACAACTTCTCTGTGAAAAGAGAAATTTGTGTGAAATACGCCAAAATATAGTGGGTTACCCAGTATATTTTAAGGCATTGCGCACTACCTAAGACACTACACTAATCACAATGTTAACTAAGTCATATTATTTTACTAACTTAACATTACAATAGATTGTTTCCTAGGTACGCCTATGGCAATATCATAAAGTTTTCCTTTAACAGTGACTCAAGTTCCCTCGCGTTAGAGAACAAACGAGCCGCACGAGAGTTATCCTTCTGGATATAATTTATTCTTGTGGTCGTATATTAAAAATTAATAACTATTCGTAGTTTCAACTTCTGTAAATCATTTATAATGTTATAAGGAAGCATTGTTTATACAGTCGTGGTACATCTAATTCACAATCTAAATGCACCTCAAAAGACTTTCTTAGAGAGCTGATATTTGTTGTGGGAATTAGATGTACTACCTACAATTTTTTGCCCACAGGTGTATTTTGAGTATTTATTTTTGAAAAGAGTAATTTGTCAAATGTTGAAATTGAAGATATTATAACTACGAGAAAACGTTTTATCACAATTTTCACACACATAATGCATGTTGCCTTATTCAATAATGGTGATGCATACTCCCCCCAATCACTTATATAGACACCATTCAAGGATACATCATACAGCAACATATATCTTTGGAAAAGTAGGTTGGGGCTTTTAGAATTGGGTTATTCCAGACTGTGGTTGCAAAGTTGCAATAATTTATTGATCTATAGATGGATAATAATACATGCCCAGGGCACAAATAGAAATAGTTATGTTCCTAGAGTTTCGAAAACTCGAAGAATAATAATCACTTTTGTTTATAAAATATACAGGGTGGTCCCTACACAGAGCAGCTGGACACACTATAATATACAGATGAAAACAGAGAGACTGAGCCCAACATGCCCTGGAAAATCAAAAGTGTAAACATTCACAAAAATAAATTATTTTTCTAAAACTGTCATCGATAGTGACGTCTTTAAGATTATGGATGAGACAATATTTAGACCTAATAATCCCCTTATTAGTTTTTTGACAATTAGTTTTCTACTAATAAGTACGAAAAGATATTATAGACATTAATTTCCTGAACTATCATCCTGATAATTATGTATGTTCATAAGTATAAAAAGAAAGTGTTGTCTGCAAAATAATTAGCCCTCCTAGATACGCAGAAAAAATAAAAGTTGTGTTGGTACTTAGTTCTTTGATAGCCTTGGCATTGGGTAAGAAATCATTTTACTAATTAATTAATTATTGTGCTGTATATCTCAACTATAGAAAGGTAATTTATTGATTAAAATGGACCATTAGCAATTTCAACTTTCAGGTCTAATTGCAAAGGCAATGCATATCTGATCGTTTGATTTTTTAATGGTTGGACATTGTACATTGTGCTTACACTTTATCTAGAGAAAGGCACAGTCCAAACTATTCACACTGCTCACTTTAATTAACTCGAAAATAGTTTTTTTAACCCATTCCCACAGAGGGTACGAATTCGGGTCCATTTTTTTAATGGAATATACTGACTGCAAATTCAGAACCACAGTTGTTCAATTAGACACATCTAATACCTGTAACACTATTTCTAGAAGTAACCCTGGTCTATAATTAAAACTTTTCTTTTATGAATTATTAGTAAAAATAATCGAAATAAACAATAACAGATTCAGAACAAAACCTAGCACATCGATTATTGTTTTGCCCCACATTGGGCGCCAAAAATCAGAATAAATGTTGTGAACTTAGCGTTCAACATAGGACAATTTTTTAAAAAGTTTTACTGTTACTTATAATAATTATTTTTCAACAATGAATAGAGAAAATGTTTTTTAATACAATACAATTCAAAATGGCTTTTTAAATATTTAAATTAGATAAGTACTTACCCAACGCAACGAGAATTTTTATCCATAACTTATCATTAATTTTAACTTTCAAGATGTGTCATATAAAAATACATCAGTACAATTTTGAAACTGAACTTGCGCCTGTTCGAAAAAGGTATTTTTCCAAAAAGTTTATTTTTGAAAAAACATGTAGGTGCTATTCAAATTAAATAAGTGTTTAAAAAAAATCAAAGAACCGTTTTTTCCACAAAAATTGTTTAAAAAATTTTCATCCATCCAGGATCGAAAAAATGAATTATCTTAAATTTAGCTCCGTAAAACATATGTTTTTTATTTTAGCTGAGGGGCCATTTAAAGCAGCCTATTTCCCCCTCGCAAGTGAGATTCTCCCCGACCCATCCCAGCGTATAGTGGGTGGACAGAACGCTTCCAGAAATCAATTTCCCTACCAAATTTCTATCCAGAGACGCAACATTACTGGCATTTTCGTTCATGATTGCGGAGGTTCCATAATAAGCGCCAAGTAAGTGCATGTGTGGGTGATTTTAAGAGAAATAATCAGCTCTCATCCCCTTCGATACTTCTATCGATTTTTCCGGTGCCCGGTTTTAAAGGAAACGTACATAATAAAATTTTGATTTCTGTATTGAATTATATAACTTTTTTCGACGACTCCCGAAAAGACGCTTTTCAACCCATACGTTTTTTGTATTCCAAGAATTTTCATTTGTTTTGTAGGCGAGTTCTCCTATATGGTCCTGTTATCGGGTTTTTTTAGATAAAGTGAGTGAAAGCTTAAAAAAATTATAATACTAATGAAAAGTCGTGAAGATGGAGAATTTTTCGTTTGTATTTCGGAATAGCAGCACTGATTACAACAATTTTTTCTAAATACTTTTAATAGCACATTTATTTTCGAAAAAATCTGTCGTTTCTAAATCAACATTATTTTATGTTAAATTTCGAAAAAAATATTTTTCCCAAATATGGGGAGGTATTCGAGAAAATACATTGGGAAACAAAATATTAAAAAAAAAATATTTTTCAAAAATTGGTTTACGAAAATTTTTCGTAGCTCCTATCATAACTAACCCAGTTGATATTTAGTAGGCCCCGTGGCTACAAACTTTTCGACGAAAGCGCCTATACAATTATTATTTTATTATTTTTAATTTGAAAATATGGCAAGTGCTTAAAAGTAAGCTTTCGTAATAGAAGAAAAACAATATAAAAATGGCCACAACCCACGTGTAATGTAATGATCTACAAGTAGCTAGGATCTGATGAATGGAAGTTAACTGATACTTAAGTAACAAGGGAAAAAACTAAAAAAAAATTTAATGCAAATATACATATATGGTAATCATAATTAAAAAGTCTATTTAGATCATTATAATACATATCTTATGAGAAAGCGATGTGCTTTAGTATTCCTACCTATATACGTGATCAGAAGAGTTCAGTGAGAAATAACCTGATCCCTCAATATGTTCATAAAATAAATAAAGTACATTCATTTTTCTTTCAACCATTTTAAAGAAAACAGTTTAATAAGCAATTTTTATAATATATGCTTAATTTCAGATGGATCTTAACCGCTGCTCACTGTACTCAATCTGGATTTAGTAACTATAAAGTTGTTGCTGGAATTTTGTTACTTAACGATAAAAACGTCGCTGGACAACAAACGAGAAATGTTCAACAAATCATTAACCACCCATCCTACCCTGGGTAAGGCAAACATAATTATACTGTACAAGCTTGCGCCCGCGACTTCGTCCGCGGCATAATAATTTTACTCCATTACAAACTTTGAACACCCATTTTACCCCCTTAGTGGTTGATGTATTGAGAACTGAAAAACACGTGTTTAAACATTTACTTTTTTGAGTACTTCCATGACTTTTCGAGTTCTTAGGACCATTTAATTTTTTTTTCTCCATAGGAAGTTTGAAACCCTGTTTCACCCCCGTAGGGGTTAGATTTTGGAAGATTCCTTCTTAGTAAGTTTCTACATTATAAAATAAAACTACTAACCAAATTTTTTATTTATAGGTTCGGCGGTTTCGGCTCGGCGATGATAAATTAGTCATTACATTATATATATATATATATATATATATATATATATATATATATATATATATATATATATATATATATATATAGATAAACGATTCGTCAAAGTAGAAAACATTCGGCCGGCTAAATTTCCTTTTCTTTCTGACAAAAGAGACTACTTAACAGCGAAACAACAAATTTATCAAAGTGTAAAATGTGGATTATCGCTTTATTATAAACTTTGTGTCTTTAATCAGTAGAAAATATGTAATGAACTAATGAATATAAGGTAATATCTTTCGGTTGCTGGACAAAATTATAAAAATTTCGAAAAAAGCACGAGTGTTAATGTATTAATAAAATGACTTGATTTTAAAAATCTCGAAAAGATCTTTGTTAAATTTTCTTCGTTAATTTTGAGCAAACTTTAATAATCCTTTTTCATGTCATTAGAGATGGCCAAGTAGCACCAAACGATATCAGTTTGATCCGGTTGGTTAGTGCTCTCTCATTTGGTACCAATGTTCAGCCTATCGCTATCCCAGCAGCAGGACATACTTCACGTGGTACTGGCACCGTATCTGGATGGGGACGGCTAAGAACTGGTGGTGCTACTCCAAATAACCTCCAGTTTGCTAACTTGCCAATTGTGCCTGAAGCCGGTAAGTTAATGATTATTTCAAAGATGGTGAAGTAGAATATTGTTTTTCGTTAATTTAAATCGATGTTTATACATTGTATCTTTTTCTTACAGAATGCGCCGCCATCTTGACCAGCCTTCTTGAAGATAGCCCCTTTGATCAAAATCTCAATCTCTGCTCAGGAACTGTTCGTGGGCACGAATCTACCTGCAGTGGTGACAGTGGTGGCCCGTATGCTAAAGATCGTAGAGTTATTGGTGTTGTTTCTTGGGGAGTTACTCCATGTGGTGATGCAGGAGCTCCTTCAGTTTTCACCAAGGTCTCAGCTTACACTGACTGGATCACAACCAATACTAACGGAGAAGTCAGACCTTAAAATGTTTAACAATAAATACAACTAATAAAACGTATTGATATTTGTATGACTTTTTTCCAACTAAGTGTTTATTTGTTTATTTTGTTGTTCGTTTGTACACTTGTAACTCCATAATGGCCCGACCAATTTTTGGAAATGAGGCAGCAAGTTTTTCTCTTAGTGTTGCGAGTAACATAGACGATATTAAAGTTAAATAAAAGCAATATGACGGATAATAGGCGCCATTTTGTTTACACCGGAAAATTACAAGCTATTGAAATTTATCGAGTGAGTTATTTAATATATTTTAAAATACAGTTTTTAAACATGTACCGGGTGATCTATTATATTTTGCACCCCCCCTTATCTCGGTTATTTAAAGAGATATCAAAAAACTTTAAATATATAAGTTTTAGGGTTTTTTCTGAACTTTCAGAAACTTTTAGAATTTAGCAGCTAATCTTGCTAATTGCACTACTTGTCAATAACAAACATCTACAGTTTTTGTCTTCCAAAGCCTACTTAGGTATTTTTAAAAATTGTAATTATTAACCTTATTCTTGAAAATAAACTTTATAAACTATATATATTTGAAATCAGCGTAAAATTTTCTTTCGAAACAAAAAATAATATGCAGGGTGTTCCATTACAAAAAACATAGGTTTTGTAAATATAACTCAACTTTTTTGGTAAAATTTTTTTTTTATCTTACTCTGAAAGTTCAGAAAAAACCCTAAAACTTATATATTTAAAGTTTTTTGATATCTCTTTAAATAACCGAGATAAGGGGGGGTGCAAAATATAATAGATCACCCGGTACATGTACAGCATTACGCTATATAATCAATTCCTTATCGTTGTCGCTGTTATTGTCATCTACACTAATTATGACAATGGCATCATTAAAAAATGGGGTTCCAGCCCTGCACTAGGTATTTGGAAATTTAGAAAGTTCCATGGCGTTAGGTAGCAAAAAGGTTTTATTGCAATCAACGGTATATTTTGAAATGAACTATACATGGTTGTATTACGGTCTCAATACAACTTCAGAAGGTGGAAAAAGAAATCCAGGGCCACATTTTAAAAAGAAAATTAGGATGATTGATTAAGTAGGTTTATTTAGTAATTTTTCTAGATAAGTATTTATTTACCAAGACGTCCGACGATGTCTGTCCCCGAGAATACAGAGGGTCTGTCCTATGAAACATTTTTCTCATAAATAAGCATGACAGATATTAAATAGTAGCAAAGACTATAAAGAATATAGACAGACACTCGAAAAGCAGGTCTTCCTTAAGACATTTGGTAGGTTTACTGGCTTATGGTTTAAAAGTTTGTTTGTCCATCATTATATATATCTACATGTAGATACATGTATACATATTTCTATAATGGTAGGCAAACAAACTTTTAAACCATAAATCAGTAAACCCACTAAATCTCTCAAGGGAGATCCGCTTTTCATTGCACGGAAGTGTTCGTCTAGGTATTATTTAATCTATGGTAGTACCTAGATAAAAATTTGTAATACAACTAGGAATGTAAATCCATTTTAAAGACAAGTAATTTGTTTATGCCTTCAACCGACTTTACAAGAGGAGGTTATCAATTCGAGCCGTATGTTTTTTAGTGTTCCGTGAAACGGAACCCTATGGCATCACTTCGGTGTCCGTCCGTCCGTCCGTCACATTCAATTTTCTCTGAAGCGATTTGACGTTAAAATTTGAAATTTAACACAGAGATAGAGTGTGGTGGCAAAATTATAGATGTGAAATATAAAAGTTGAATTTTGGTTCTGGGGGTTAATTTCAGGGAATAAACGAGAAAGTTGAACAAAATTTTTTTCAAGGCCATCGTGTAGGGTGTCAGAGGAAAGCTTATTGAAGCTTGAATTCAACAATATATGATGTATTTTTTATTACCTTTTTTAACACTTTTCGGGAAAAACACTTAAAAATTGCTGTCCCCCACGCTTCTCGTCAAAAGGATGGCTCAGAAAAATCAGAAAAAATCATGAACATTGACAATTAGGCCCAGATTGAGCTAAAATTATCAGGATTGAAAAATTCTAACGCTACCAATAAAATTGTTATAAACAATCTAATTGTTTATTTCCTTGAAACTGCTGAGCCATTAGTTTTGGAGAAAAAATTTTTGACAAACAATATTTCTCACAATGTAAGAACCAACTGTGCCCTTACACGTTTTTCAAAATATTTAATTCGGCTCAATCGAAACGCAAATGTATTACTATTAATAATTTAGGTGGGGGCTGATAGCACGGAACACTAATTGTGCTTGCACTTGGCCGATTTTTTATTTTATGTATGTTCGCGCAGAAGGGATCATTCATAATTGACGTCACATAAATTTCATCGTTTTCTATCCCCCCCTCGTCCTGGTCACAAGAAATCGCATTCATGTGACTGGCTTGTTGTGACGTCACTTATTTTGCAATTTGAAATTTAAATCTTGATTAAAACATCCCTTTCAACATTATTATTATTTTTTAATATTATCACATAAAGTTACAATTTGTACATTCTCAAACAATAGATAGGTGCTCAAAATCAATAAAAAAAATTGAAATATTATTACTGGCTTAAAAAAAACTAATCATCCTCTGTCCATGGACTTTCAAACCATTCCTTTATAATATTTATTACTGGTATAGCAGCCACTTTGTTATGTTTTTCTATGGCGATGAGATAATTGGAAGAATCATCATCGTCTTCGTCCAACCATGGGAGAAAACGTAAAAGAATTATTAAAATCTAAAAAAAAAACGCATTATCATCGCCAAATTTTATGTGTATACTTTGGAATGGATTTCAATAATTTTTCTTCGCTGTGTTTAACATGACGTTCTGGTAGTTTCGCTGGTACTTAACTTTAAAAAAATAATAAAGGCGAGGGGATAAAACGTTAGCGGCGAAATATTTTTCCGAAAATGTTTACTAATATGTCATTTTTGGGGTTACCTGAAAAGCTAATTTGGTTTAGCAGATGCTAAGAAAATTACAGGAGGGTAAAAAAGGAGCGGCTTGGAATTTATCCAAAAACTAATGTGCAATTTTCGGGGTTGTTGAGGCCAGAAAATCTACGTTTGTCTAACAGATGTTAAAAAAGTTATCTGGGGGTGGGGGATAAAAAAAGCGGCTGGGAATTACTTCAAAATGTTTTCTAATTTTGTGAAACAGCTATTACGAAAATTAGGGGGAGAGCGGAATTGGTATGTGGTAGAAGAGCTTTTCCTCGACCGAGGAGGTACCACCCTATACAACCACTTAAAGAGCTGGTGAAATCTTAGCGGATGATTCCAGCCCTGGGTGCGTGAGTCGGTTTTTTCTCTTTCTTTCATTTTCCAACTGTCATTCTTTCTCTACTCATTCTTTCTCTTTCACTTCTAATTCTACTCTCTTCTAACTGTCCACCTCTGCAAAAAAAATTGAAAATGATGATGGCGCTCCCAGGGGTAAAAAATTTCCGGAGGTAAATTACCCCTCCATTCGGATCTATGGGCGAGAGGTGCTCAGGGGGGGCACCATCGAAGAATCCGAATATTGTAATAACCTTTGTCAACATCTGCGGGCTCAATTCCAATTTCAACTCTGTCCACCACTACCTTCATCTCACATTCTGTTTCTGATCGAAACCCAAATCAGTCCCAACCAATCATCTCCTGGTTCCAGGCGATTAACTTCTTTCATCTTTTCGTTTTTATGGTGGGGTATGGGCCTATGTTCGTAACAGTCTTTCTTGCCCCAGACTTCCAAACCGGGAATCAGGCAAGCCTAATGTTCTGTGGCTAAAACTTTCCCTTAAATCTCCTACTAAATTTATTTGTTGCATCTACCGCTGCCCATCAGTCAACTCCTACAATGAGTTCTTTGACTTTTTCTCATCAAAAATTGACCATCTTATACCTGAGTTTTCCTCTGCTGAAGTTATTGTAGGGACTTCAATGTCCATAGCAAGGAGTGGCTAGGATCTATGAAAACCGACCCAGAAGGCAGAGCGGCAGAAAACTTTTTAATCAGCAACTCGCTCACCAATTTAATCAGAGGGCCAGCATACTTTTCCCGCATTTCTACCCATAATCCAAACCCACTAGATATTTTTCCTACCAACCATCCTAGGCCACACTTAATATCTGTAAGCGCTTCCCTTTGTCGTTTAGATCACGGCCTCATTACCGTCTCTTGTCCTATGCACGATCTGGCACTACAATTCTGCCGACTGGAATGGTCTTCGAAATTTCACTCTGCTTTCCCTTGGAACCCAGTCTGTTTTTCCACATCCGATCCCTCCAAAATTTGCCCTCATATCACAAATATCATTTAAGCAGGCATTGAAAGTTTTATTCCACATATCCGCCAGAAACCTAAACTTTACCATCAAAAACCATGGTTAAAGCCATGCTTAAAAAAGTCCATGCTCACAAAAGGTATCTACAAAATGCTATACCTGAAAATCGTCAAATCGTCAAGAAACCATTACAACCAAACTATTTTCAAAAATATTTTTATCAACCGCACAAAAGATAAAGTGCTTTCCCGTTCCAACGGCAGCAAAACTTTCTGGTCACTTGCCAAAAACATTAGTAAAAACTTTTGTAGAAGCACTTTTCCTCACCTGACCTCTGATAACGAAATTACCTCCAACTCTAAAGGGATAGCTAAACTATTTGCCAAACAATTCGCTGCCAATTCAATCCTAATTATTCCTGCCAATTTGGCTCTACCAACCGCCATATCTGTACCTCACAAAATGTCCGGCATAATACTTGTCAAATAAGTTCAGAAAATTCTTCTATCCTTCGACACCGAAACGCCCTCCGGTCTGAATGGCATACCAGCAATTGTGCTAAATAAATGCGCTCCAGAACTTGCTCCCATCTTAACTCGTCTATTCCAGATCTCCTATGACAAGGGTATCTTCCCAGATAGCTGAAGGACTGCTTGTGTGCAGCCTGTCCTGAAGAAAGGTTTTAAGTCCCTTCCATACAATTAGAGACCTTATTTACACAAAGTATGAAAAAACCGCAGCACAACCAATAAAAACCAAATAAGTGCAAATATTTAGTACATCCCTAAAGGTATTGAATTTATAATTAAGCAAGCTTTGTGTCGCGTATACTAAAACGGTAACAGACAGTTTTCGAGAGCACAATGCATTTTTGCGGATAACATTAACTTATACGTTAACATAGCCGCTATTTGGCAGATCAGAAATTTAGTTTTCGAGACGCTTCCGCTTGCCGTAACGAAAAGGTTAACACCAAAAAATAACAGCTAATTAATGTGTTTTAAACTTTTGGTTTTTAACCTATAATTTCTTCAGTAAATATGCTTCAGCTTATACTAGTATAAAGATATCCTATAATTTGAGCGTTTTGTGTTATTTGTTATTAAACAACATTTAATTTATAGCTAGAAAATGATTAATGAAGGTTTAGTTCTCTTAGAATCAATCATCTGATTCTGATAGCGACCTCGAAGATGCGCTTCTATTAGAAGTTTTAGATCCCGTTAAAATGTATTTTCGTTTTGAGAAAAATAATATTCCTAGTCCTAGATTGGTTCAAGCTCTAAGAATTCCTCACAAATTCACAACGGATAGTGGGCATAAAAATTCAGGTGAAGGACTCTGCATTCTGTTAAGGAGGCTAACATACCCTAACAGACTGATTGATTTGGAGTCTATGTTTGGAAGGTCAGCACCAGCACTGTCCAAAATTATTTGTTATATGATCAACCACATATATACTAATTTTCTACATCTTTGTTTAATTATTGATTAAATATAATAATAATAATAATAATAATAATAATTCATTATCTAAATTAACAAGCAAAAATACTTCGAACTACAAGAATCAAAACAAAACACGAGGAATGAGGTTAGATATCCTGATATCCAAGATTCCAAACATCAACTACTGGTATGCGCATGCGTATCGTTTTCGTAACTGCTATATCTATCGTCCGTAAGATACCGGCGGCTCACGGAAACGGTAAGCAATAAATGACATTTGAAATGTCAAAATTGTCAAATAGTGGTAACCGGAGTTGCTTTTTGTGGGTTTCGAAAACTGTCTATTGACTTCACAAAATCGTACCAATAACTAATGTTTAACACAGATCACCATTTGATCGCGCGCTAGTGGTCGCCTGAGACATAGTATTAGGGTGGGGGAAATAACGCAGTGGTATGTAGAGTTAAGAAATATAGGCAAACATATTTTCAATGTTTAATTTCATATTTTGAATAAATGTCAAGTTTCTGGGTTCCGGGCCCCACTGTGGCGTCGCTTAACTTCGGTGATCGAACGCAGTGCCTCGACCACCAAAGTTAAACGTCGCCTATATTTTTCGTAATGATAAAATTATAGTAATTTATTTCCATTGCATGGTGACGAAATTTAGAGTACGAGGGGCAACGTTGCCTTTACACCCGAGCACGTGGCGTCCGTCGTCTGGTTCACTGAGATGGTTTAAGGATTTGTCAAGGCATAGTGTTTCGTGTATAACGTTTCGGGTAGGTCAGACTATACGTATGTAATGAAGTTTGAGGTGATTTTTTCTAAAAGGACTCTATAAACTTTGAGAAATGGTGCGTCAGTGCTAAGTGTGTAGAAAAATGGATTCTTTTCATCCGGAACTGTCTTTTCACAGGTTTGCGAAGACGGAGTTAAGGCTTTTTTTGTTCTTTGTCCTACACACGTACAATGTGTGAAACAAACAGAAGGCTAGTTATGAATGAACGGCTACGTCTTCTCTTGCTAAAGTTCAATATGTAACTAGAATCCTAACTAAATAAAACCCAAGTAGTAGTATTAATAATTTTATTTGAATTCTTTAATAGGTATAATTTGGGATTTCGTTTGTTGTTTGTTATATTAACTTAATCCTAGGTAACTGCACACGTTAAAAAACACTTTTTAATAATTTTGTTTATATATTCTAATTAAAAAACTAATTTTTTATTTACAAATCAATATTTTATATTTTATTTCGGTGGCCTTTATTCGAATAAAATTATAATACATAATACGTACTTACTATAGAAGCCAATAAATAGATCTCTAATCTAACATTGAACTGTTGTTTTTCGCTTATGTAGGATAATTTTTAAGCTATTAAAATACAAATGTCGTGTTTTACACATCAAAATATAACATTAGGGTGTTTTCAGATCGAAAAGTTACAATTTTTATGAACTTCTACCACATTTATTATATTTCATTAGTACTACAATATAAATAGAACAACCACTTCAAAAGGTTTGGTTTTTTAATAGAAATAAAACGTTTACGGATACACTGCTAAAAGTACTTGGCTTAAAATCTAATCGAAATTTTAAAAAATTTAGTATATAAAATACGTCAGAACATGATATATCAAATGTGATGAAATGCCAGGAGCAAAAATTCATTCCTACTTCTGACAGGACTGTAAAATTTAGCTATAGAATCAATTTGTAATTGTAATTATATTCAGCAAGATTTAGGTAAGCATGTGGTACCATCGGTTTGATAGTACCTAGTTATAAAAAATTATAAACCTCAAAAATGTAAATAATAAAAGGAGATCCTAATGTTGTTTATGGAATGTTGCAAAACACTAATTTTTGAAAATTACGATTACGAAGATTTTTTAGAATCATATTTAATTATCCAGACGTTTGTGCCACTTGGCATTAGTAATAATTTAAATTTTACTCAGAACATTGCCAAGTTTATACACTGCTCCAATTAGTTAACACACCACCAAAAATTATCATAAATTTGGTATCCGTTTTCTCCTAAACCCTTTATTCAATTTTTAAAAAAACCTTTTTTTAAGTTGTAGCATCATTTTTTGGGAATGCAAGTATACCAGTATTGTTTAAAAAATCTAAGTTTGTACAATATACAGGGGTGTAACGATAATGCTTTTTTCTAAAGTTTGTAGCGACCTGTATATTAGACTAGTAATGATTGCAAATCATATTCACAAAGGGCTATGTCTATTCTTAACATTTTGTTTTTTAATTTACGTCGATGTCCCAGTTATTAAAGAAGATATCGAGTTTTATAGAAAGTAATATTTTTTACGTAATGCAATTTAAAATATAACAAGTGATAATGCAAGTCCATCTTGTCCAAGATTATCTTAGAGACGTGGGTGGAAATGTTATGGCGTGGCCTGCAAAAAGTCCGGACCTAAATCCCATCGAATCCTTGGTAAGCGGCTAAGGGCTTTAGAAAATCCACCAAACGATCTGGAAGAGGTAGGACAGAGGCTTGTTGAAAACTGGAATGGACTACATTAAAATCAATCAGATCACTAATTTTCAGCATGAGGCGTAGATGCCAAGCAATTACGCGTGCAAGGGGCGGGATTATCCGCTACTGCCACTGTAATTTATGAATTTGTGTTTATCCAAAAATTTTAATTGTTAAATTTTATTATTATTTTACTTCTTATACTGTTTAATTTTTAAGGTTTATTACGTTGAGGTTATGTTTTTGTATGTATAAGTTAAAATTTTATTGATTTATATTAATTGCTGTGTTTTCGGTAATTTACAAAGATTGTTATTTTCCAAAGTGCACAAAGTATCTTACCAAGAATGTCCCAGAGGTGTTTGATGGGATTTAGGTCCGGACTTCTTGCAGACCATGCCATAACATTAAAACCCACATCGTTAAGATAATTTTAGCCAATATGGGCTACATGCGTTCTTGCACTTGTTCTTTTTTGCAGTGCATTACTCCCGTTAAAAATCCTGTGTGGGTAATAATAACTGAGATAACGGAATGAACTAAAAAATAAAATATTAAGAACCGAGAGGCTATAGTGTAGTTGTAAACGTGATTCGCAATTATTACTGGTCAAATCTGCAGGGAGCCATAAACTTTAGGAAAAACAATATTATTGTTACTCCCCTGTATATTGTTCAAAACTGATTTTTCTTGAAACAATACTAGTATACTTACATTCCTTAAGAATATACCTACAACACAGAAAAAGTTTTTTTTTTATAATTCGATTAGGGTTTTAGAAGAACACGGACAGCAAAATTATGATAAATTTAATGGGATGCGTTAATTATTTCCGTATTTCTACAAAAAATCACATGTCAGAAGTTAAAAAAATCGGTTTTGCGCTTAGTCTGCTTTAATTATAAAACGAATTAAGCAACTAAGACCATTTTGCAATCGTTTACACACGCTTTTCTAATGTCTTAAATTAAGAAGAAAAACACTTTAATCATTATTTGTGGATCAAAAGAATATTAAAATAATTATTGTGAAAAATACCATTTTCTTGTTAGCTACGTACATGCCGTTTTATACCGATTTTTTAAAATCACCTGGTCCAATTTTAAAATGCTTGTTTTCTTTTTGGCCTAATTTCAATTTCAATTAAAAATGAGTTCTTATTCGACTTTCAAAATTATTTTTATATTTAAGAGCCTTGCATGTCTACTATTTATATCTTATTATTCGATTTATATAGGATGCGGTTTACAGTTTGATTTTTGATATTTTGAAAAAAAACAAATATAAAAAAAATAATTGCAGATCGCTTGACAGTTTTGATATAGCGAAGAGCTATAGACTGGAAATATACATCCTATTTTTCTTTCGACCATGGAATCCGACTGATGGGAGACCACATTTCAAGAGCTTCAAGCGCGTTCCCATACATATTAGACAAACAATAATTGTCCGACTGGGAATCGATCTTCCGATGCCAGCTCACTGCGCCCGACACCGATATCCGATTTTACGATCGTTCCGACTGTCTGACGTCAAGGACGTCTATAAGAAAAAGTTTTAAGGCGGTAATGACGACGCTTCAGTTAAGTTTAGTTCCTCTTCAAAAAATCCAATTTTACGAATTTTTAAGTAGTTTTAACTGTAGAAATTTAAAATGACATAATCTTCGTGCAATTTCGACTTATAGATTATTATAGTTTAACCTCCGTTGTCCGTTGCCATTTCATAAAGAATAATGTATGTACTCTTATACTATTTTTTTATCTAAGACATCCCACGTAGACTTCAAGTCTAAGTACTAACGTACCGTGGGCGTCTGAAGAGAAGGGAATTTGTTACTTCACTAAATTAAATTGTAAAATTGATGGTCTTATGTTAACTCACATATATTTAAAGTTACTATTTGATTAAACTGTATATAGATAAATTCACAAAGTGAAAGTGAGTGGACTTTCCGAGACATGAAAAACACGTTCAAATTGATTATTTTCTTCTGACAGTGTGCATGGTGAGCGAGCACACTAGCGAGACCGGAGAGATGTGTGAATAGTGTTCCCAATAGTCAGATCATACAGTAGGAGGTAAATAGAATGTATGTGGTAGCCTTGGGTGGGATATATACATCCGATCTGACGTCCTGATCAGATGTTTAAATGGTGTTCGATGGTCGGATCAGAAAATCGAAATCCCGATATTTTATAGAAACCATAAAAAAGGTATATATACGATATATTTTGAACTGTATGCGTCTGCCAAAAGCTCTAGCAAAACCAAGAACTCACATTTTATCTGTACCTTACTTATTTCTACCCTGTACGAATCCAGTGACTTGAAAATAAAAACTAAACGTCTAGGTGTTGCATGCAATAATGCAGTATTTTGGAAGTCGATCAAAACTTTAATGTCACTTTTGCAATTGAAACCAAAAGAAAAATTATGCAATGTAAGGTCGGACAATTTGATGTCAATTATTTAGACATAATTATTTTGATCATTTGGTATCACTAGATCATGTCCTAAATTAAAAGTACCTGCTTTACGCGGAGCGTTTTTAGATTTGCTGTTCTAGTTAATTTATTTTAGTGGATCGTTTTCGAACTTTTTTAATATTTTTTCTATAATTTCTCTTGCGACAAAGCTGCACCAAGCGTCCTGTGGTTTTGGTTCATTTCATTAACATATTTAAATAAACGAAGACCCTTTTCTCTCTCTCATTCCTATTTAAATAGAAAAAATTATTATATTCCTAATTATTTTTAATATCATATCCCAAAATCTAACATTTCCGAAAAAGTGTATCAAACCCGTGCAATCCTGTTAGAAAAATAAAGATTTTTTTACTCTGGCCCTAAATACAACATGACATTATTTATATAAGCGATGCTTGGCTCATTTAACATCGTTGAACTATTTTTTGCAAGATCTGAATTTTTAAATATTTAAAGTACAAAAATGTTAGAAATTGTTTAAAGAACAATTTGATAAATATTTATACTTTTCATTTCAGGAAGTCACAGTATTGAGAATTATTTGTAAATATTTAAACATTTCCACTTGTCAAAAATCTCTATTACAATTTCTTATTTGACTTTAAGAATAAAACTGTAGTCATTTCGAACTGGAGTGACTACAAATAAAGGGAATTTATTAAATTTTCATTTTTAATGGTTTACATATCTCATATATTTTAAGAATTGTCCTTATAGATTAAATTGTTGATTAATTTGTGCTAACTAATACTGGTAACACTGAACATACAGCGTGTTATTTCTATGTAATTAAATCTGCCATACTTTAGAAAAAAATGTACACCACAGTATGAATAATATTATAGTTAAAAACAGTAACATACATATATTATTATATTTAAAAAACTTGGTTTGCTCAAGTTGCTTTATTTTCCAGAATATATGAAAAAGCTCCACCATTAAGTTGAGATATAAAGATATTTTTATTTTGGAATACACTTCGCTGAGAAAAGTCAATTTTTAAATTTTAAAGGAAACAATTTTTTTTAATTGTTGCGTTGAAATACATATTCTGGTGAAAAATATTAACCTTATTTCTTAACCTATAGAGACGGTAAAAAGTCATTTTTCTAAAATTTAATTTATTTTGTTTTTTACCAACCCTATTTACCACAATATGGAATCTTTAAAAACATCTTTATGTCAGATAAGCTGGCTTTGACAAATGGATTATGATAAAATGCTAAAAAATTATTTTTCTATACGAATGTCAATAAAAACCTTTATTGTATGTTCAATAGTAATTTCGGAACATGGTGCATTGTGTTTTACACATTTTCATTGTGCTTCAATCACCATGGTGATTGAACTACAAAGTTCCCATTGTGCAGGGGTATTTTTTACAAAGGTGGCGTTGACATCCAAAATGTTTATAATTTTTATTTGTGGAATGTCAGATTGACATTTTTTGACATCTTAAAAGGAAAAATATTACTAATCCCATTTTATGTAAGAGTAACATTCGTAGAAAAAGTATAGTGTAAAACTCGCATGGAATGACCATTTCCTACTCGTATGATTTGCAGCATTCGCCTGCGGCTCATGCTGCAAACGTCATATTCGTAGGAAATGCATGTCATTCCATGCTCGTTGTACAATATACTATTTCCTTATTGACACAATCTTTCTTGAACCTGTTGTATTTTCACATTTATTACGAAATATGATAAATACAAAGTCACGAAATCTATGCAACGACTGCCATCGCTGGAAGAAGAAAATTTCAATATGAAAGATGTAGTTTATTACCCTAAAAGCACATCAAAACTTTATATGACGAACTAGGCAATCATACAGCCTGTTACGTCAATTATTTTAGACATCATAATCTTGTGAACCTGATTCATTTTACGTTATTCTAATCTAAACTCAAGGATAACGTTTACAATATAATATATTTAAATCTTTATGTTAAATTTTGAAAGCGCTTAAACCTTTTGAAGTGATTTAAATTGATTTCATTGATGTAGAAATGTCATCGTCGCCTTTAAAAATTTAACTCTTGAAAATACGCCAATTTTATTATCAATAATTTTAATGTATCAATTGAGGTGTTAGTCTCAAATTATTGTTTTATTAGAACTGATGGAAGAATATTTTTATAAGGGTGACATTTCTACTCAGTTATGTGAAGTATGGTAGTAAAATATTTCCTTTTTTGTACAGTTAATCCTCAGAGAGTAACAAGCAATATATAAAAATTGTTGAATGGCTTTGTAGTGATTGTATTTGGTTTGTACATAAAGTTACACATTCGACTAGACCTTCCAATCCTCTTTCCATCTGAGGTAACAAATAATATGGAATAACAAAAATCATACCAAAATTTTGGTTATTATTATATTCGTATGTCTATTGTTTGCAGCACTTGTTACCTTGTTACTAGACAAATTTTAAACTTTATACTAGAAATGGTTTCTGAATTTTGAACCATACCGCCAATATTCGGATGTTCTAAATATATTTTTTTCCTGAAGTGTACTTATTTCGATATAGACTGTCAAACGTCAACGATTAGTTTAAGCCTAACAAAAGCTTTCAGTTATTTATTTAAAAAAATATTTATTTAAAAAAAAATAGCACTGAAGTGGCCATTTATTAAAAAAATATTTTACCACCATGAATTAACTGTATTGGAATTTTGGTGCTTTTTTAAAGCTTCATCCCTTATTTAAAATGTCGGTACTGTCTCAGCACCTAGTAACGTATCCAATGAGAGTGTAAATTTATTCTTAAATTGACTGGTACTAAACAAATGTGACTGTCATTTTTCAAATATCTTTGCATGCAAAATGTTATAAAAACATTATAGGTAATTTAAATTTTGCACTGTACTTAAAAAAGCACTTTAATCTTCCATTACAGCTAAAAGGAACATTTTTGCCTTATTTTAGATAATATATATTGCATAAAAGTACCTGTCTTTGTTAGATGTTACCATTCCCTACGTCTGACTAATTTATGGTATAAGTTTAGCAGTTGAAAAAAAATTATCTCTTAAGATAATCTAAAATAAGGCCAAATGACAGGATAATTTTTAACGTACACCTTTGTCGCATAGGAACTTATAATTTTTTCTTCCTGGACACGAAATATAAATAATTGGGGATAAAGGTGTACATTGTCAATATAAACTTTTAGTATAAAGATGCTAAAAAGTTTTTCAAAATTAACATTTTGTTGCTATTGTCCTTTTTTTGTTTATCGGAAAAGCATTATGAATTGCATAATTTAAACTTCTATAACATACCGCTCTCCTTTAAAATGTAAAATACTTTTTGTTACTTTTCCTTATACTAAAAGTTTTTTTATTTAATAACAAAGACATACTATTTAAAGGAAGATAGCCCTTACTTCCACCTTTTAAATTTTTAGGATTTTTGTTTGCTTCTAACAACAGATAAACTTCTTACAAAAAAATTTATTTCACGTAGTTAGTTAATTTCTTTAGATTTTTGTTAGATTTACGTAGTTAGAGCTATCGACCTTGTTGTTTCTTATAATTACTGCAAAACTAAAATATATTTGTATACGACATACTATTATTGCTGGTCGAATAATTTTATTTTTAGACTCCCAGTAGTTGTTATTCCAATTAATTATAACTGTAATTGATCACCGATTATAATTTTTTTATTATAGATTCTGGAAAAGATATTTTTAGTACTGGTATCAATTACTCTAACTTCCAGCTATTAGCTCTAATATTTATGTCTCTTTTTGGTAAGCTTAACCTTCATAAGCCGGAGGTAAAAAAAACTTATGTTAAAGGCAGGGTGGAGTACGAATTAACCGCAGCATTGGTTTTTGAGAGTTTGTATTTTTATTTGTTATTGAGACAGAGTAGCAAATAAACACATTTTATTCTACATATTTTGCTAAAATTAAAATTATGTAAACGCATAAACGTACCAGAGGGGAAACCCTATGAAACCAAAAACTAATTGGAAGTAAATAGCATATTTCTTAAAGATTATATTATAATTTTAATTGTCGCACTTAATACAAACGTTTTTATTTTTTAATGTTTTGCACACATATATTTATTACAGTGGAAACAAAACTTTCGGAATTTCCTATCTTTGTTTCTGGCACGTAAGTAACAATGCTGGAGTCTGAAAACAATGGGAAGAGGCCGTTCATCACTCACATTCAGTTCTGGCAAGACAGTTTTCATGTGTTGTTTTATGATGGAATTCAATGGTTTGTCATGATTGTCCTACGTATTATATTATTAACTCTCGGCCCAGTTCCAATAGAAAAATTCTTCTGTTATTCAAGGGATGGTTTCTCCAATCTGGATTTTTCAACATCCAAATTTATAGGCATTGATGCCGCCAATATCTAAGAGATGAAAAAAAATTACCCTCAGCCCTCGATTACTTTTTCTCTATGTGATGTATTCTTTTGCCAATTTGTCCAGTGTATAATCATGTTCCCGTCCACTTATTTTGTCATCGCTGTGCTCTGTCGAAGCCAAAAGAAAAACTGCTGCATTTTTCTTTGGTAAGTAATAAACCAATGTTTTGTCTTGCATATACGCAAACATACTTGAAAAATCCTATGGTTTATTTCAAGGTAAAGTACCACACAGAGAAATATTTCGTTCCAAAACCCTATTGGCTAATTTAATGCTGGTAAAAAGTAAAGAGTTATTCCATATTCAGCGGATAAACGGTTTACCAGATCCATAACCACTCTCTGTCCTTGACCTCTCTCTGGTATGTTTCCTTCTTTTCCTAAATATTCCTGCATATTTGCTGTATTGTATATGCGAACCGACATTTAGTCAAAATCCAAATTTTCAAGCCGTACTTGTCTTGCTTACTTTTCAAATAAACTCTAAAAGAATCTTTGCCTCGGATCGGTACCAACTACTCATTAACGCACAAGTGTTCAAATGGATTAAACGATTTCTTGCAGTTTGGTACAAACGTGTCAAAAACTTCTTTGATTGGGGCCAACTTATCAATACGTCCCCTTTGTTCTCGTGTTGTCAAAACTTAGCGCATTGCGAGACATTGCAGCTGATATTATAGGTCGACATAAAGCTGCATTTTGACTTTATAGAACACATACTGATTCTTTATTAGCATACAGTGCCCTGAAATTAATCAACAATCTAATGAATGCTTCTAATTCTTCTCGCATAAAAGTAGAAAAGGTCTTCCCTTTTCCTAGATAATAAAACTTAGCTTTCCTATTGGTTTTTGATAAAATAACATGCACAATATCTTGTGAAAAAAAATAATTCAAGCGCTTTTTTATTCTCGAAAATTTTGAATTATATTTACCTAAATCTGCTGGGCTTTTTTGTATATTGTGTTTGGCTCTCTTTAGCTTCATAATAAATGGAACTTTTGCCCACTGACTAGCATCCTGAGTAATATAACTTGGAGCCTTACTATTGAATTTTACAGAATGGCTTAACATATCCGTGAAATCTGCAGACTCATCTTCATTATGGGAATCATGCAAAACATCATCTTGTTCATCATTTTCAGCCACTATATTGGTTTATTCGATGTGACTTGAATTATTTTTTAAAACTAAATCATCAAAATATCTATCGTAATCGTCTGTTTCTAGAATCTTTTCAATTTTATTCTAAAAAATTGATGACCAGGATAGTAACCTAAAATGTATTCTTCCAATATTAGCCTAAATTACTTTATGCCATGATTAGCCCAAAACAAGAAAAGTGCAACGTTGTTCTATTTGCGTGAATGCTTTTTGATTTTATTAAGTAATGAAGTTATTTTTACTTTTAATAAATTTTGAAATTTGCGAACGCGAAAACCGCATCAAAACATAAAAAGACATGTGTAGTTGAGTTTGATTGGGTTTGATTTAAGATGATGGTTATTTCTTTTTTGCTTTCAATAGGAAAGTTATTGATATTAGATTATGAATTATTACTTCATTTTATATATTATATTAATAATAGACAAAATCAAGGCAAAAAATCAAGACGTTGTTGTTACCTTAGTTATAGAAAATTTATCAAAATTTCTGCGATATTTATTTTTTACTCGAATTTTGTCCGTAAATAAATTAAATTCCTGTGCCTTTAAATAATTTAAAATTTTGAAACCTGACAATGCCTAATGAAAGTTACCCTGTTTTTATTGACTGATCATTTGTATAGTATTTATATTTCAACCTCTTTTAACAAAGAATTAATTAATGTAAATAAACTGAATACATTTTTAATGATAAGAACTGGAAGACATTTTTATTACCATATTTATCTTATAAATCGCTGAAATATATTTTTGTAATTTTTTTTAATGACCGAACTTTAGAACATTTGGAACTTGTAATAGTAGGATCAGTTTAAACAGCTTTAATTTATGTTTTTACTCTTTTGTATTAAGCAAATAGATTCTTACTATTCATTACTTCATACCTAGTTATTAACAGAAGTACTGACCGCGAAACTAATTTTGATTACTTTGTTCAGTTTTAGATGATTTTGATTAACTTAATATTAAATTTATATTGTTGATTAATTAATATTTTTGCAAATAAGTAAAGCTCAAAGCTCCCCCTAAAACTAAGCCTATTTAATCCAAACAACTCGAAAATTTTTTGTAGGTCTTAATAATTTTTGAATGACCAAAATGTTTTTTTTAATTGATATGCATATATTTTATTTACCAAAAGTAATTTTCTCATACGAATAAGACAGTCAGTCGCCGGTGGAACATTTTCTTATTTTAAGTATTTATTTATATTACTAATGGATAAAAATAATTCATCTCTTCGCACCTATCAATAAAAATTATTTAATTTAAATTTTTTTAAAATATTTCCTTTATTTTTATTATTAAACCATAATATTCCAGAATTCTTTCCCATATTGACAAATTTAAATCGATTGTTCCCATTATTTTTACTTTGTTCCCATTATTCTTACTAATAAAATTATAAAAACACAAGGGACTTTGCTTAATTTCTTTAAAGTAGGTTGTATTATAAATTCTTATGATTATTTTTTTCACCTCATAAAATCCCGTGAAAACTGTAATCTTTAAAATAATACAGAGATCCACTTTTTACGACTTACAGATGCCGCACAATGTGCAAAAAATCATTTCACACAATCACAACACTGTGTAAAAAGATTGTTCTCACAGTTCATTCTCAGAAAAATTAAAGTTAGACAATCATAAGTACATCCCTGTCCTGTCACTAAATATGAACTAATGACCTATTTGTTGATAGCATATCGTGATAGTTCTACTTTCTGGTTCATCTTTATTAAGCAGCTGCATTCATAGAAAAATGATAGTCGCGTCAAGTGCAATTATCAAACTAGTGTGACAGTTTGGTGATAAAAGTCGAAGTCAAATTTCATATATCAAACAAATTTCATGCCATTTTCAATATTTATCGCACAACATATTATACCACGTTGGTTATTTCATATTTAATTTCATATTAATAACTTTGATGAACGATTAACAAGAAAATTACTTTTGGTAAAAGACTCGTGTTTCACTAGCCTTTTAAACTTTATAGTCACAGCCAAATAATTTAAATATAATAAGTAACTCAATGATAATAGGAATTTTTCCTTATTTGTTCCAGTACGGATACAAATATGATTTATTGTGAACGTAAGGTTTCAATTTCTTATTTTGAACAGAATATACTCTACATTTAATTTAAGTGCCAACTTAGATGTATGTCCCTTATAGCTCACTTTTTCATTCCAGTTTTTGTCTGGTCCTTTCTCCGGTCATTTAATTTGAAGATTATAAAAATTCACTTAATACAAAAACCACTTACAATTTTTTTTCAGAAATAATGAGAAATACTTTGGGAGAACTAAAACTTCGTTCTAAAATTTGCCTGAGAAAACAATTTTTTTTATTAGAGAAAAACACGAATAATATTGATATCCCATAATTTTAATATGTTAATCTGGATAACTCGATACAATCTCAAGTATATTTTATTTTATTGTTACTTTTGACAAGGCTCCAGACTTTCTTTACGTTTTTCACAAAATCTTCAAAAAATTTTGATTTGCTAATTCGTTTAACAATAGTTTTTTTAAAAGCCAAGTGGCGGAAGACCCGAAAAAGGGGGTAGTCATCAAAATATGTATTTGTCATTACACTAAATCTTCTAAATCCCACAAACTATTTTTTGTCTTACGTTTACTAAACCGTCTCTAAAAATTTGTCTCCAAAACAACAATCTGTGTCCAAAATAATTACCTAAAATCAATTAGGGCAAACTTATGTTCGTTTGCCCAGGTCAGCTTAGAGGTTCGCTTAGGATCTTTTTCTTTCTACTTTAATCAACGTTTTTTTTTAATATTAGAGTACCTACTAAATCCAAATGGTGACAAATTTTTGATGATAAAATATATTTTGTGATAAATGAAAACCAGATAATCGTACTGAAATCGTTCGGTGATCAATCGATTATTTTGGAAACAAATTTGATTGTTGAGTACTGATTACCTTTACACGTGACTGTACAGGAATAAACAGATAATTATATTGAAATAGTTTAGTGATCACAATTTGGTGACAAATCTGTTATTCCGAAAACAAATTGGATTATTTGGTTTCATCTTGGTATAGAATTATTAAGTTTAGGGTCAAAGTGTGGTGAATCATGAATATCAGGCAGCGTGTGACAATCTGAAAAGCTTATTTTTGAACTCATTTTATTCTTAATATTATGACCTTCTAAGCCATCTTGATGTAAAAATAGATCTGTTTTTTAGTGTTGTTTTACATGAGCTTACGATTATAGCACCTAATTATTTCAGTTTGATCAATTCTAAGTAAAAAAAGTAATTTTTTGACTAATAATCTTGAGCAATAAAGAAGGGTTAAAAATGGATGCTTACTTTTTTTTAGGTTTTAATTTTCGGTTCGGGTTATATTACTTAACTAAATACAATAACCTAAGTGTTTTCGTCATCAGTTTCTTATCTATCGCACAGTTAGTTCAATTGTTGGATTGACTAGAAAAAAGTAAACTGGCACCATCATTTCTAAAGCTGTCGAAAAATGACTGGACATTTATGCCAGTCTACTGTGCAAGTCAGCCCAGTGCCAGGTAAAAGTAGAGAATCAGCCTAACAGACTTACTTTTCTTGTAAAAACAGGCTACACGTATCCAATCAACCGCAATATCTTAAGCATTTGTTAATTAAAATTTTAATTAGATTCGACCATTTTCCAAAATGAAATAATTACCATTCCTTTTCATAATTTAATTTATCATTAAACGTGATTTGGTATCTAAACAAAAATACAGAATTTAAATTAACTGAAGACTTTTTTACCCACTGCCAGTTTTATAATTATTTATAGGCTTATAGGCCTAAGACAACATTATAATATCAACAAATTTGACATTCCTTCGGTAATGTATAAAACAATACATGGTATTTTTCTTCCAAATGTGCCATAGAGATTCCTGCGTAGGCGATTATCGTCTTTTCCATCAAAATGCCCTATTAATTGGAGCACTTTGCAGTGCTTGGAAGTCCTTCTTTCTCATCCAGGGCCGAATTTTTCTCAGACATGATAATTTTCTTCTGCCTATTCCCCTTCAACCCCATTTAATTTTACCTTGAAGAATAAGGCAATGAATGTGATAACGTTCCCCACGCAAAATGTGTCCCAGGTAAACTATTTTTCTTTTTTGATGGTTTCGAAAAGTTATCGCTCCGCCAGACCGGCTCGTCGGAGAATTTGTTCGTTTCTCACACCATCGACCCAAGACACTCTCAGCATTCGTCGCAGTAACCACATTTCGGAGGCTTACATTTTGTTTACAGTGGTTACCTTCAATGTCCATGCCTTTACTACGCACAAGAGAATGGACATCGGGTATACGAAGACAAAAATTTACTTTCACTTGAATAACAATTTAGATTTGACGTTACTTTTTTGACAATAGCTTTTGTAATAATTGCTATATGCGAACAGGCAACATAATTTCTATATCCTCGCATACATATTAACCCAAATTTTTAATAACACTTCCCAGCTAATACTGCCATAGATTATTACATACATTTGATGATTTTTAAATGCTTTAAGTTTTTAGCATGAATTTACATTCTGTAATGACCAGAGACTGGTAAAAGATCTTTATTTTGTAGTCATTCCCAAAAAATTTAGAAGATACTATTTAGAATATTTTCCAAGGAACTTGTGGTATGTCACAATCATATTTCTTGACAGATAAAGTACCAGATTGTTAAAGGAGTTTTCCTCTGCAAGGAATATTAACCAAATGAGTACTTAGACAGATTCTAATGTATAGTCCCATTTACCATGGGCTAATAGTTTATGTGATTATATATAAAAATTTAAAATTTAAGAACTATTTTTTCGAAATTTTCACAACTGAATTTAATCAAAATTGTGTTAGATTTCTATTGAACAATGCATTTTTGCAGAATTATTGTAAGTTTTTTAATTATATCTCCGTTTTCAAACTTAGATAGGAATTTTAGCATTTTACAATAAAAATATTTTTTGTCGCTTATGCCCTGTTCTTAGCCAAATCTAGACAATTTTAATTATTAATGTATTTTCTAATAAAAAATGCAACTTCTTATTACATTACTTAAAACATTGACCTAACTAAGTTTAGACAAAATTATGCAAAATTAGGATAAAAATGGACATGGCTGCAGTTAACAATTTGCCCAACCCGAATTATAACAATATTCAATTTTGTCCGACAATGTTAATTGATTTAAAATTGGTGTCATTTTCAGTCTGCAACATTTGAGTAAAATATCTGTAAATGCCGTTACGAATTACAAAGCTTTGTGTTGCAGATGTGAATAAATATATATTTTTAGTTTTGCAGTGATATAATAGGTTAATACCTAAATCTAATTTTAAATAATAAACAGAATAAAAATAAGAAATTAGATGTTAACAAAGATTTGTGAAACTATTTTATGCTCATTAATTAATAGCCTATTTAATGTTAAACAATTTTTTTTCCGAATTCCTTATTGAAATTAACACAATAATTAGTTGTTAGAAACTGGTATCACAAATCTAAGTTAAGATTACTATATGTATACGTCAATGGTCTCGTGGGTTTGAAAATAGTTTTAAATGCGTTCTGTAAATAATGTTTTGCCAACCTGGAGAAAAAATAGTATAATCGAACCTTAACTAGAAAATTTTAACTTTCAATAACTAAATTGGTGCGGTTTATATAAAATGTCGAAATTTTTATACAAACTGCACGATGCGTACTAAAAAATATGGCACCTTCATCCGTTTATCATCGTAATCGGGAAAGTTTAGTATCAGTTAATGCGTCCAATAAATGTATTTACCCTGTCTAGTATAGTCTAGCTTAATACTATTTTATTTTCTTGCCGTATTCCATAACGTTATTATACGATCGAATTTACAAAAATAAATATATACATGTCGCTCTCTATGTTCTAAATTATATTTTACACTAGTTTTAGTTTTAATGCTTGTCGGTAATATCTATTTATGTGATATATTTATGATAATTTGGATTTTTGAAATTTTAGAAGGGGGAGATACTTAGAAATAAAACCTTTACATTGAGGATGATTTGCGAGTTATGTAAAATAAAGTAAAGAATTTAAATCTTGACATAATTTTAGGTATAAATTTTATATAAACGTTCATAATTGGGCCGTTGGGATGTACGAATGCTAGTAAAATAATTTTAATAGCATTTACACATCTCATTTCCAAAATTATTACATCACTTTCAACAGAAATGTGCAAGTCTGATAACGCAATTAGTTTTTGAGATATGTATGGTGATAAACTAAAATTCTTTCAGGTTCCTAATTGCTTTTATTAGATATTAATTAACTCAAATTCGGTACCCTAGCAATACTCTAGCTGATTTGAATCTATATTTTTGTCACTTTATTGGCTATGTTTGTACTTTACTAAAACTCTTTAGCGTAAGTATATTTTTATATATTATATAAAAATCGCCAACAAATCAGTTTTAGTTGCATAATCCTGAGAACTAAGCAACTAAAATGATGTTTTAACGTTTTTAAGTACACCCGTTTTGGTAAACTAAAATTCTTTCAGGTTCCTAATTGCTTTTATTAGATATTAATTAACTCAAATTCGGTACCCTAGCAATACTCTAGCTGATTTGAATGTATATTTTTGTCACTTTATTGGCTATGTTTGTACTTTACTAAAACTCTTTAGCGTAAGTATATTTTTATATATTATATAAAAATCGCCAACAAATCAGTTTTAGTTGCATAATCCTGAGAACTAAGCAACTAAAATGATGTTTTAACGTTTTTAAGTACACCCGTTTTGGTTTACATAAAAATGTTTACACTAAATTAAAAAAAAAACATGTAAACTTCTTCTGCCCTATGCACTTTGTCGAGATTTTTGGTTAAAAATCATTTAGGGAAATGCCCATTTGTGCATAACCTGTTACCATACCATAAGAACCAAATAATTTATTTTTGATTTTGATTCTTGCCATTTTGTGCCCATCACATGAAGCTAGTTGGGATAATTCACTTGTACAGCCTGAGTCAATAAGATTGATCTGTTTTCTGTGTATATTTAAATTGTGGTCTAAATAGTAAAATGAAATTTAAATTGTTTCATAATAGATTCAATCTTCCACTTGTTTTGTTTTTATTCTCGTTTTTTTTTCTAAATTCTTTTGCCAATATATATGTTATATAAACTTCTTCTGCCCTATGCACTTTTTCGAAATTTTTGTTTAAACAATATTTAGGAAAATGCCCCTTTGTGCATAACCTGTTACCATACCATAAGAACCAAATAATTTATTTTTGATTTTGATTCTTGCAAATTTGTGCCCATCACGTGAAGCTAGTTGAGATAATTCACTTGTACAGCCTGAGTCAATAGGATTGATATATTTTCTGTGTATATTTGAAATTGTGGTCTAAATATAAAAATAAAAATTTAAAGTAAAATGTAATTTAAATTGTTTCATAATAAATTCAATCTTCCACTTCTGTTGTTTTTATTTTCTTTTTTTTCTAAATTCTTCTGCCAATACATTGTTAGGTGCCCTTTTTCATGCTCATTATGTATAACACTTTTAATGTGCGGAAAATTGCAACATTTTAGTTGTTTGCTAGTCGATATAAATACACAAACCTTTCTTATATCTAGATATTTGAAAATGCCAGCGCGGTATCAGTAAAGTTGACCGGTCTCTAACTTTACCAGCACATATACTGGCAAGTAAACTACCTGGCTAATTTCCTGGCATCCTGTAAACTAGACAGTGGTGTGTAGAACTGATCAGGTTTATCCAAAGACAATATGTACCAGTGAACATTTTGTATTAAATAATTTTTAAACAAAGCCGAAATGGCGAACAAATTCAAGAAACGGACAAGTTTTTAAACAGAGTGAAAATTGTGACTAAGGTATCAAGCTAAGCCAGTGGCACCTCAAAATGTCGTTGAACGTTGTGAAAGAGAAGAAACGTTTGGAAAATATACCACTTGGCAAATAATTTAATTATTGTAAAATTCTTTATATTAATATTATTTTGGCGCAGCAAAAATTGCTAAAGTCCCACATTTGAACTAGTTATATTTAAAACAAATGAAAATAATAGAAATTAATTTTTAAACTGCACCTCTGAAACTAATTCGTAAGTGTTATAAATGTGTTTATATAAAATTTAAGACCTTCTGATAGATTATCTAGATTCACTTCTTTTAATATTTAGGTTATTATTATAAATTCTAATAAACTTCCAATAACTGTTTTGTAAACCACTTTATATGGACACGCTATAGTCGAAGCATTGGTTAAATTGGATCCGCTTTTAGGGGTAGTCATAAATATTTTCTTTTTTTTGGAAGCATCTTTGGTGAATACATATCTCAATGCAAAAGTACTAAATAAAATTAGTAAAAATGTTTCAGGCTTCAGAAAAAAGTAAAAATATCACTTGTTTTGCCAAAAATTTAACATGTTTTTATATAACGAAATTGCAGAATTTCTTGTTAGTTAAATTTTATCTCCATAAATTCTAAGAAAAAAGTGCGTGTTTCTCCCCCTCCGTTTTTTAGAAGCATTATGAGAATTAATACACGTATTGAGTAACCGAACATTGAATTTTTCGTATTTTTTTTAAGTTCTTGCCAAACTATTAGTAAAACATAAATTGACAAGACTTGCCTATAAGTAAAGTCACTAAATGAAAAAAATACAGTGCATAACTTTGTGCGTAAGTATCATTTGATGACAATTGTGGATTTTACCAAATAATTAATTTTCAAAAGAAAAGGTTAGAATGGGTCTAGCCGGTTAACTATATGACAAGTGCCCCAACGTCGTTTCCATGTTCTTACCTCGTAAATTATTGTTCTTTGACAGAAACATTTTTACACCAAATTTCAAACCCCTCCTCTCAGTAATGAGGGAGATAAGGGGGTGGCAACCCTTAACTTAAAAATTCATTATCTTTAAAACCATTTGAGGTATCTCAATGAAATTTTAACGGCGCATAGTTATTTATAAAGGATATATAATATAATTTTTTCAGATTTTTATCGCAATAAATGGTAAAAAACAAGATGTTTAATTTTTAGGGGTAGTTTATCATTCTTACCCCCGGAGTGACACCAACTAAAAAAATTTAGTACAATCGTCTATTCTCTAGTAATAACATAAAAAAATTACACAAAGTTCGAATAGGTGGAACATTGTTAAAAAAAATAAAAATCAATGTGACATACAAAAGGAAGCATTATTTTGACGATTTAATGTAAGTATAAGTCGTACAAATGAAGGAATCGGGAATAACATATAATCAAAGCTTAAAACAGCGTATAGTTAAATCTCAAACAAAGACACATTGAGAAAAAAAACCTTTTGTACTTATACGTAACGAGAATCATATCATAACAGTAACCTTGATTTTTATTTTTTTTAACAATGTTCCACCTATTCGAGCTTTGTGTAATTTTTTTATGTTATTACTAGAGAATAGACGATTATACTGAATTTTTTTAGTTGGTATCACTCCGGGGGTAAGTATAATAAACCACCCCTAAAAATTAAACATCTTGTTTTTTACCATTTATTAATGAGATAAAAACCTGGAAAAATCATATTATATAAACCTTATAAATGACTATGCACCGTTAAAATTTCATTGAGATATCTGAAATGGTTTTAAAGGTAATGAATTTTGAAGTCAATGGTTGCCACCCCCATATCTCCCTTGTTACTGAGAGGAGGGGTTTGAAATTTGGTGTAAAAATATTTCTGTCAAAGAACAATAATTTACGAGGTAAGAACATGGAAACGACGTTGGGGCACTTTTAATATAGTTTACCGGCTAGACCCTTTGGCTGACAACGTCAGCTCCCCTGAAATTAATTGCATTTTCCTGACCGTGATCTTGAAAATAGTCAAGCAATTAACTTTTTAAAAATTTTGATATTTCTCGCTTTTAGAAATCGTATTAGCTTGTCGATTAAGAATATTTATAGCTTATGCAACTTTAGAGCTGCAAAAGTTGAAACTTGCGATATTTTCTAACCTAAAAATATTATTGAATTACAAAGAGTTCAATGCAATCTAAAAGAGATAAGTTTTTAATGCAAATATAACTATGGTTCAGGTCACTGTTTATGGCTTAACCTTCGCAATGTTACTCCTATTTTAATGTAGTCAAAAATGAATTACAAGCAACCAGTAGCACATAATAAATTGTATCGTCATTGATGCAGCGAATCATTTAAAATAGAAATAATTTCCATACAGTATTTTGTGTTAAAAAGAGACATTTAAATATTTTAAATCATGGAATATCATGGAACACAGTGTGAAAAGGTAATAAGAGTAGCATGTTGATTTTGGGCAATTTAAATGATTTGTGATTATGGCGAAGAACAAACTTATTTTGTTCTCTGGAAAATACTGGTGTCCTTATAATCTACATATACACATTTTAGGTTGTAATTATTAGGAAATTTCCCAAAAAATATGGCGTCCTGTACAATGGTATTATTTTTGTTGTATTATTTAAGGTAAAAATCCATAATTGCACCAACTTTAACCTATATACAATACCTATGTAACTATAGAGACAAACCTAAATATATTTATTTTTGCCAGGGCCGGATTGAAAGTATTTTTTAATTCTTTGCTTTTCACCGTTTTAGACCCTTACTTTAACCAAACTTGTGTTTAAAAGTAATGCTATCAGGGCCAGAACTCGCAATTATTTATTATTCAAAGTTAGTGTCTCAATTTCAGAACAATAAATATTTGTAAGATTACACATCTTAAAATCTTTTTGCCTAGCACCATCTTACAAACATTTATGTTAAACTTTTCTTTGGCCTATATATTGCACTTTCGTATTAAATATTATTATTTAATTAGGAAACAATAATATTTTAAACATTTGCTACGTTGACTGAAGACGACTATTAGATCCTTTAGAACATAAAGTTAATATAACGATTTAGTGCTAATTTTTCACTAATTTGCCGATTTTTCACTAAATTCAATTTTTATTGTATGCAATAAAAATAACATTTTTTTATATAGCTCAATTTTTCTAATCCGGCCCTGAATACATACATAGTTTTACTTACGATTTATTGGATTGATCAAGGCACTTATTGTGCGTTCTTGTGTTACCTAATTCTTTAGAAGCACAAATAAACTATTATTTTAAAATAGCTCTTTTATCGATAAAGGAATTCCAGGACTCCCCACATTGTCAAAAAAAACTTTCTGAGTGTAACTAAATTTTTGGGATATTTATTTTAAGACAAAGAAGAATTTTGCACTGCGTCTGACTTAAAATATAAAATAAATGTCCTTAAAATGCCAGTGAAATTACTGAAAAATTTATTTGTGCTCTTATGCATACTTTCTTAACTTTTGTTTTTATTATCTTGCTTTTTTTTTACTTAATTCACCTAAGTTTGTGCGTTTAGACGAATTTTTTATGTAATAAAATACCATAAGCTCGCACAGTGGTACATTGTGTTGTAACTTTACAAAGGTTTATTATACATGTATGTTTGCCAATCTTTCGTGTACAAATATTTTATTCTTTATACTGGTAAATTCGTTTTATTATAGTATGTTTCTTTTTGTAATTTATTTTCTTTTGAATTGCAAAATATTTTATTGTGTACAGTATGCTTTGCTTAAACTCTTTTGTTTGTAACGCCAAAAATTTTTTGGATTGTGAAAATATACTTTTAAATTCTACATCTTACAGATATTTTTTGCAGAATTAATTCGTTGTTTAAAAATTTATTTATTAAATATTGACCTAACCAAACCTAAACACGCTGGTTGGTATCACAGTAAAATCTATTAAGATAACAAGGAAATTTTGATACGTAAGTACATTATAATAATAATTGGTCGTTTTATTGATAAAATGTAGTCAAAATCTCTTTAAACTTATTGAAAAATAATATAATTTAGACGTAAGATTCGGAAAATATATTTACTGTTTTCATTCATTTTTATAACAGGAAGTAAATTTTGTTTATCTTTTTATTTTTTAATTTTGGTCCCTGAACAGTATCGCTTTTGATAGGTACAGTAGACTTTTTAAAAATTAAATTCAAATTGCAAGACAAGTTTATAAACTTAATAAAATGGAAGCAATAAAGACGTTTAGTAATTCTAAAAGAAAATAATTAAAAATCTATTTAGTTGTAAGCAATAATTGTTAATATCTTTTACTAGGAATTAATTGAAATTTGTTATTAAGGCATACAAATTAAACTAATTGCCGAAGAGATTACTAGGATGTAATAGCTTAATTTTTTTTTGTGTAATTCAATAGGATGTCTTTTTTATAGTTAAATTTTCAATGTACTTTTTGTCGTTAGTTCTACTTTCTACAGATATGTTTTTTTTGCAAAATTTATTCGTTGTTGAATTATATATTTAGTAATTTTTTGATTTAATACCAAGCTGGTTGATATCACGGTAAAATATGTTAAAGAACTGAGTCAATTTCGATTCATAAGTATATTATAATAATTAGTCGTAATTGCTAGATATTATTGATAAAATTCAGTCAAAGTCTGTTTAAACTTATTAAAAAATGATGTAATTTAGATAAAGAATTCGCAATATAGATTCACTGTTATCAAGCTTTATATCACAGACTAATAAAAAATGCATTTTTATAATAAAAAGTATATTTTGTTTGTTTTTCATTTTTTAATTTTGGTCCCTGAACCGATGTATCATTTTTGATAGGTACAGTAGACTTTTAAAAAATTTAACTCAAACTGCTGGAAAAAGTTTATAAATTAAATAAAATAATAAAAAAATTCTGATTGTAAAGCAAAGGCCATAAAGAGACTAAAAGTCTCTAGTTTATCTTATTCGGTTCTGAAATAAAATAATAATTAAAAAGTTATTTAGAGAAATGCAATAATTTTTAATATCTTTCACTAAGGATAAATTGATATTATTTGTTATTGAGGTGTAAAAACTAAATTAATTTTAGAACAGGTTAATACAATACAATAGCTTAATTTTTTTGTCGTTTAATAGGATGTCATATTTTAAATATTTTTCCAACATGAGTTTAAGCAAAGTGAGCGTTTCGTATAGTTCTTGATTTTTTTTTCTTTTATGATTTGGTTAATAGTGTCATAAAAATTTATAATCAGTTTTATTAGTGTTCACCCGAAAAATATAAAAAATAAGATTTAGGGAACCTCACGATAAAATTTAAGTACAATAAAGAATTTTTTTAAAAGTTAATGACCAGTTCTAAGGTATAGGGGGCTAGTCTCGTGGGATCAGGTCAGCTGGTTAAAGAAACCCCTTTTGTTTTCAGTGACGACGTTTCAGATTATTTAAAATCGTTTGCAGGGCTCTACAAAAAAAGAACAATAGGCCCCAATTATTTTCTTATTTTACATAAAGGGGAAATTAAAAATGATATATTTTTCCCTTATAACATTGGTATATATAGTTTAAAAAAATGTATGTACGCGATGCCATAACACTTTAATACCATTAAAGTTTATGGTAGAGAGATCAAGGGAAACAACCAAAAAAAAAATAGGAGAACATAACTAATACTGGGTTACTAAAAGATACATTTAAGTTGAAAAAACGACACATTAGATATACCTCCTAACAAGATATAAAAAATTTTTTATTAAGAAAAAAGAACCATATTACTTTCATTTATTACAATACGGGGATTTCCCTCAGTCGATTTTAATACATGTATGTGACTCTTATATTTTTAAGTGTTTTACGTCTATTTGGGTGTATCTAATGTGTCCCTTTTTAAACTTTAATATATCTTTTAACACGGAAATTCCATTATTTTGGAGTATTATTTGTTCTGTTCTACTTTTTATTTTTTGGTTATTTTATTTGGTACCCTAAATATTTAAATAATAATTATTATAGTGTTATGGCCACGCTTATATATATATATATATATATATATATATATATATATATATATATATATATATATATATATATATATATAAATATATATATATATATATATATATATATATATATATATATATATATATATATATATATATATATATATAACTATTCATATCAGTAATATAAAGGAAGAAAATGTATAATTTCTGATTTTTTTATGAAAATAAATTATCAAATAAACTATTAGTTTTTTTTCTGCAGGGCCCTGAGGACGATTTTAAATAAATCGAAACGTCGGCATTGAAAACATGATTCCACCAACTGTGCCAACTAAAAAATGTTTTATTATTTTAATGCCCTTTAACTAAGCTACTTTTTGTTTCAAATAAGTTTCACTTTGTAAAGCATAATGTTTATCTTTCCAGCAAAAGTTAGCTTTATTTTGTAGTCACGTCAAGCATGGGTTATTGAAAGAAACAAATAGAAATTTCATGTGAATTACGCTTACCCTGTATAAAAATAATTTGTCATTTAATATTATTTTTATAATTTCTTTTGAGCTTATGGTATTTATTTGTGCGTAATATTTCAACCACTCAACTAATTGTGCGTTTACTCAAACTAACGAATGCGTAGTCTTTCTCTCAGCACAGAAGATATTTTAATATATTGGTATTAATTGATTTTTGGACCAGTATCATGTAATTTATCATTTTTCTATAATTTAATGAAGAATTATTTATTGTTACAGTTTTTTTAGACATATTTTGTAATTTTGAATTTGGCCTAAATATGTCAAACATTTAGTTGTCTTTAAAAAACAGAAACATATTTAATTATTTTGTTAGGTTTGCCTTCCACAACCTTGACTTATATGTAATATGATGTCCCGCTTTGTAATATGACCATATTAATATTTTTAAAATGAGAATCAAAATGAGAGATGAGAAATTCTCATGTATTTCAATTATGATATGAAGGTGTGTACATGAAAAGCGAGACATACTGTATAGTTATGATATTTGTCATATTTTGGTGGATATGACAAAATTTATTAAAATAAACTTTTATATACAATTTTATGTGTTGGCTGTACAGCAATTAAAAAATACAATATTGTTTTCTGTTTTAGGATCCAAAAATCAATGTAAGTTTTAAATTGTAACCCAATTTACGTAATGACTCATATATTGTACAGTCGGACTTTTTCCTTATGTATCCTTATCCTTATCATTTGACACAGTATTAACCTTCAACAATCTGCACCAAATTATTTCCAAATTTACTCAATTTTGCGTAGATACACCAAATAACTTTTTTGTATTGACATCTTTCAGCCGAATGATATGATATATAGAGATTTCCAACAATAATGACGATATTTTACAGTACAAAAAACACTGAAAAGCCGCTTTGCCCTGCTTAGTTTGATTGGGTTGGGTTGGGGGGTAATTAGACCCATCAGATGACTTTTTCTTAGAGGATACTACTTACACTTAGTTATAACAGATATTTTGTTCTAAATGGATTTTTTTTATTCAAAAGTGTATCTATTGAAATATCTTAATACATGGTGATTTACAATTATTGCAAGTGACTCAAAAAATTCTGTTTAGTTTCTGCTTTAAAGGCCACAAAAGGATTTAAAAAGAGATATCGTCATGAATCTCCTAATTATCGATTAAATTTAGATCTTAAAATAGTAGCGCGAGATTTTTTTGAATGAATTAATATAATCGATTATTTTTTGGTAAGCAAAAATTTTAAAAGGACATATACAAGCTGTTTTTTTTCCAATTGCGTTTTAGTATTAACCTTGAAAAATATTTTCCTGTTTTCTTTTGTGTTCAGACGTGGCAAAGAGCTGTTTTTCGGGAAAAGAAATCTGCTATTATGTGTTTATTCTTTAATCAAAATACCCAAGAAAAAATTTTTTTTCGTCGTTTTTAAGTCTGTAGAAATTTTAAAATTTTTAGAATTTCGGTCTCGTCTAATTTGCTTTAAAATAACTAGTGTCTTGTATTTCTAAAATACTCATTAAGAAGGAACACTAATTCAAGAATTAGATGCCAAAACATGCCTTAAAAATGGTCTGATCATTCTAAAACAAAAAATTAGCATTCAGAGCAGATACTTTTGGTACTTTCAACATTATTGTTGCTTAAGGTTATTTGCTATAAAAAAGAATTCCAATATAGACATTAAAAATACACAAGATTCATTAAAGAAATGAAAAATTTATTTTGTACGCCAGACGTGTCAAATTTTTGAGAGGCGTGGCTTTGAAGGAAAAATACTAAATTAAGTTTTGGTTTCCCTAATGCACTAAATGTCTTTTCTATGTGTCTTTACTGGAAAGGCATTAGTTTTATAGAAAATAACTAAATGTCAAGGAGACTAGCAGCAATCGGCGCTAAATTCTCACCTTAAATTACACTTTTGCTTAATATGCTGAATTACATTCAATATGATAATGTTATGCTAATATTAATTTTTAAATCTGTTTTTCTCCTAAACAGTACAACACAGCGACTCAGATAAAAAGTTCTTTCTTTAATGCAAATTAAATTATTGTTTGACAACGCAAAAATATTTTTTCAAATTTTTACACAAAAAAATAATAAAGACATATATTAAGTACAAATTTGTAAGATCCACATTTTGTTTAATTTTTCAAAGTTTTCAATTTATAGTTAATTGGCAGACGCGTAAATTTCTTTTTCTTTTCATTCCCAAAAGTTTTAACTAAAAACTACTACCAGTTTGAAATAAATAAAGGCACTATAAGATCAAGACTGATCGATTTTTTCAGGATTTTTAAAGAAATTTGTATTTTTTTGAACAAGTTTAAAACGACGTCTAAAACCTCTGCTTATTTTGGATAATGTTTTAATTGATGTGCTCTTAATACCCCTAGTTTTAAAAAGTGAGGTAGTTTGAAAATAATCGAACAGCAGTATTTACGAAAAAGTCTCATTTCTCCTCTTACACAAAATCGTAAATAGGCTCTTAGATTCTTACTAATCTAGCCAACATTCACACAATTTATATGGATCCATATTAGATTTGTTTAGATGAAAATACATCACAGATAAAGTGGTATCACAGCAGTTGTTTAAATATCTAAAAAGTGCGGCCGTACACTGATAAAAACTAAACTTAGCTACCAAAAACAAGAAGCCTCTGTAAATAAGCATTGTTACAAGTTTAATTAAATCAAAATAACTCCACCCTATCGAGTATCTTGAGCTTATATTGTCTTTATAATTTTCAGATTAAACTTCTAACAGCTTTTCTTCACTAATAATTTGATTTAAAAATAAATTGAATTTTTTTTTTGGTTAAAATTAATTTTAAAAAAGTAGCACAACCTGTCTTTAAAATAAAATTTTGCATTAAGTTTAATAGTCCTTGTTGCTTTTGAGATTTTTCTTTTATAAATTCAACTGCACAAACTTTAGAAATATGCCGTGAGGGTCTTTAGTACCGACAGTGCTAGTCGGTAAAATTTCTGTGTTCTCTTTAAATAATTTTTTCTTTCAATAATTATTGTATAAAAAGTTTATTTAATATGTCATTTTGTGTTGGCAACAGCCAATGTACTAAACTTGAAAAGTAAAAGTCAATAGCGACAGTTAATTGATATTTGTAATGCAGGTTTGGATTCTGCCTCTTGGAGTTTTTCGTTGGGTATTCTTTTGTTCTTAAACTTTTTGATACTTATTTTCGTTTTCTTTTCGTATTATTAGACTTTGCGTTGTTATTTTCTTGTGTGGCGTAAGCGTTTGTTTAACTTTATTATAATTTATTCTATTTTGAATATTAGCTTTAACTAAAATTGTAGATTTTTTTGCTTTACGTGACTTAACTGTAATAAGAATTAATCAGTGAAGTTACATAAAAAAAATTAAAATATTCAGATTAGAATATCAAGATTTTACACACAAAAAATTATTTTTCATGAAATTTAAATTTTGAAAAGTACAGTCCTGGATTTTTATTATTTAAAATTTAATTTGCCAAACACAAGTTATTGGAATTTATGAATATTGCTATCACATAAATGATGGAATAAATAAAGTTTAACTGAAATGACTCTGCAAGTAGTTTTTGGTACACACTGCTCGTATTTTTTAAAATCAGTTTTATAAATTGGTTGCTTTCAGTATTTAAATTTAATTTACTTTTTTTTAGATCAATGCATAGCATTTTTTCTTGTCATGTTTTCATTTTGGGCACATAACTTTCTGTTTTTTTTTTTTACTTTTTGCTCAGTACATTATGAGGTAGTGTTACTGTGGCTGTCCTAAGTAAATTTTGCTTTTTTCTAAAGATTTAAAATTCATTACCGATCCGTAAAACCCCTTCTCAAATCACCTCCATATAAATACATGAAAAATGTTTGTTTTTAGTTTATGTAATTTAAATTATCTTTAAAAAGCGCGTGTATGTGAGGTATATGTTTAAATTCCCGAACAACCATCTTAAACAATTTTATTGATATGTTTAGAAATGGTAGTAATTTTATGTATCTCATTCTATATTTTAACTAGGTCTACAAAGTTTAAATATAAAGAAAGACCCTTGTCTCTCTCTGCACCACATGCAGAGAAAAGATGATGAGATGATAAATAGCATTTTACGAAAATATTAGATCGGACGACCAGTACTAACACCACATTTTTGAAATGCGTTCTTAAGAATTTTAACTTTTTCTACAGTTTTAAAATTTTCCTCTCCTGTGTCAAATTTGTATTATTTTGGTCCCGAATCTCCTTTCGAAACAAATCCTTATTAGTATTCAATATTACCTTGAAAATAAACGATTGAACATGCATAAATGTGTAGTTTTTTCTGAATTTTTTCTTAATAATACTTTAAGTCACTTTTTCTTATTTCAGTCATTTTAATTTGTTTTTAAGTGGACTTGCTTGCACGTATACAATATATTTATTATTTGGTGTATCTTAAGCTTTCTCTAGTATACGTAGCTAAACTTACAAATTATTAAACTACCTAAATTATACATTTCCAATTTGTGCGTTTACGTCTTTGGGAATCCTAGAAATGTTTTAACAATTTTAAATATTTTTTTTAGTTCTCAAAGCATAAGTTCACATTTATTATATTTTATTTTTAATTTGTAATTAGAGGTCTAGAAAATAATAACTAAAAAAGGCTTCATCTTCATTGTTCTTAGATGATATGATGCATACTTAACAAACAATAAATGGACAAAATATATATTTATCAGAATTCCCAGAGTAATCCCCACAATTAATTGTGCGTTTATTTTTACACCATTTGTTCACTCCTTTTGTTGTTACAATTGTGTAATAATTCGAACTGTAAATGTTTTATAATTTGTTTATTAATATTTGGGTGCGCGATACTAATTTTTTTTTCATTTAATAAGTTTCCTTTCCTTTTCTCGTTCTACTAATAGCGGATGTCGAAGATGTATAAATAGATCATTTAACAGACTTAACAAATGGTTTCTTTGCTGTGGTTTGCTATATAAAAAGTGGCAAGTTCTCAGGAACACAAAATAAATACAAATAAACCTACATTCGATTGTCAGCCATCACAGAGATAAAGGGGTTGATTAGATTAGATAAATTGTAAAACCTAGAACGTATCAGGGTTAAATTTTTTTATTTTTTACATATTGTTACTAGGCAACGAGAGATTTAACCTGTCAGGTATAAGCAAGACTCATGTTTACCATTATCAAATCTTGCTCAGTATTGGTACTTCATGACAATTCATTTAGGCAAGCAATGTATACAAAGTCAAATGTCAAAAAACAGTCGGAGAGCAATGCGTTAAATTTCCTATATACCAAACACACGGGCCTTTTGCATGTCAGTTAGAATTAACATAGCCTAACACAGAGTCACCGTTATTGTGATTCTTAGATCACAGCACTTTGGCATCGCTTCCGGTTACATTTTTGACTGCCTTGAATCAGACGGATGCAATTTACGTCAAGATGTCAGTCTCAAAGAGTACCAGACCTCGCCGTATCGCAACTCCTAGACGGCACTAATTTTATAATGATTTGATAAGTTTAGGGCTTCCAAATGATTGCAGTAGGGTAATGTCTGGCACCACAGAATCATATTATAGTACTCTTTGAGACTGACACTTTGATGCATATTCATTTGTGTGCTCCAAGATAGTCAAAATGTATCCGGCAGTGACGTCAAAATTATGTGTTCTGGCCAAATTACTATCTCAATAATGGAGATTCCATGTTCGTCCATGTCGATGGTGACTCAGACATATAAAGTTTTTTGTGTGTTTTGATATATAGAAAATTGGACGGTCGGCTTCTTGGACCGGTGCTAAATCAGATTTGACAATGACAAATATTTGTACTTATACCTGACAGGTTAAGTCCATCGTTGCCTAGTAATAGTATATTAACAATAAAAGTTGTACACCTCACATTTTAGGTTCTTCAGCAATGTTACACTCCATAATGGTTCAAAATCAAACCCATTAATACTAACATTTATACTTTACTTTTATGTTTATATGAGTTCCTGCAGACGTACTCAAATTATTGACATTTCCTTCTGAATTGCAAACAGCAAACATTAATTCACTGATAATTTAGGAAAGGAGAAAACCAAGTTATGTGTCATTTAATAGGTGTATAAAATTTTGGCTTGAATTTCCTACCTTCCCAAAATATATTTTTTAAACCGAAAAGCTGCTTATCAAAACTTTCTAAATTGTGTTAGAAATCAATAAATGGATATCATATAACTGTGTATTATGTACTCAAAGATTATGGTATGACTTCCGACTTTTGGGATTTTTGTAATCTTGATGAAAAATATTGATATAAATTTTATTAAGTTTACAGAATACTGATCCGGGAGACACTAAACAAGTGTATTATCTATAATAAAACAAAATTTTCCTCGTTAAATAGAATTAAAGAATTTAAAATAGAACACAGCATTCGTCATATGAACGCACGGCTTATCATAGGTCTCTAAATTGTGTCGCAACTTAATAAGTGCATATCATGAAACTGTATGTTATGCAATCGATGTAATGTGTTCGCTACCACGGTCTCCTTTCACCTCTAGGAATAGGATGCAAAGATTGTTATAGTTCGATACTAGTTTCAGCAAAATAGGCCAAATTGTTTCACGTGCAACATGGATGTACAGTAAGTCTTGCCCAGTAACAACACATGATGTGCCTACATGTTGATATTTATTACTCAACTTTGAAGGCAACCAGTGTTTTACCCTACTACTTATATAGCGATACCATAGAATATATCGTGTCTATTTTTGAAATGCACCCAAATTTTACTAAACATGTATACCATTTGAAACATTATTTCTTGCAGAACGGCGGATCACAGAGCAACTAAAATAGATGTAACACATGCTTACCCATGATTCAATCTTTCTTTATCCTAATCGATATTTTTTACAATATGTTTTAAGGGTTAGTAACTTTGATTTTTTCCGCCGGACTACAGTGTCGTCAGTCAAGCCAGCCTTATTATATAAATTGTTATTTAATGGAAAGGCTAAATATTTAGATAATTATTCCTATTGTTAAAGTTGTCATGTCTAGAATCTAATGTTATCCGTTCAGGATGTTGTAGAATTATGTTTTTATTTAACATAATGTTTCGAACGATTTACCGTCTTTGTCTGCGCTTATTATTCACGGATTTTCATAGAATAGAAAAATGAAGCCAACGGTCATTTTCGTGAAACTTCAAATGGCTAATTCTTTTTCTGTTTATTATAAACAATAAATTCTTGGAACAGCCACAAAGCTGGAAGTTGTAAATTTTTATTTAAGGCTAAAATACATCGTATTAATATTAGAATATTATGCCTGTTTGGATCTGGCGATATTGTTACTCAAGCATCACAAAACTGCACTTGATGCTGAAACTTTTAAACAACCTATTTCGCTATTAATATTTATCAGGATCCTAAAAATCCTGTGTAGTGAAATAGAATTAGGAACTTAAGCCAATCTCCAAACCTGATATGCATAATAATGAAATTATTCCTATATTTGAAGCTTTTGTTCTTTGGTTTTGGATTTTTGTCACTTTGCAAGTAGTTAATATTTTCGATAATTTAATATTCAAGCTTCAAGCTGTCGCATGATTCAATAGTATTGTCTTCATTAAGATTTTAAGTTTTGGGAGAGATGTGTTACACATTTAAACTATTTTTACAAGTATTACAGTTGCACCATTTTGGATATACATAACCTAAGTTAACAGCCCTATGAATATTTCTGTTTCCATTAATCAGAGTGGAGATGAATGAATTCAGTTTACACCAAAATTTTAGTTGTCTCGGAACAGGACTTTTTGACACAATTTTCACATTAATTTTTTTTGCAGATGTTACATTTTGCGAAAAACACTTATACAATATTTTAGTAAAAATCCTGATCCAAAAGTAATTAAATAATTGTGCAATCGATATATAAGAAATCAAAATTTGTATTACTTAAACTAGACCTAGAGTATTTTCATGACTTTTGAATATTTGTCATTAATAATTTTTAAAAAACTTGACGAAAAATAACCAGCAGATTTTTTAACATATTTTAATTTTACTCTTTGCGGTATTTAATCACAGACCTTTCTGGTTATTTTTAACACAAAGCCACCACAACACTAATGAGGTATGGGCATAGATTTGTGCGTATCGTTGTCCACTATTTTTGTGCTTTAGAATATCTGATTACTTTTCTATATTTCGCTTAATTTTTACCATGTGCTATAAAATGCTTTCTACAGAATTAGTTATGTTGACAGCAACAACGTGTGTACTGTTGCACTAGAATAATTTCCATTAATATGAACCTATTTAACAATATTAATTTGTCTATAGAACAATTCAACCCTTAAAATAAAAATAATTTATAAACAACATGAGAACTTTTTTACTAATACGGGACTTATATATAGTTTTTAAAGATTTTCTTGATAATTTTGCCGGTCTTCCATTATTGTAACTCTAGGCTAACTGTAAGACTACAACTAAGGTCAAACCACCATTTTTTAGATGGGAGGTTATCCAATATTAATAATTTTGCCTGTCTTCCATTATTATAACTCTACTTACAAACTAATTCTCTGTTCTACATAATAAAAAAAATTGCTAACATTGAATTGTCGTTAAATTTCATTTGTACTTAAGTAAGTAGGTATACTTTACTTAAAATATGAACATTAGCTACACATGCTAGTTATATGAGAAACTTATTGAGACATAGGAAAATATACCTATAAGTTGTAAAAAATTTCACATATGAAAAAGTTTATGCTAGTAAAGCAAGTGATTTTGGTGTTACAAATATTAACTTAACTTATGCTACTTTGCTGGTCCCAGCAGTAATCTATAATTAAAATATTGTTCCCAAATCATATTATTTTTAATCGAAAATAACCACAAGAGGTTGAATAGTGCCTAATGTATTACCTTTATTATGTTATTAATTTATTATTGCTATCATAATATAGGCATGTAGTTCAGTGTATATCCCTTCTCTAGCTTAGAAATGCAAATATCATCTCCTTAGAACTCAGCTGCTTTAAAAGTGTTAATATTACCTTTAAGCATAGTCACGTGACAAAGATACATTATTCCGCATAATATAGTGGGCACGTTTATAGTCTACCATTGGCAAAAATTGCACTTATGTTTAGTAATTTGCTTTCCTAATCTATAATGTAGTAACACATAATTTTAAAATTATTTTTGGTAACTCTGCCGTGACAAGAAATTTGGAGTAATAGAATTACTACAACATTTAGAATTGTGAATTAAAATCTTATAATGAATTTATATTAAATTGTTACCACTGAAGGTGATATCTTCTCTTCTACAACACCGTCCTAATTTACTAATCAATAAGTTGTATATGATATAGTTAGGAACAAATTTAGAATAATACAATTTGCATTGACCTTATATACATAATATATACAAAGTGCTTATATAAGCAAAAATAATGACTAAAATTATTTTATCCCTCATACGTACCATTTTTGACTTATTTAATTATAATAAAATGCTTAGAATCAAAAGATTTCCTATACCTCTATTCGGAACTTGAGTAAACCTACATGTATAGCGCTAGATATAGATATTTTCTACAATGTGAGAAGAGTAATATTAGTAATTAATGTGTATATTGAGATCTCTATTTTTGGTATTGTTTTCTAAGTCTGGCATTGGTCTTATTTGCATCTTCGTTATTTAAATGTATGTGTTATAGTGGCTGTTTCCTAAGTAGCCTAAAGTATTATTTCATGGAAATATTTTGGACATAAGGTGTGGTCGTGGAGATATTGGGGGGAATAAGGTAGTTTCCAAAATTTAGATCACCAATTTGAGGGATGTAATATTAATTATGTTAAGAATAATTCATCTTTATTACACGAAGGAAATTTATTTATTGATATTTTAAATGCAACTAATAACGAGGTTCTTTATAATGTTTTGTTTGCAATTTATTTTACTATTTATTACTTTTTAAATTCTCAGCCAAATTTCAGATGCATCCAGCAACCTTAAGATTTCGAGATGTTAGTAAGGTGTTTTTTAAGATGTTTAAAAATGCTAGTTGACTTCTACATAGTATGTATAAAGTATGAAAAAGTTAACATATTAGCCATTACAGTATAATGGTTAACTTTAACAGAGCTTTGTTCTTAAAATAGAAAATACTATATGGGTGACTTTTTAGAATTATTTTGAAAAGAGTTCTGTGGCACCATTTAGGTCAATTTTTTTATTATTGCTTAGTTTCGTTACTAAGACCACTATGGGAAAATCACTAATAAATCGATCACTAAATTTAATTTCTTAATTGATACTCAGTTATGCTATTAGATCATCAAACATGTCCTAATTACCAACTTTTTAATTTAAATGGCTTTTTAGATACTAAAAAATGTCATACATTTTAATTCCCAAAACCGAACATCGCCCGACAATCTTCTGCGTCTAACATTCCACTTCAATATTTTATACTATTTAGAAAACACCTCTATATATGTTTTGCTGTTGAGTCCTCGTCTCTAGTTTAACTGGTCTTAATTCTAAAATTTTTATACTAGTATTTTTTGCAGTAGTTTCAAACCAATAAGAGCAAACTACCTTCAAGGTAAAGGGCTTGCTGACTGAATCTGGCAAGTCATCTTGGCTCCAACCGATATGAAGTTATTGCAAAAAAAAGTTCAAAAATTCTTTGAACCTTAAAGTTGCGTATGTCTATTATAATCTAAAACATGCTCATTCGTATATTAGTACCTAGTACTAGCTTAGAAAACGTGTTATATATCTTAGCCCTACTTGTGTTTATTTTAGTGGCACCAGGATCAAAAACCACTTATCGATACAATTTTAACTTATTTTCCAAATTTCGCAGAAAGTAATTAGTATAGTTTAATACATACATTAATTTACAATCACAGACACACAGTCAGATAAATCAGTAATTTGCAATTTAAATGTGTAATAAGTAAGGTTGGGCATCTAATTTATTGGAGTCAGCAGATCTAAGAATATTTTTTTTTCGGTTTTTGTAAAAATGTATTAATTTATACAACGAATATTGAATAAATTGAATCGTTCTGACTTGAACTTAAAGTATTTTGTGACCATGGATTTTGAGCGGAAAAGCAGAAATATGTGTGATTTTTACGTTTTGCGCCCTATTTCTGTCCTTATCGCGAAATTTGCCAAAACCATGAAATATTTTTTGGTTTTCTACAAAATTACGATAAAAATAAAAACGCTACACTGATTTGTTGATGGTGAATTCAAGTTTCAGCTAAAATGTTTAAAAATTACTGAATAATACCATTTTTTGCTAACTCGGATACGAAAAACCCATAGATTGTCATTCTTCCTACACTGTATAGCAAACAAGAGGTATGTCATATGCAAGTAAATTATGTTGTATTTTTCCTAAAATCTTAAAATACTAAGTATTAAGTTTAGATATATGCTAGTTAATAAAACAATGAATAAACCATTTTGTATACTGATACGTCAATAAAATCTCTTTAAGAAAAAGTCCAATAAAATGCAAGTAACTTGAACTAACTCGAAACCAACTTGAGATTAATTTAGTTCTGAAAATGAAATAGGCAATGAAATGGACAACTTTAAAATAGCTATTAAATGGAAATAATATTAATCTTATACAAAAAAATTGCCATTAATTACCGTAACGCTTTTATACTCAATATAAAGTGCAATAATTGACATGGCACACTTTAACCATAATAAGAAATATTTTATTTGACCCTCTAGATTTTCTAAGGCCTTCTTTTACCTACACAGAGTTTCTAAGGCAAGTTGAAATGTATCAGGTCAGCTCAATTCATTAATGAAATAAGAGTTGTTTTGATGAAATGTATGTTAATAAAACCGTTATTTTTTTATGATAAGCTGCAATTATAACTGTTCACAAAATACAAAAGAAAAATGAAACACTTCAATACAATCGAACAAGGAAAACTACAGACTATAAAAACAATTACACTATATTTAAAAAAATAGCAGGAATCTTTCTCTGTTTTATACATTTTTTATAATATAATGTTTTTTCGAAAAATTCTTCTACGCTGTAAAATCCATTACTGAAATTTTTTTTATTCCATTATTAAACGAATTTTCTTTCAAGTTCTTAACATTCTTAGGAACTTATTTTAAAAAATTTGTTACGAAATAGATGCTTTCTCCAATCTAAAATATTCCAGATCAATTTGCTTCTATATTTAGCATGATGACACAAATTATTTGTATCATAATTTCTTTTACATACTCATATATCAGATATGCTAAAATAAAGACAAAAGGCAACAGCGCATGTAAAATATCCTTATTAAAATCTAAAATATTCCTATACACGAAATTATCCAGCCTGGTGTTATTATGAATTTGATTTCTAAACCTAAATAATTTAACACGTCCATAAAATCTAGTTCCCTGCTATTTAAACATTAAAATTTAGAACGTGTTTAAAATTAATAGTTAGGATTTGAAAAATTTTGTATATTTGACTAAAAAATGTAATGTAGTTACCACTAGGTGAACCATAAGCAGCTATAATAATTAGGTCCATGTGTTTATTTTCAATGGTCGCTATTTCACATTTACTTTCGCTACATCCAAACAAACTTTAGATTTACATTTGCTTGAAATAAGGATATTGTACTAGAAAATACAATCTAGTTACCACCAGGGAGATGATGCACAGCTACAACAATTATTAGATTCAAGTATTTTATTTCTAAGGTTGGTTTTATATCCCTTCGACATACCCAAGCTTTAAATTTACGTTTGCTTAAGTTTATGTGACTAGGAAATACAACGTAGCTAAGACCAAAGAGACAATACGGACCTACAGCAACTAGGTTCATGTGTGTTATTCCTAAAATTGGTAAGATATCCTCTCGATTTACCCAAACAAGCTTTTTAAGTTTGTTTAAAATCAGTTTGTTTTACTCGAAAATACAGTACAGTTACCGCTAAAGAGACAATACACAGCTATAAACATTAAGTTCATGTGTTTTATTTCCATGATTCGTAAGATGTCCCATAGATATAGCCGAACGAACTTTAAATTTTACGTTTATCTGAAATAAATTTATTTGACTGGAAAATACAATGTACGAGTAGTTACCCTGGTGGTAAGAGATGATAGACAGCTACAGTAAGTAGGCCCAAGTGTTTTCTGTCTATAACTCATACGATATTCCTTCAATCCAAACTTGAAATTTACGTTTATGAGAAATAGGTTTATTTGACTAAAAAATCCAATGTAGACACCACCTGCGAAATGATACACTGCTACAACAACTAGGTTCAACTGTTTTATTTCTATGGTTGCTTTTATATCCAAACTTTAAATTTACGTTTGTTTAAGTTTATGTGACTAGAAAATACAACGTAGTTACAGCAATAACAATTAAGTGAATGTGTTTTATTTCTATGATTCGTAAGATGTCCCATCGATATACCCAAACGAACTTTAAATTTACGGTTATTTGAGATAAATTTAGTTGTACAGAAAATACAATGTAGCTACCCTGGTGATAAGATATGATACACAGCTACAGTAATTAGTTCAAAGTGTTTTATTTCTATGACTTATACGATATCGCTTCAATTTACTCAAACTTTAACTTCAAGTTTATTATAAGTTTATTTGACTAGAAATCTTATATAGAAACCACCGGGGAGATGATAAACAGCTACAGCAATTAAGCTCAAGTGTTTTATTTCTATGATTCATACTATATTCCTTTAATTTACCAAACCATTAAATTTACGTTTGTTTGAAACAACTTTATTTGACTAGAAGGGAGATGATACACAGCTGCAGCAATTAGGTTTGAGTGTTTTATTTATATGATTCATACGATATCCCTTTAATTTACCCAACTTTTAAATTTAAATTTGCTTCAAATAGGTTTATTTCACTAGAAAATATCATGGAGTTACCACCAAGGACACAATATACAGCAACAGTAGCTAGGTTCAAATGTTTTATGATACAAATTATTTCTTAATTTATCCAAAGAAACTTTAAATTTACGTTTGTTTGAAATAAGTTTATCTGAGTAGAAAATGCAATGAAGTTACTACCAGGAAGATAATAGACAGCTACAGCAATTAGGCTCAAGTGTTTTATTTCTATGATTCATACGATATCCCTTTAATTTACCCAACCTTTAAATATACGTTTGTTGTAAATAAGTTTATTTAACTAGAAAATACCATGAAGTTACCACCAAGGAGACAACACATAGCAACAGTAACTAGGTCCAAATGTTTTATTTTTATGATTGACAAGTACGAGTGTTGTTCAATTTACCGAAAAAAACTTTAAATTTGTGTTTGTTTGAAATAAGTTTATCTGACTAGAAAATGAAATGAAGTTACCACCAAGGAGATGATAGACAGCTACAGCAATTAGGCTTAAGTGTTAGCAATTAGGCTCAAGTGATTCATGCGATATTCCTTTAATTTTCCCAACCTTTAAATATACGGTTGTTTTAAATAAGTATATTTAACTAGAAAATACAATGAAGTTACTACCAAGGAGACAACACACAGCTGCAATAATTGGGTCAAACTGTTTTATTCCTATGATTGACAAATATTTCCAAATGTACCCAATCAAACTTTGAATTTAAATTTGTTTGAAATAAGTTTATTTGATTAGAAAATACAATATAGTTACCCCAAGTTTAATTTTTATGATTGACAAATGCGAGTATTCTTCAATTTACCCAAAGAAACTTTAAATTTACGTTTGTTTGAAATAACTTAATCTGACTACAAAATACAATGGAGTTACCACCAAGGAGACAATACACGGCTATAGTAATAAGGTTTTCTTAGGTTTGATTGGGTTTGATTGGGTTCTAGTCAACTAAATATTTCAAATAAACGTAAATTTAAAGTTTGTTTGAGTAGGTAAATTAAGGAATATTTGTCAATCATGGAAATGAAACATTTCATTTCCATGATTGACAAATATTCCTTAATTTACCTACTCAAACAAACTTTAAATTTACGTTTATTTGAAATATTTAGTTGACTAGAAAATGCAAAGTAGTTACCACCAGGGAGATGATGCACAACTACAGCATTTGGGCTCAATGATTCATAGGATATCCCTTTAATTTACCCAATCTTAAATTTTAGGTTTGTTTGAAATAAGTTTATTTGACTAGAAAATACAATGGAGTTGCCACCAAGGAGACAATACACAGCTACAGTAATTAGGTCCAAATGTTTTATTTCGATATTTCACAAATATTCTTCAGTTTAATCAAACAAACTTTAAATTTACGTTTGTTTGAAATAAGTTTATTTGACTAGAAAATGCAATATACCACCAGGAAGATGATACATAACTCTAACAGTTAGATTCATGTGTTTTATTTCTATGATTAATAAGATTTTGGATTAACTGAAACTACCTATTTATGTTTGTTTGAAATAAAGATATTTCAGTGAAAATTACCACCAGGGGGACGATAGACGATACGCAGCTACAGGAATATGGTTTAAGTGCTCTGTTTCTTTAGTTCATACGACTTCCCTTCAATCTACCCAAACAAACTTTAAATCTATGTTTGTTTGAAAAAAGTTATTAGATAATTATTATTAAATACATCATTATATTCTTAAGAACAATATTAAGCGCCCATGACTGACACTTTATTCTTTTTCACATTGCTGTTGCTTAATTATTTACTATAAATGAACTAATGACTATTCAGTCTAGACGTATGCATATAAAAGACATATAATCAAAAAGATCAAAACTATCTTTTTTAGTTTTCCTTTGACATTTAAAAGCCGTTGGTTTTCATTGTAAATAAGTAAGCAAAAGCTGTATTAAAAAACAAAATAATAGTAATGGTGTTGAATAGTCCTATTAAACGAAGTATTTAAAAATAACTATCAAAATTAAATTCGTAAAAGCAACCAAATAAACACCAATCTAATAACTATGATATTTTACAATTAAATACCTTAAATAAATACCTTAAAGCTAATTTTGATTTTTGCAAATGGAAGACTAGAAAAACATAGCAAGAAAAATATTCCAGTTATGTAAAGTTTTCTAGTGCAAAATTTTTGGTGTACGAACACTAACTACTTTTATGATACCATTTATTTATATTTCCCCGAAAAAGCCCGACGGTTTCCACAAAACAGTCGAGCTATGTAAAGTAATTGTGCATTTTGATAATATGTATTTAAACTATATACATTCTTACAACACATGTATAATAATAAACGCTCCGTTTTGCTGTTAGTGCACTTGAAATCTCAGTACCCTGTACATCTACTAAAATCAAAATTTTATGTATTAAGCCCTAAGAATATACCTGACTTTTCCGTTAAATAAAGAAAGGTTTTTCGAGGAATTGTCCCTATTAGTTAATTTTAAAGGTGTATATACAAATGTGCTTATATTATAATGAAGACCGATATTCAGTAGTGTTTCGGGTCCTAACATTATTGCCTAGATATTTTATTATTATTAGTATTAGCCAAGTTTAGGCGGCACTGCAATTCTAACTGTTTGTTTATCACTGTTTTAGATTAAGTTCTTAAAGGTTTCGGTTTTTATGTATGTCGGTTTTTGAAGTCACTTGTTGAGTGTGCAGTGACATAGTCATTGGAAAAGTTATTCCATTCTCTATTGATTCTGTTGCATAAAAATTGCCGACGGAAAAGTTTTTTAAAGCGTTCCCTTACTAGTTTATAGTTATTAGCTCTTATCTGAGTTTAAAGTGAAGAAGTTTAATTATACTTTGAAGTGGCCACTGCGTAGGTTTCTGAGATTTTGCATTCTTTCTTAATAAGGAAGATGAAATATGGCAGGTGATAACTTCTGTAATTCTCCTTTGTGTTTGCTCGAGGGCGTGGATGTTTTTTGCAAAATTCGGATTCCAAACTGACTGGTGCTGCATATTCGAGGATGGGTCTTGTAGATTTTATATATTTTCTCGAGGAGTTCTGGAAAGGGATTTTTGAATGTTCTTGATACCACATAGACAATCCAATTTCCTTTTTTATAATATTTCCTATGTGAACTGCCCATTTGAGGTCTTTGGCTATAAATAGCCACACCTAAGTATTCCTGGTATTTCACTGATTTAACTTCTATTCGTTAAGTGTGTAGGGCTTAACTGCGTTATTAAAGCCTACATAAAGAACAGTACATTTATATATACTTTGGTTAAGTTGTAAAATCCATTTACTGCACCATTGGTCGATTTTTATTAGGTCTCTGTTAGGTCCATCGTAATGTATGGAAGGGTTATTGTATATCTTTGTATCATCTGCAAACATAGATATTTCAGAGTTCAGTCCATTCGGTAGGTAGCAGGTATATAGATTGAACAAGATCGCAGCCAGTACATAGTTTTTTTTTTAAAACTAAATCAACGATAGTATGAATGGTAGGATCTTTTGATTATGGTTAAGATGATGACTGAATGGAATTTTTACTACACCCTACACCCTAGCAAAACATATGTTGGTCGTATTTTATAAGATTGTGAAAAAAGTCCTTTGTCACTTTTACTTTTCAAATTTAGGTGATATTTAACAAACGTCTTAAGGCTCTTCTGTTAGGATTTCTGTCTTCACCTAGATATCTTATGCATGTAATAATAAATGCAAAAAACCATAATGTGAATGGTAGAATCTTAAAAAATAGATAGAAAAACGTAACAATTTTTTATTGTGATGTGAATGGCGAATGAATAAATGATTTTAAAAATTTAATCATTATTTCAAAGTACCAACCTGTATTAATCTGTGCTAAACGGACTGATGTACAGACCTTTGTTCAAGATAAGTAAGAGTGTTTATTAGCGTTTGGAGTGTACTGCGATATTCATTTAAAGCAGTAAATAAGGTAAGACTTAAGAATATTTCAGTGCCAAAATTTTTGGTCAGTGCTAGATTTCCGTCAGCAACGCCCTCTCTAACCGGATGTCCCGATATCAAGCAAATGACCTATTTTATAACAGTATAAGACAGAAATAACAGTAAAGACATTTAAGATTAGTTATTAAATAAAGAGTTTATTAAGTAACCAGAAATTTGTTAAGAAAAAAGGCATATAAAGTTTTTATTTTCTTTTGTTTATTTTCCTACGATTTTTTACCTTATTTTGGACAAACACTGTCATTTAAAAGTTTTGTTTAAAATTCTCACTATCTCACATCTGACTATGGCCTAAAATCAAATTATTTTATTATAATAGCACAAATTGCAAACACTGATATGGTAAAATATAAAAAAATTCGTTTAAAATTTTTAAAACTCCCCAATTTTCATCACATAATTACTTAGTTTTCATTATTATGGCCACCACAAATCCTTTTAGTAATTAACCGATGTACGTATTTTTTTCCAAATTGAAACCATTGTTATTTCCTTAGCCTTACTCTCACAAGTAAGAGACTTTCCCTAATTTGCGGCTTTCTTTATAGCGATACTTTGACAGTACTGCTTCACAAAAATAATCCAGATATTCTCTTTCCTTTTGACCTTTACCAGGTTTATATAATATGTTTATTTTGCAGTACAAGTAGATAATGTGTATTTTTTCTTTTTTTGATTATAAGAATTTTACAAGCACATTTATAAACACCCTTTTGGTCTGAGATAATAAGGCATACGTTAGAAGGTTCATAAAAGTAGAACAAGTTTATTGTCTAAAATTACCTTAAAATTTAGATCATACTCAAAATTTAATTTTCTCAAAACGTGACTGTAATATCGTATTTATATTATTTTTAAATAAAAATGTCTGGTATGAATCGTTGCTCTTTCATATCTTTTTTTAAAAATTTGTAAAATTATGATAATATTATGATTTAATATTCAATTTTAATTTTCGTCATTTAATTCTAGTGATATGTTTTTAGATTTATTAACCTTTCTTCATTTAACTTAGTTTGTGAGATAAAAATAAGAGATTCCTGAGTAGTTTAAAAATATCCATTGATGACGACTACGCAACACAATTTAATAAGCGCTTTATCCCTGACATCTATATAATTTATGATCTAGATAAAAAAAATTGAAAAAGTACTACAGCAAATAGGTTAATGTTTAAACGAGTATAGTGTTAAAAATTTGTTAGTTGTTTAAAGAAGGTGGCTTTTATCAGTAACGAGTTTAGAAGCCGTTTTGTGTATTCTTACTTATGCGGAGATATGTTCATTTATTTTAGATTATTCAGGTTTAAATTCTCAGGATTTATCACAGGAAGACATTTTGCTATAAAGATGAAAATTTTCCTGTAAACCTAAAAGTATATAGGAAGTTTACAAACACGGTGTTGCCTCATCAACAGCAGATTTCAACAAATAAGCGATTTTCAGTAAACAAAAAAATTATCTGTGTTCTTTTGCGGATTTATGAAAACTTTTTTTAATTACTTATATTGTTATATTTTGCAAAGGTTAGAAACATCTGGACTATAACTAAGCAATTTGAAGAAAGTAGAAGATAAATTAATCATTCCATATTTTCATCTTATTTAGCACTGCTTATCATTTTTCTAACGATTTTTGTATGTAATCACTTTAAGTAGCACCAAATTACATTAAGTTAAAAGTAACATTCAACTAATTTTAAAATAAGACACTCTCTTCATATATTTTTGAATTAAATTTATATCTTCTATTATTTTTATTTTTTCAGACAGTTTATTACACTTTTAGCAAAGCAAGTTTTTGTCTTTGCCAAGGATCTAAACTAAATTAATACAAAATTATTTAATTTTGGTTTTCCTTTGTTTCAACAACTGTTAAAAAAATTAAGTTATTGCATCGAATTCGGCATTAATGGTTATGTTGTTATCAATTTTTTTAACAAAGTTTTTCAGATTTGGCAAGAATATAGTGAATTTTTAAATAAGAACTGTCTTTTTCGTTTTCCTATTTAATACTGTTTAAAATCTTAATACCAGAACGTTTTAATTTTGGTTTAGTTACCATCTTGAATTTTACATTACTGAACATGTTGTTCTAGGTTTTAAATAAATTTTTCATATTTCTTTATTGAATCGCACATTAGGGTTCAAAATTTTTAAATTTTTAGCTACTTTCATATTCAAGTAAAGATTTTTTTGCCTTTATCCTTTAGAATTTGGAACTTTTTGTATAAGTTTTGTCGTCAATAATGAAAAACAGTCTAAAAAATTGCTCGGGTTATGGGTTATGTGTGTTTGCTAGGTCAAAAACACACGTACTTTCATTTTTCTCTCATCTTTATTACCATAAAACTGCGTGTTTATGTTTAATATATTCTGGTAAGTGCCACCTTCTTTAATATCATCAGGTACTTACTTGACATTATTGTGTTTGGTATAAATCTAAATATTAATTTCAATGTTCTGACTGGCCGATTGCACCTACTTAGCTATTGACTTCTTTTTATCTATTATTTGACTATTTTAAGACTGCTTTTCTCTTCGTCAAAATACTTTCAACATTTTTATATCTTCGTCGTGATTTTTTTTTTGGTTGTGCAATAATTTGGATTCTCCAACTGACTTGTTGCTTAATTTACTTTTTTTGTCTTGGAACAAATTTCTTACTTTTTGTCATGCTTTACTGTTTAGTATTTTTTATGCAACTCTTTATGCTTTCAGTTTTAGAATTTTACTATTGTTGAAAAGTACATTACATTCCCATCGGAATAAGCAGGATTTCTCTATTAAGAGACTTGCAGGATCCGACATATAATCAACTACAACTTGTATGACATGGAGAAATGCTTTTGAATAACAGTAATAATTCAGGTAATACAACAACTATCTAGACTGTAAACTATCTAAGATATAGTGTGTAATTTTTTATGCCTTTTGAAATTGGTTAGCATTTTTCTGGTGAATACAAAAGCTTTGGTATTTCTAATAGTAACTCTTTCTGATGATCCCTTTTTACCTTTTCAATTGTTACATTATAGTTTTTGACACAATCCTCCCCAGAAGTTTTAATTAGAAAGACTCAAAGACATATTGAATTAAGCTGTTTTACGATTTTTATAGCTTCTTAACATTATTATTTAAAGTTCTATTCAATTTAGCTATTTTACGCTTTTCATAGCATTTTAACATTATTATTTAAATTTTTATTTATATGACTTTGTTTGAGATATTGTCAGAATCATGTTTTTTAATAATTTTTTTACTGAATAAATTTGTCTGGCTATCTATCTCAGTTTTTTTCTTATAGGTGATCGCCCCATCTCACCAGAGAACGTAGAACCATTACTTTTAGGCACTTCAAGAAAACAGAAAATTTAATAGTAATAACAAATGCAATGAAAACGATGATTTTTCATTTAAACTATATTAAGAAAATCATAACTCTTGGACTTATATCGTGTCTAGGTGGATTCACAGACCGACGTTTCGCTACCGCGAGGTATCTTCTGGGTCTTTACTCTGCAAGAACAAAACACCGAATGGTAATAGATTTAAAGTCTATTTATTTGGACGATAGACCGATGTAAATATTAACCCTACACGTCATAGTCTGACGATCTCGTCGAGCCTCCACCAGCTTCCTATTCGTATTGGCCGACCGGACATTAAATTGAAAGAGGCGTGTCAGAAAGCTATCGGCGGTATTTCGCAGGATTGTAATTAGGCTGTCTAGTGAAAAAGGCTATTCGACTTTCTTTCGAGTTTTGACTTGTTTTGTAGTTTTAATTTTTTGCGTTGATTTTTAATCGCTTTTTGTTTGTTCGGTTGTCAAGGCTGGCAATTATTTAAGTTTTTATTTAATTATAAACAGTTTTGCAGTTTAAAGTTTTCCTTCTCATTCTCAATGCGGCCCTGTTCAATTTCACCGTTTGAACCGATCACTTGTAGGCAGCGTGCATCTGTTTGTATTCGGTCTATCGTCCAAACAAATAGACTTTAGTGTTTCGATCTTTTGGAGGTCAAAACACCGAAACTATTCACTCCACAAACGCTGTGGAGTGAAGATTCCTGGAAATGAATCGTGCTGTCGAAGACGAAACGTCGAAAAGTTGTTTCACCTTGACAACCTCAAGAATTATGATTTGCTAAATAATTTATTAATAATAGTTAATATTTAATATATTTCTATTTTTTTCCCATTGTTTTTTTCAGAATTACTTTTCGATTTTTGTTCTTTCTGGTGTTTTCGGCAATTATTTTTAATTTATTTAAATAATCGAATAAAATAGAACGCCATATTGCTTCTCAAATTTTTTAGTGCTAAATATTATGTATTTCACCAAAAGTAGTAAAAGAAAAACTAACGCACAAAAATTAATTAGTCTTTTGTTGACAGGCACAAGGGTTGTTTTATGTCTCGGCTCAATTGGAATTTTCCTTATGGATTCCTGAGATTTTACTGAATCCCAAACATAACCACCAGAAAAAAGAAGTATAATGTAGTTTTAATAAAATAATGTCACTAGTTTGTGGCAAGATTAATTTTTAGTGCCTATCTAATACAATTTTTGCTAAATATTTGTAAAAAGGCGGAATATTTTATTGCTTTAACTTATTCGAAATTATCGAATTTTTATGACAATTATAATCAACTGTTGACTATACCAAACCATGACTATAACCATCTTAAATTGAATTACTTTGTTACAAGTTTGGCAGGTTTCTTGGTATATGTACTAATAATTAATTTAGTATGCGATAAATGCGATCGTTTTATATTCGACAAAATATATTTTTACTTTTTTTGACGCATTGACTTATGCCACCGAGAAAACTCCACCGAGAGTTGAAATCAGCACCGATTTTAATTAATATAGGCCTAAAATTATCGGAAAGAGTTCTGCTAGCATGCTCAGGTGCTACAATACCAAGTTAATGTATCTCAAAGTCTAAAAAATCTACTCAGTTCCATTCAAAATAAAAGACTCCTAAAACTACAAACGGGGAAACGGAAATCGATTAAATGACTACCAATTTATTAAAATAAAAACTCAAAAACCAGGACCTAATAAATCCAAAACCAATAAACCCAATTTGTAAAAACATATTAATAAACCTAGACGTCTTGGGATAATGGGTTTTGAGTGTATGGATTTTGAGTGAATGAATTTTGGGTTTATGGATTTAGGAGATTTGGATTTGTGGGTTTCGATTTTTTTAATTTTTAGTTTATGTGTTTTAGATATATTAATATTGGGTTTTTGGGTGTTGGGTTCATGGGTTTGTGGGTGATTAGTTTTGGATTTAATAGGTCCTGCTTTTTGGTTTGGTTGGTTTTTATGTTCTAAATAAGTGGTCATTTAATCGATTTCCGTTTCCGCGTGCGTGGTTTTAGAAGTATTTTATTTTGAATGGGATTGTGTAGACTTTTTAGAGTTTGAGATAAAATATCTTAGTACTGTAGCATTGTAGCAGAACTCTTCCTGAAAATTTTAAGCCTTCATTTATTAAAATCGGTGCTGATTTGAAGTGTCGATGGAATTTGGTCCAAAAAATTCCCCTTTTCCCACTGTGCGGTACCTATCTTAAGTTTACAAAACTTGAGTTAACAATACAGCTCTGTTTTTTGCTCAATTTTGGACATGTTGTCCAAACAGGGACTAAATGCGATCGTTTTATTATATTCGACAAAATATATTTTTCGTTTTTTTGACGCATTGACTCACACAACCAAAGTTTGTTTTGTGTTTGGTACATATTGACGGTCAGCTCTTCGACTAATAAGTTTTATAGTTGAAACCAAACAAAAATATTTTTCGCAATTATCCTAGAGAGCAAATACAAATAAATTCATCTGTGAGAGTGTAATGTACCAATAAATATTCGTATATAGCAAATTCACATTTATTCAGCAAAAAAATTATTAAAAGACATTTAGCACTGGTACCGTGAGAAAAAAGAAAATGTTTTTGGACAAAATTCCTCCGAGAGTTCAAATCAGCACCGATTTTAATTAATATAAGCTTAAAATTATCGGAACTAGTTCGGCTAGAAAGCTCAGGTGCTACAATACCAAGTTAATGTATCTCAAACTCTAAAAAACTACTCAGTCCCATTCAAAATAAAAGACTCCTAAAACTACAAACGCGGAAACGGAAATCGATTAAATGACTACCAATTTATAAAATAAAAACTCAAAAACCAGGACCTAATAAATCCAAAACCAATAAACCCAATCTGTAAAAACATATTAATAAACCTAGACGTCTTGGGATTATGGGTTTTGAGTGTATGGATTTTGAGTGAATGAATTTTGGGTTTATGGATTTAGGAGATTTGGGTTTGTGGGTTTCGATTTTTTTAATTTTTAGTTTATGGGATTTAGATACCTATATTAATATAGGGTTTTTGGGTGTTGGGTTCATGGGTTTGTGGGTGATGTGGGTGATTAGTTTTGGATTTAATAGGTCCTGTTTCTTGGTTTGGTTGGTTTTTATGTTCTAAATAAGTGGTCATTTAATCGATTTCCGTTTCAGCGTTCGTGGTTTTAGAAATATTTTATTTTGAATAGGATTGTGTAGTGTGTAGACTTTTTAGAGTTTGAGATAAAATATCTTGGTATTGTAGCATTGTAGCAGAACTATTCCTGAAAATTTTAAGCCTTCATTTATTAAAATCGGTGCTGATTTGAACTGTCGATGGAATTTGGTCCAAAAAAGTTCCCCTTTTCCCACTGTGCGGTACCTATCTTAAATTTACGAAACTTGAGTTAACAATACAGCTCTGTTTTTTGCTCAGTTTTTGATATGTTGTCCAAACAGGGACTTTGACTATTTTTTTTATTGTCGATAATTTAAATAATATAATTCAATCCCAAAGTCAATATTACAATAAGTTCTGATGGAGCAACGGTTAATTGTTGCATAAAATATATTTTACAGTCATTTTAATGCTTTGATGTAGTTTACATGAACCTTTTCTCTATATTTTATGGACGATTTGCTTTTATTTTTTAGGAAACTAACAGGATATTATACTTCTTTCTGTTTCATTATTTTCTTATACATCCTGGTATGTGCAATCGGCTTTAGTTCTTATTAATACTAACAGTAATCAAGTTATGGCACTTTTATTAAAACATGTCATTGAGAACTAAACAATATATTGGCGGCTATGCGTATTTGTTAGCGGTTGTTATTTTTTTTTAATATAGCGACCTAAATAGAGTAAATACGGTCGGGTAGATTACCGAACAATGCATCTTTTATGTTAGCTGTGTAAATTTTCATATACTTATTAATGCGGACTTCTTGAGTGAAAGAAAATTCGTTAGATGTTTCGACTACAGTAGCATTTCTATAGTGACTCCGTGTTTGCCTATATCAATGCTAACTCACAAAACCAAAGTTTGTTGTGTGTTTGGTACATATTGACGGTCAGCTCTTCGACTAATAAGTTTTATAGTTGAAACCAAACAAAAATATTTTTCGCAATTTTCCTAGGGAGCAAATACAAATAAATTCATCTGTGAGAGTGTAATGTACCAATAAATATTCGTATATAGCAAATTCACATTTATTCAGCAAAAAAATTATTCAAAGAAATTTAGCACCGGTACCGTGAGAAGAAATCGAATGGTTTTGGACAAAATTCCACCGAGAGTTCAAATCAGCACCGATTTTAATTAATATAGGCTTAATATTATCGGAAAGAGTTCTGCTAGTATGCTCAGGTGCTACAATACCAAGTTAATGTATCTCAAACTCTAAAAAATCTACTCAGTCCCATTCAAAATAAAAGACTCCTAAAACTACAAACGCGGAAACGAAAATCGATTAAATGACTTCCAATTTATAAAATAAAAACTCAAAAACCAGGACCTAATAAATCCAAAACCAATAAACCCAATATGTAAAAACATATTAATAAACCTAGACGTCTTGGGAAAATGGGTTTTGAGTGTATGGATTTTGAGTGAATGAATTTTGGGTTTATGGATTTAGGAGATTTGGGTTTGTGGGTTTCGATTTTTTTAATTTTTAGTTTATGGGTTTTAGATCTAATAATATTGGGATTTTGGGTGTTGGGTTCATGGGTTTGTGGGTGATTAGTTTTGGATTTAATAGGTCCTGTTTTTTGGTTTGGTTGGTTTTTATGTTCTAAATAAGTGGTCATTTAATCGATTTCCGTTTCCGCGTGCGTGGTTTTAGAAGTATTTTATTTTGAATGGGATTGTGTAGACTTTTTAGAGTTTGAGATAAAATATCTTAGTATTGTAGCATTGTAGCAACCACCATTTCAATCAAATCATTAATTTTCAATCAAGTTCAATCAAATCATCAATTTTCAGTCATATTTCGATATACGATATATAGTCCGAGAGCAGACCATCACATTTTCTATGGATCAAGCACCCAAAAAACATTGTATGTGTGACTTAACATTGACATGACAGACCGCCATTATAACGCTAATTTAACCGGAACATAGAATTTTGACGTCACTTCTGATTAAATGTTTGATTGTATTTGATTACACGAATAATTAAACTGACGGATGTCAAAATTTCGATGTCAAAGAGTACTATTGTGATCTTGGGTGCCAGACCTTGCTCGGCCGCAACCCCTATTAGAGCTGCTGGGTGATTGCTACAGGGTGAGGTCAGGCACCCCATGATCACAGTACTCTTTAAGTCCGACACCTTCAAGTCAATTTTATCCCTATGGTCGAAGACAGTCAAACATGTAACTGGTAACTTGATGTGACTTCTAAATTCGTTAGATGTTTCGGCTACAGTAGCATTATATAACAGTGACTCCGTGTTTGCCTATATCAATGCTAACTCACACGACCAAAGTTTGTTGTGTGTTTGGTACATATTGACGGTCAGCTCTTCGACTAATAAGTTTTATAGTTGAAACCAAACAAAAATATTTTTCGCAATTATCCTAGGGAGCAAATACAAATAAATTCATCTGTGAGAGTGTAATGTACCAATAAATATTCGTATATAGCAAATTCACATTTATTCAGCAAAAAAATTATTAGCACCGGTACCGTGAGAAAAAATAGAATGTTTTTGGACAAAATTCCACCGAGAGTTCAAATCAGCACCGATTTTAATTACTATAGGCTTAATATTATCGGAAAGAGTTCTGCTAGCATGCTCAGGTGCTACAATACCAAGTTAATGTATCTCAAACTCTAAAAAATCTACTCAGTCCCATTCAAAATAAAAGACTCTTAAAACTACAAACGCGGAAACGGAAATCGATTAAATGACTACCAATTTATAAAATAAAAACTCAAAAACCAGGACCTAATAAATCCAAAACCAATAAACCCAATATGTAAAAACATATTAATAAACCTAGACGTCTTGGGATAATGGGTTTTGAGTGTATGGATTTTGAGTGAATGAATTTTGGGTTTATGGATTTAGGAGATTTGGGTTTGTGGGTCTCGATTTTTTTAATTTTTAGTTTATGGGTTTTAGATATATTAATATTGGGTTTTTGGGTGTTGGGTTCATGGGTTTGTGGGTGATTAGTTTTGGATTTAATAGGTCCTGTTTTTTGGTTTGGTTAGTTTTTATGATCTAAATAAGTGGTCATTTAATCGATTTCCGTTTCCGCGTTCGTGGTTTTAGAAGTATTTTATTTTGAATAGGATTGTGTAGACTTTTTAGAGTTTGAGATAAAATATCTTGGTATTGTAGCATTGTAGAAGAACTATTCCTGAAAATTTTAAGCCTTCATTTATTAAAATCGGTGCTGATTTGAACTGTCGATGGAATTTGGTCCAAAAAAGTTCCCCTTTTCCCACTGTGCGGTACCTATCTTAAATTTACGAAACTTGAGTTAACAATACAGCTCTGTTTTTTGCTCAGTTTTGGATATGTTGTCCACACAGGGACTTTGACTATTTTTTTTTATTGTCGATAATTTAAATAATATAATTCAATCCCAAAGTCAATATTACAATAAGTTCTGATGGAGCAACGGTTAATCGGTGCATAAAATATATTTTACAGTCATTTTAGTGCTTTGATGTAGTTTACATGAACCTTTTCTCTATATTTTATGGACGATTTGCTTTTATTTTTTAGGAAACTAACAGGATATTATACTTCTTTCTGTTTCATTATTTTCTTATACTTCCTGGTACGTGCAATCGTCTTTAGTTCTTATTAATACTAACAGTAATCAAGTTATGGCACTTTTATTAAATCATGTCATTGAGAACTAAACAATATATTGGCGGCTATGCGTATTTGTTAGCGGTTGTTATTTTTTTTTAATATAGCGACCTAAACAGAGTAAATACGGTTGGGTGGATTACCGAAAAATGCATCTTGTTATGTTAGCTGTGTAAATTTTCATATATTAATGCGGACTTCTTGAGTGAAAGAAAATTCGTTAGATGTTTCGACTACAGTAGCATTTCTATAGTGACTCCTTGTTTGCCTATATCAATGCTAACTCACACAACCAAAGTTTGTTGTGTGTTTGGTACATATTGACGGTCAGCTCTTCGACTAATAAGTTTTATAGTTGAAACCAAACAAAAATATTTTTCGCAATTATCCTAGAGAGCAAATACAAATAAATTCATCTGTGAGAGTGTAATGTACCATTAAATATTCGTATATAGCAAATTCACATTTATGCAGCCAAAAAATTATTAAAAGAAATTTAGCACCGGTACCGTGAGAAAAAAGAGAATTTTTTTGGACAAAATTCTACCGAGAGTTCAAATCAGCACCGATTTTAATTAATATAGGCTTAATATTATCGGAAAGAGTTCTGGTAGTATGCTCAGGTGCTACAATACCAAGTTAATGTATCTCAAACTCTAAAAAATCTACTCAGTCCCATTCAAAATAAAAGACTCCTAAAACTACAAACGCGGAAACAAAAATCGATTAAATGACTACCAATTTATAAAATAAAAACCAGGACCTAATAAATCCAAAACCAATAAACCCAATATGTAAAAACATATTAATAAACCTAGACGTCTTGGGATAATGGGTTTTGAGTGTATGGATTTTGAGTGAATGAATTTTGGGTTTATGGATTTAGGAGATTTGGGTTTGTGGGTTTCGATTTTTTTAATTTTTAGTTTATGGGTTTTAGATCTATTAATACTGGGATTTTGGGTGTTGGGTTCATGGGTTTGTGGGTGATTAGTTTTGGATTTAATAGGTCCTGTTTTTTGGTTTGGTTGGTTTTTATGTTCTAAATAAGTGGTCATTTAATCGATTTCCGTTTCCGCGTGCGTGGTTTTAGAAGTATTTTATTTTGAATGGGATTGTGTAGACTTTTTAGAGTTTGAGATAAAATATCTTGGTATTGTAGCATTGTAGAAGAACTATTCCTGAAAATTTTAAGCCTTCATTTATTAAAATCGGTGCTGATTTGAACTGTCGATGGAATTTGGTCCAAAAAAGTTCCCCTTTTCCCACTGTGCGGTACCTATCTTAAATTTACGAAACTTGAGTTAACAATACAGCTCTGTTTTTTGCTCAGTTTTGGATATGTTGTCCACACAGGGACTTTGACAATTTTTTTTTATTGTCGATAATTTAAATAATATAATTCAATCCCAAAGTCAATATTACAATAAGTTCTGATGGAGCAACGGTTAATCGGTGCATAAAATATATTTTACAGTCATTTTAGTGCTTTGATGTAGTTTACATGAACCTTTTCTCTATATTTTATGGACGATTTGCTTTTATTTTTTAGGAAACTAACAGGATATTATACTTCTTTCTGTTTCATTATTTTCTTATACTTCCTGGTATGTGCAATCGTCTTTAGTTCTTATTAATACTAACAGTAATCAAGTTATGGCACTTTTATTAAATCATGTCATTGAGAACTAAACAATATATTGGCGGCTATGCGTATTTGTTAGCGGTTGTTATTTTTTTTTAATATAGCGACCTAAACAGAGTAAATACGGTTGGGTGGATTACCGAAAAATGCATCTTGTTATGTTAGCTGTGTAAATTTTCATATATTAATGCGGACTTCTTGAGTGAAAGAAAATTCGTTAGATGTTTCGACTACAGTAGCATTTCTATAGTGACTCCTTGTTTGTCTATATCAATGCTAACTCACAAAACCAAAGTTTGTTGTGTGTTTGGTACATATTGACGGTCAGCTCTTCGAATAATAAGTTTTATAGTTGAAACCAAACAAAAATATTTTTCGCAATTATCCTAGAGAGCAAATACAAATAAATTCATCTGTGAGAGTGTAATGTACCATTAAATATTCGTATATAGCAAATTCACATTTATGCAGCCAAAAAATTATTAAAAGAAATTTAGCACCGGTACCGTGAGAAAAAAGAGAATTTTTTTGGACAAAATTCTACCGAGAGTTCAAATCAGCACCGATTTTAATTAATATAGGCTTAATATTATCGGAAAGAGTTCTGGTAGTATGCTCAGGTGCTACAATACCAAGTTAATGTATCTCAAACTCTAAAAAATCTACTCAGTCCCATTCAAAATAAAAGACTCCTAAAACTACAAACGCGGAAACAAAAATCGATTAAATGACTACCAATTTATAAAATAAAAACTCAAAAACCAGGACCTAATAAATCCAAAACCAATAAACCCAATATGTAAAAACATATTAATAAACCTAGACGTCTTGGGATAATGGGTTTTGAGTGTATGGATTTTGAGTGAATGAATTTTGGGTTTATGGATTTAGGAGATTTGGGTTTGTGCGTTTCGATTTTTTTAATTTTTAGTTTATGGGTTTTAGATCTATTAATACTGGGATTTTGGGTGTTGGGTTCATGGGTTTGTGGGTGATTAGTTTTGGATTTAATAGGTCCTGTTTTTTGGTTTGGTTGGTTTTTATGTTCTAAATAAGTGGTCATTTAATCGATTTCCGTTTCCGCGTGCGTGGTTTTAGAAGTATTTTATTTTGAATGGGATTGTGTAGACTTTTTAGAGTTTGAGATAAAATATCTTAGTATTGTAGCATTGTAGCAACCACCATTTCAATCAAATTAATTTTCAATCAAGTTCAATCAAATCATCAATTTTCAGTCATATTTCGATATACGATATATAGTCCGAGAGCAGACCATCAAATTTTCTATGTATCAAGTACCCAAAAAACATTGTATGTGTGAGTTAACATTGACATGACAGACCGCCATTATAACGCTAATTTAACCGGAACATAGAATTTTGACGTCACTTCTGATTAAATGTTTGATTGTATTTGATTACACGAATAATTAAACTGACGGATGTCAAAATTTCGATGTCAAAGAGTACTATTGTGATCTTGGGTGCCAGACCTTGCTCGGCCGCAACCCCTGTTAGAGATGCTGAGTGATTGCGACAGGGTGAGGTCAGGCACCCCATGACCACAGTACTCTTTACAGCCGACACCTTCAAGTCAATTTTATTCGTATGGTCGAAGACAGTCAAACATGTAACTGGTAACTTGATGTGACTTCTAAATTCGTTAGATGTTTCGTCTACAGTAGCATTATATAACACTGACTCCGTATTTGCCTATATCAATGCTAACTCACACGACCAAAGTTTGTTGTGTGTTTGGTACATATTGACGGTCAGCTCTTCGACTAATAAGTTTTATAGTTGAAACCAAACAAAAATATTTTTCGCAATTATCCTAGAGAGCAAATACAAATAAATTCATCTGTGAGAGTGTAATGTATTCGTATATAGCAAATTCACATTTATTCAGCAAAAAAATTATTAAAAGAAATTTAGCACTGGTACCGTGAGAAAAAAGAGAATGTTTTTGGACAAAATTCCACCGAGAGTTCAAATCAGCACCGACTTTAATTAATATAGGCTTAAAATTATCGGAAAAAGTTCTGCTAGCATGCTCAGGTGCTACAATACCAAGTTAATGTATCTCAAACTCTAAAAAATCTACTCAGTCCCATTCAAAATAAAAGACTCCTAAAACTACAAACGCGGAAACGGAAATCGATTAAATGACTACCAATTTATAAAATAAAAACTCAAAAACCAGGACCTAATAAATCCAAAACCAATAAACCCAATATGTAAAAACATATTAATAAACCTAGACGTCTTGGGATAATGGGTTTTGAGTGTATGGATTTTGAGTGAATGAATTTTGGGTTTATAGATTTAGGAGATTTGGGTTTGTGGGTTTCGATTTTTTTAATTTTTAGTTTATGGGTTTTAGTTTATGGGTTTTTGGGTGTTGGGTTCATAGGTTTGTGGGTGATTAGTTTTGGACTTAATAGGTCCTGTTTTTTGGTTTGGTTGGTTTTTATGTTCTAAATAAGTGGTCATTTAATCGATTTCCGTTTCCGCGTGCGTGGTTTTAGAAGTATATTATTTTGAATGAGATTGTGTAGGCTTTTTGGAGTTTGAGATAAAATATCTTAGTGTTGTAGCATTGTAGCAGAACTCTTCCTGAAAATTTTAAGCCTTCATTTATTAAAATCGGTGCTGATTTGAACTGTCGATGGAATTTGGTCCAAAAAATTCCGCTTTTCCCACTGTGCGGTACTTATCTTAAGTTTACGAAACTTGAGTTAACAGTACAGCTCTGTTTTTTTGCTCAATTTTGGATATGTTGTCCAAACAGGGACTAAATGCGATCGTTTTATTATATTCGTCAAAATATATTTTTCCTTTTTTTGACGCATTGACTTAGGCCGTAGGATTTCTTACAATTTTTTTATTGCTAAATAGCCCTGTATTACGTATTACTATATCAGATAAGATTCACAAAAATAAAGAGAAATCAGAGATGATTTAATTTTAAGGAGCCCTTCGCTTTTAAAGAATGTTTCAATAAATTAATATAATTCATCCACATGTCAAATTTAAAAATTAAAACGCCCTGGACGGTTATTAACTCGATTTCCTCAAGATGTGGAGAGCCAAAGGTGAATGCTGTACCTTTACTGGACGGCTAAGAAAACCACCATTTCAATTAAATCATTAATTTTCAATCAATTTCAATCAAATCATCAATTTTCAATCATATTTCGATATACGATATATAGTCCGAGAGCAGACCATCAAATTTTCTATGTATCAAGCACCCAAAAAACAGTGTATGTCTGAGTTAACATTGACATGACAGGCCGCCATTATAACGCTAATTTAACCGGAACATAGAATTTTGACGTCACTTCTGATTAAATGTTTGATTGTATTTGATTACACGAATAATTAAACTGACGGATGTCAAAGAGTACTATTGTGATCTTGGGTGCCAGACCTTGCTCGGCCGCAACCCCTATTAGAGCTGCTGGGTGATTGCTACAGGGTGAGGTCAGGCACCCCATGATCACAGTACTCTTTAAGTCCGACACCTTCAAGTCAATTTTATCCCTATGGTCGAAGACAGTCAAACATGTAACTGGTAACTTGATGTGACTTCTAAATTCGTTAGATGTTTCGGCTACAGTAGCATTATATAACAGTGACTCCGTGTTTGCCTATATCAATGCTAACTCACACGACCAAAGTTTGTTGTGTGTTTGGTACATATTGACGGTCAGCTCTTCGACTAATAAGTTTTATAGTTGAAACCAAACAAAAATATTTTTCGCAATTATCCTAGGGAGCAAATACAAATAAATTCATCTGTGAGAGTGTAATGTACCAATAAATATTCGTATATAGCAAATTCACATTTATTCAGCAAAAAAATTATTAGCACCGGTACCGTGAGAAAAAATAGAATGTTTTTGGACAAAATTCCACCGAGAGTTCAAATCAGCACCGATTTTAATTACTATAGGCTTAATATTATCGGAAAGAGTTCTGCTAGCATGCTCAGGTGCTACAATACCAAGTTAATGTATCTCAAACTCTAAAAAATCTACTCAGTCCCATTCAAAATAAAAGACTCTTAAAACTACAAACGCGGAAACGGAAATCGATTAAATGACTACCAATTTATAAAATAAAAACTCAAAAACCAGGACCTAATAAATCCAAAACCAATAAACCCAATATGTAAAAACATATTAATAAACCTAGACGTCTTGGGATAATGGGTTTTGAGTGTATGGATTTTGAGTGAATGAATTTTGGGTTTATGGATTTAGGAGATTTGGGTTTGTGGGTCTCGATTTTTTTAATTTTTAGTTTATGGGTTTTAGATATATTAATATTGGGTTTTTGGGTGTTGGGTTCATGGGTTTGTGGGTGATTAGTTTTGGATTTAATAGGTCCTGTTTTTTGGTTTGGTTAGTTTTTATGATCTAAATAAGTGGTCATTTAATCGATTTCCGTTTCCGCGTTCGTGGTTTTAGAAGTATTTTATTTTGAATAGGATTGTGTAGACTTTTTAGAGTTTGAGATAAAATATCTTGGTATTGTAGCATTGTAGAAGAACTATTCCTGAAAATTTTAAGCCTTCATTTATTAAAATCGGTGCTGATTTGAACTGTCGATGGAATTTGGTCCAAAAAAGTTCCCCTTTTCCCACTGTGCGGTACCTATCTTAAATTTACGAAACTTGAGTTAACAATACAGCTCTGTTTTTTGCTCAGTTTTGGAATGTTGTCCACACAGGGACTTTGACTATTTTTTTTTATTGTCGATAATTTAAATAATATAATTCAATCCCAAAGTCAATATTACAATAAGTTCTGATGGAGCAACGGTTAATCGGTGCATAAAATATATTTTACAGTCATTTTAGTGCTTTGATGTAGTTTACATGAACCTTTTCTCTATATTTTATGGACGATTTGCTTTTATTTTTTAGGAAACTAACAGGATATTATACTTCTTTCTGTTTCATTATTTTCTTATACTTCCTGGTATGTGCAATCGTCTTTAGTTCTTATTAATACTAACAGTAATCAAGTTATGGCACTTTTATTAAATCATGTCATTGAGAACTAAACAATATATTGGCGGCTATGCGTATTTGTTAGCGGTTGTTATTTTTTTTTAATATAGCGACCTAAACAGAGTAAATACGGTTGGGTGGATTACCGAAAAATGCATCTTGTTATGTTAGCTGTGTAAATTTTCATATATTAATGCGGACTTCTTGAGTGAAAGAAAATTCGTTAGATGTTTCGACTACAGTAGCATTTCTATAGTGACTCCTTGTTTGTCTATATCAATGCTAACTCACACAACCAAAGTTTGTTGTGTGTTTGGTACATATTGACGGTCAGCTCTTCGACTAATAAGTTTTATAGTTGAAACCAAACAAAAATATTTTTCGCAATTATCCTAGAGAGCAAATACAAATAAATTCATCTGTGAGAGTGTAATGTACCATTAAATATTCGTATATAGCAAATTCACATTTATGCAGCCAAAAAATTATTAAAAGAAATTTAGCACCGGTACCGTGAGAAAAAAGAGAATTTTTTTGGACAAAATTCTACCGAGAGTTCAAATCAGCACCGATTTTAATTAATATAGGCTTAATATTATCGGAAAGAGTTCTGGTAGTATGCTCAGGTGCTACAATACCAAGTTAATGTATCTCAAACTCTAAAAAATCTACTCAGTCCCATTCAAAATAAAAGACTCCTAAAACTACAAACGCGGAAACAAAAATCGATTAAATGACTACCAATTTATAAAATAAAAACTCAAAAACCAGGACCTAATAAATCCAAAACCAATAAACCCAATATGTAAAAACATATTAATAAACCTAGACGTCTTGGGATAATGGGTTTTGAGTGTATGGATTTTGAGTGAATGAATTTTGGGTTTATGGATTTAGGAGATTTGGGTTTGTGCGTTTCGATTTTTTTAATTTTTAGTTTATGGGTTTTAGATCTATTAATACTGGGATTTTGGGTGTTGGGTTCATGGGTTTGTGGGTGATTAGTTTTGGATTTAATAGGTCCTGTTTTTTGGTTTGGTTGGTTTTTATGTTCTAAATAAGTGGTCATTTAATCGATTTCCGTTTCCGCGTGCGTGGTTTTAGAAGTATTTTATTTTGAATGGGATTGTGTAGACTTTTTAGAGTTTGAGATAAAATATCTTAGTATTGTAGCATTGTAGCAACCACCATTTCAATCAAATTAATTTTCAATCAAGTTCAATCAAATCATCAATTTTCAGTCATATTTCGATATACGATATATAGTCCGAGAGCAGACCATCAAATTTTCTATGTATCAAGCACCCAAAAAACATTGTATGTGTGAGTTAACATTGACATGACAGACCGCCATTATAACGCTAATTTAACCGGAACATAGAATTTTGACGTCACTTCTGATTAAATGTTTGATTGTATTTGATTACACGAATAATTAAACTGACGGATGTCAAAATTTCGATGTCAAAGAGTACTATTGTGATCTTGGGTGCCAGACCTTGCTCGGCCGCAACCCCTGTTAGAGATGCTGAGTGATTGCGACAGGGTGAGGTCAGGCACCCCATGACCACAGTACTCTTTACAGCCGACACCTTCAAGTCAATTTTATTCGTATGGTCGAAGACAGTCAAACATGTAACTGGTAACTTGATGTGACTTCTAAATTCGTTAGATGTTTCGTCTACAGTAGCATTATATAACACTGACTCCGTATTTGCCTATATCAATGCTAACTCACACGACCAAAGTTTGTTGTGTGTTTGGTACATATTGACGGTCAGCTCTTCGACTAATAAGTTTTATAGTTGAAACCAAACAAAAATATTTTTCGCAATTATCCTAGAGAGCAAATACAAATAAATTCATCTGTGAGAGTGTAATGTATTCGTATATAGCAAATTCACATTTATTCAGCAAAAAAATTATTAAAAGAAATTTAGCACTGGTACCGTGAGAAAAAAGAGAATGTTTTTGGACAAAATTCCACCGAGAGTTCAAATCAGCACCGACTTTAATTAATATAGGCTTAAAATTATCGGAAAAAGTTCTGCTAGCATGCTCAGGTGCTACAATACCAAGTTAATGTATCTCAAACTCTAAAAAATCTACTCAGTCCCATTCAAAATAAAAGACTCCTAAAACTACAAACGCGGAAACGGAAATCGATTAAATGACTACCAATTTATAAAATAAAAACTCAAAAACCAGGACCTAATAAATCCAAAACCAATAAACCCAATATGTAAAAACATATTAATAAACCTAGACGTCTTGGGATAATGGGTTTTGAGTGTATGGATTTTGAGTGAATGAATTTTGGGTTTATAGATTTAGGAGATTTGGGTTTGTGGGTTTCGATTTTTTTAATTTTTAGTTTATGGGTTTTAGTTTATGGGTTTTTGGGTGTTGGGTTCATAGGTTTGTGGGTGATTAGTTTTGGACTTAATAGGTCCTGTTTTTTGGTTTGGTTGGTTTTTATGTTCTAAATAAGTGGTCATTTAATCGATTTCCGTTTCCGCGTGCGTGGTTTTAGAAGTATTTTATTTTGAATGAGATTGTGTAGGCTTTTTGGAGTTTGAGATAAAATATCTTAGTGTTGTAGCATTGTAGCAGAACTCTTCCTGAAAATTTTAAGCCTTCATTTATTAAAATCGGTGCTGATTTGAACTGTCGATGGAATTTGGTCCAAAAAATTCCGCTTTTCCCACTGTGCGGTACTTATCTTAAGTTTACGAAACTTGAGTTAACAGTACAGCTCTGTTTTTTTGCTCAATTTTGGATATGTTGTCCAAACAGGGACTAAATGCGATCGTTTTATTATATTCGTCAAAATATATTTTTCCTTTTTTTGACGCATTGACTTAGGCCGTAGGACTTCTTACAATTTTTTTATTGCTAAATAGCCCTGTATTACGTATTACTATATCAGATAAGATTCACAAAAATAAAGAGAAATCAGAGATGATTTAATTTTAAGGAGCCCTTCGCTTTTAAAGAATGTTTCAATAAATTAATATAATTCATCCACATGTCAAATTTAAAAATTAAAACGCCCTGGACGGTTATTAACTCGATTTCCTCAAGATGTGGAGAGCCAAAGGTGAATGCTGTACCTTTACTGGACGGCTAAGAAAACCACCATTTCAATTAAATCATTAATTTTCAATCAATTTCAATCAAATCATCAATTTTCAATCATATTTCGATATACGATATATAGTCCGAGAGCAGACCATCAAATTTTCTATGTATCAAGCACCCAAAAAACAGTGTATGTCTGAGTTAACATTGACATGACAGGCCGCCATTATAACGCTAATTTAACCGGAACATAGAATTTTGACGTCACTTCTGATTAAATGTTTGATTGTATTTGATTACACGAATAATTAAACTGACGGATGTCAAAATTTCGATGTCAAAGAGTACTATTGTGATCTTGGGTGCCAGACCTTGCTCGGCCGCAACCCCTATTAGAGCTGCTGGGTGATTGCTACAGGGTGAGGTCAGGCACCCCATGATCACAGTACTCTTTAAGTCCGACACCTTCAAGTCAATTTTATCCCTATGGTCGAAGACAGTCAAACATGTAACTGGTAACTTGATGTGACTTCTAAATTCGTTAGATGTTTCGGCTACAGTAGCATTATATAACAGTGACTCCGTGTTTGCCTATATCAATGCTAACTCACACGACCAAAGTTTGTTGTGTGTTTGGTACATATTGACGGTCAGCTCTTCGACTAATAAGTTTTATAGTTGAAACCAAACAAAAATATTTTTCGCAATTATCCTAGGGAGCAAATACAAATAAATTCATCTGTGAGAGTGTAATGTACCAATAAATATTCGTATATAGCAAATTCATATTTATGCAGCAAAAAAATTATTAGCACCGGTACCGTGAGAAAAAATAGAATGTTTTTGGACAAAATTCCACCGAGAGTTCAAATCAGCACCGATTTTAATTACTATAGGCTTAATATTATCGGAAAGAGTTCTGCTAGCATGCTCAGGTGCTACAATACCAAGTTAATGTATCTCAAACTCTAAAAAACTACTCAGTCCCATTCAAAATAAAAGACTCTTAAAACTACAAACGCGGAAACGGAAATCGATTAAATGACTACTAATTTATAAAATAAAAACTCAAAAACCAGGACCTAATAAATCCAAAACCAATAAACCCAATATGTAAAAACCTATTAATAAACCTAGACGTCTTGGGATAATGGGTTTTGAGTGTATGGATTTTGAGTGAATGAATTTTGGGTTTATGGATTTAGGAGATTTGGGTTTGTGGGTCTCGATTTTTTTAATTTTTAGTTTATGGGTTTTAGATATATTAATATTGGGTTTTTGGGTGTTGGGTTCATGGGTTTGTGGGTGATTAGTTTTGGATTTAATAGGTCCTGTTTTTTGGTTTGGTTAGTTTTTATGATCTAAATAAGTGGTCATTTAATCGATTTCCGTTTCCGCGTTCGTGGTTTTAGAAGTATTTTATTTTGAATAGGATTGTGTAGACTTTTTAGAGTTTGAGATAAAATATCTAGGTATTGTAGCATTGTAGCAGAACTATTCCTGAAAATTTTAAGCCTTCATTTATTAAAATCGGTGCTGATTTGAACTGTCGATGGAATTTGGTCCAAAAAAGATCTCCTTTTCCCACTGTGCGGTACCTATCTTAAATTTACGAAACTTGAGTTAACAATACAGCTCTGTTTTTTGCTCAGTTTTGGATATGTTGTCCACACAGGGACTTTGACTATTTTTTTTATTGTCGATAATTTAAATAATATAATTCAATCCCAAAGTCAATATTACAATAAGTTCTGATGGAGCAACGGTTAATCGGTGCATAAAATATATTTTACAGTCATTTTAGTGCTTTGATGTAGTTTACATGAACCTTTTCTCTATATTTTATGGACGATTTGCTTTTATTTTTTAGGAAACTAACAGGATATTATACTTCTTTCTGTTTCATTATTTTCTTATACTTCCTGGTATGTGCAATCGTCTTTAGTTCTTATTAATACTAACAGTAATCAATTATGGCACTTTTATTAAATCATGTCATTGAGAACTAAACAATATATTGTCGGCTATGCGTATTTGTTAGCGGTTGTTATTTTTTTTTTTTAATATAGCGACCTAAACAGAGTAAATACGGTTGGGTAGATTACCGAAAAATGCATCTTGTTATGTTAGCTGTGTAAATTTTCATATATTAATGCGGACTTCTTGAGTGAAAGAAAATTCGTTAGATGTTTCGACTACAGTAGCATTTCTATAGTGACTCCTTGTTTGCCTATATCAATGCTAACTCACACAACCAAAGTTTGTTGTGTGTTTGGTACATATTGACGGTCAGCTCTTCGACTAATAAGTTTTATAGTTGAAACCAAACAAAAATATTTTTCGCAATTATCCTAGAGAGCAAATACAAATAAATTCATCTGTGAGAGTGTAATGTACCATTAAATATTCGTATATAGCAAATTCACATTTATGCAGCCAAAAAATTATTAAAAGAAATTTAGCACCGGTACCGTGAGAAAAAAGAGAATTTTTTTGGACAAAATTCTACCGAGAGTTCAAATCAGCACCGATTTTAATTAATATAGGCTTAAAATTATCGGAAAGAGTTCTGCTAGCATGCTCAGGTGCTACAATACCAAGTTAATGTATCTCAAACTCTAAAAAATCTACTCAGTCCCATTCAAAATAAAAAACTCCTAAAACTACAAACGAGGAAACGGAAATCGATTAAATGACTACCAATTTATAAAATAAAAACTCAAAAACCAGGACCTAATAAATCCAAAACCAATAAACAAAATATGTAAAAACATATTAATAGACCTAGACGTCTTGGGATAATGGGTTTCGAGTGTATGGATTTTGAGTGAATGAATTTTGGGTTTATGGATTTAGGAGATTTGGGTTTGTGGGTTTCGATTTTTTTAATTGTTAGTTTATGGGTTTTAGATATATTAATATTGGGTTTTTGGGTGTTGGGTTCATGGGTTTGTGGGTGATTAGTTTTGGATTTAATAGGTCCTGTTTTTTGGTTTGGTTGGTTTTTATGTTCTAAATAAGTGGTCATTTAATCGATTTCCGTTTCCACGTTCGTGGTTTTAGAAGTATTTTATTTTGAATACGATTGTGTAGACTTTTTAGAGTTTGAGATAAAATATCTTGGTATTGTAGCATTGTAGCAGAACTCTTCCTGAAAATTTTAAGCCTTCATTTATTAAAATCGGTGCTGATTTGAACTGTCGATGGAATTTGGTCCAAAAAAGTTCCCCTTTTCCCACTGTGCGGTACCTATCTTAAATTTACGAAACTTGAGTTAACAATACAGCTCTGTTTTTTGCTCAATTTTGGATATTTTGTCCAAACAGGTACTTTGATTATTTTTTTATTGTCGATAATATAAATAATATAATTCAATCTGAAAGTCAATATTACAAGACGTTCTGATGGAGAAACGGTTAATCGAATGGTGCTAATACGTACCATCGGTGCATAAAAGATATTTTACAGTCTTTTCAGTGCTTTGATGGAGTTTACATGAACTTTTTCTCTATATATAGGAAACTAACAGGATATTATACTCCTTTCTGTTTCATTATTTTCTTATACTTCCTGGTATGTGCAATCGGCTTTAATTCTTATTAATATTAACAGTAATCAAGTTATGGCACTTTTAACACATGTCATTGAGAACTAAACAATATATTGGCGGCCATGCGTATTTGTTAGCGGTTGTTATTTTTTTTTTTAATATAGCGACCTAAATAGAGTAAATACAGTCGGGTAAATAACCGAAAAATGTATCTTATTATGTTAGCTGGTAAATTTTTTTATATTAATGAGGAATTCTTGAATGAAACAAGAGTTTGATACCAGTTTATTTCAAGAAATTATTGCTAATAAATTCGGTATTATTTTCGTTGTAATTTGGTCACAATTTTGTAGAATTTATTATTCTTACTTTCTGATTTATTACTGTTTAAAATTCTTAATTAGAAAAATAAATTTGAAATGCATTTTTGAGCAACAATTTTTAAATTAAGTTGTCCCATGTACAGCAGTGTTTACATAGGAAAAATTACTAGATAATTCAATACCCAATTTTAGGTTGTTACAGTGTTTAGGTCGCTTGATACAGTTTCTTATTATAATTAATTCGTTAGTAATATAGAAATACATTAAAATAGGAACCCTTTTTTCACACTTTGTAAATGGCTCCTTTATACACCGTATATATACCAAGAGATTTCTTTGGTCACTGGTGAAAAGTCGTGTTTTATAATTATCTTAATTTTGTGAATTCACAAATACAACGGGAAGTTCATGCACTATCAGTAACGTCGCTAGAGGAAGCAGATGCAGAGATTTCCTCTGCCAACCTCATAATATACTACTGAAAGTTTTTCAATAGTTTTCCTCTCTTGACAAATTTATATATTTTTCTTTCAAAATTTTTTGTATCGTTTTATCTCTGTATATAAATTATTCAGTCTAATCGGATTTTAACAATCTACTATTAGGCCAAACGTATACAGTTAACAAATGTTTTTTAAGAACATGTTTACTAATATGCAATTGATATACATGCAACATTTCAGAAGTAAAACATCCTATGTATATCTACTGTATATTCATGCCATATAAAATCCATTGACGTTATGTACATCCTGAGTTAAAACAATTTAGTTTTTAATTATACAGGACGTCCCAACTCGGCTTTAGAGGCATTTTATTTAAAATTATTGAATATATCGACTTCCTCCAAAATACAAATTAACGCTCTATAAAAATGCCCATAAAAACTAAAAAATCACGCCCTAGAACTTACCCCCAATTTAATTTTTTCAAATGGTATCCCATCATTTTTTAGAATTTTTGGGTAACTAGTGAGCTTAGGAATACACCAATAGTCACAAATATATCAAAAAGGTAATAAAAAAACGTTTTGTCACTTAAGATTTAGAAGACACCTGAAGAAACTTATTAGAGGTCTGAGATTTGTTCAGGTGTATTCTAGTTCGTCAGCAATACTTTTCTGTTTCATTTATAAAAAGTGTGATTATTTTTCTATTTCTATGCTCACTACAAAAATGCTGAAAGGGTGCCATTAAAAAATATAAGTTTTCGGAGAGAGGAGTACCAAGGGGCTGTTTTTATGGACACAATATATAATTTAATATTTATTTTACAGAAAACCAATATCTTCAGTAAATACCTGTACAATTAGAGGGCGGTATATTCTTCAGTGTTTAAATTGAGGTACTATTATAGGTACTTATTTTAGTCTTGTACGCTTAATGTGTGGCTAAATCTGTATGTACACATTTCTCATTATTTAATTTTTAACCCTTCCCTGATATAATACAATAAGACCTTGTAAGCTTTTTCAGCTAACTGGACTAGTTAAATTATATTTCGTACTAAATTTTTAATTTAGTGCGGATATTTGTGCGTTTAGTTTAGTATTGAACGACCAATTTTAGAATATAGTTAGATTAACAGTAGGACGCCACTTTTATTCATATTGTTTTTGTAGTACCAGCGGTACGCAATAGGTATTTATTACAATAGAAACTAAACCTGAAACGTCAGAAACCCTTACATAGATTTCTTAGGAAATGTAAAAGATTTTAGAAAGTTTTTTAGAGTTTTCAGATGGAAAAAATTATATAAGAATGAGGTCAATAGTTCTTTGTCCCAGAATTTTTTTAACAAGCGATATCTCCGCTATTGGAAACACTATAAAAATTAACAAAGCGGTATTTTTAGGATCTCGAATGGGCTTTCACATGATGCCTTAGAAATATTTTTTGCTGTTACAACTCCTAAAAATTCACCCCGCCCCTTTTTTCCAAAAGGCACCCCCTATTTTTTTCTGCAAAAATAGAATTCTAATTTCATTTTACAACATGCAGTGTCTCATTTTTGAGGTTGCCGATACAAAAGTGAGTAAAATTAAATTTTGTAAACTAAGTATTACCACTGTGAATTACCGATTATTAAGTTCTCTCTTTGAAAATGTTAATTTTAGGTTAGTTTGTCTTGAAAATAATAATAATTAAAACGGTGAAACACTAGTTTTCAAAAATATTTTCTTATTCATTTCTTGATATTTTCTTTTACATAAAAGATAATAATAATATCCCAAATATGTTTATTACCAGATATAAAACAAAGTAAGATTTCTATTTTTGTGAAAAAAATTGGGGGTCTAATTTGAAACCTTAGGGGTGGGGGTGGATTTTTGGGAGAGGACATGAAAAATGATTTTGAGGATATTTTGTGGAAGTCCATTGGATATCCAACCAACCCCGCTTAGATCACTTTTTTAGCTTTTATAACAACTGAGATATTGCTTGTTAAGGAAATTCTGGAACGCCCTATATATAGGTAAGATCGATAAAAGTAACACGCATACCAAATTTCAGTTAATGTTTATGTAAGGAAGTTTAAAGAAACAGCGAAAAAAATTAAGTTTTTTACCTTCTATCTCAATAATTAAGTATTATTGAAGACATGTTTATATAGATTTTTTTAATTTAATTTTGATTCTGGAATCACCTTCTAAAATCTTCTAGGTTTAGTTAGAAAATCCCCTGCATATTTTGTTGTATTAAAATACAAAAAGCAGGATGATGATGGTTTCTCGTCGCTGCTAACCATAGTGTTCACAATGTTTTGTAACTAATTGATATTTTCGGACTTTTCCACATTCGTCCTAGTTATTACATTATGACTTTTTTACTTTTGAATTCACTACTACCACTTGAATATCTTTTTGAGTACCGTTAGTACTAGGTTTGCACGTAAAGTCTTAAATAGGAATGCATTTCCACTAATAAAGAAATCCGCACACTTTCCATCGATATAAACATACAAACCAAATTTTCAAAGACGCCTAAATTCCAAAAGCTAAATTAAAAATGAATAAGAATGTCGTATCCGTTTAGCGCTATTAGCTGTTTCACGAAAATGTCTAGACAGTTTATGAAGTAGTATCAGATAGTAAAATAAATTCTTGTTTCATTAAATGGCTGGAAATTTTAGACATTACTTGTAATGCTAAACTGTTTCTGCCAGTAACAGAAATCGTATAACTATTTCAGACGTTTCATGTAATGAAAGGCAAATTCGTAGTTGGTGAAATAAAAATGCAAACATATCTGTTTAACAACAATTTGTTATTAGTACTGACTGGGAATAGTGAATATACAAATAGCTTAACAATCAGGAACCAACCAGCGTGAATTCGCCTTTTTGTAGGAGTTATAATTTATTAAATGATGACTAATTCGTGCTGATTAGTGCCTGTCTGTTAATTAGTTTTTATGTATAATTTGCAATTACAATTTATAACCAAAACGAATACTATGTTCTAATTATTTCATTAGTTGCGAATTTTACCTCTGGCATAAAATGAAACGTCTAAATCCACTTGAGTTTATTTTATACGATTTCCGTAGAGAAAGAATTTAGCCTTAAATTCAGTGTCTAAAATTTGCAAGCATTTAATGAAACAATAATTTATTTTACTATAAACTATCTAGAAATTTTATAAAGAAGCTAATAACGCTAAACGGATATGTCATGTATATACTTTTATCCTAAGACTGCTAAAATGTCTAATAAAAGAAATAGAATAAATTTGGTATACTCCGGTAAAAATAATTTTGGGTACCTGTATTGGAAATGTCCTATTTTTCAGGTTTTGCAATTATATCAAAGTCTTTTTGTTGGTTGCAAAATTGTCAATATTCAGTCGCTGAAGATGCCATATTTTATACTTTTTAACGTTAAGAATAAACATAACTCAAACATAAGTAACCCAATGAGAAACAGTGATTATTGTCAGAAAATTATTGTCATAACTCTAAACAAAATATTCACGAAACAATTTTTAAAAAAGGTTTATCCCAATGATAAAAACTAAGCATAAGGGTAAAAATAAAATAAAAACAAATCATAATTAATTTCGATAAATAGAATTTTATTTTTCGCTTTGTAACTATCTATCAAATAATAACACAATTTTTAAAGAAATCCATAAAATAAATAAAATACAGAATCAGGACTTAATAAAAATAAAATAAAAGGGAAAATTAGGTATTTACATAAAATATAAATGATATAAAGCTTTTACATAAAACTAAAACTATAACTTTGTTATATATAAACAGTTCTCTTTCTTGTCTTCATTGCATTAAGATGCAAAATCGATTTTAACGAATAATAATAATTTTTAACTAATACAAAATGTTCAGTCTCCAGATTGGCAAAATGCAGATCGCGCTTTGTTTTATATAGGCATTTAAAACTAAAACCGAAAAGAACGCATTTTCAATACATTTACAAGGTTTGACTCTTAATCAATTTTTTTATAAATTTCTAGATTTGCTTTTCGCATCCGATATATGAATATTTTATGGCATTCTAAAAGTAATTCCGGGCTAAATGTCTGTACACTAAAGAGACCTTATGAGGATGCGAAAACCAAAAGGCTGTTTATTTTATCTTCCAGTATAAAAGTAAAAAAGAGGTTTGTGTGACACAAAAACCTGTGCTAGACCAGAAAAAGTAGCTACTGCTACAATAAAAAAAAAAACATATTTCTGATAAAGATGTAAGAGAAATTTTATTCAAACAGAACGGTGAGTTTTTCTATATTACTATTATATGTCTTTAGTTGATATAGCTATCTTTTCTGATATTCTACTGACTTCTAATTATAATGGATGAGCGGCTTGTACGAGACAAACCTTAAGATCCTTTGCCAAATGTGAAATGTCAACTATTGAATCTACCATTTCCTGAACAGCACTAACTGAAGGAAATTGTAACGCAGCCTGTTTGGTTTTATTAACGCTAGTAGCCAGCGCATCTGATAGGGCATTAGAACAATTTAAAGCCCTTTCTTTAATTTCTTTACAGTTAACGTTTCTGTGAACAGTATCACCAATATGAACCAACTTGTGGGCACTTAAGACCACAAATTTCCCATGAGCAAGGAATATTTTTGGTGGCTGGTTGTGTTCCACAGTTTGAAGGAATGCGTCGATAGCTTGTGTTAAATTTGTATGGTGTGTTACAACCTGGGCAGCGAAAAATGTTAAAAGGTGTTTATCATCGTGCGCTAGTGTTTTAAAATCTGTTTCAAAAGCTACGTCATCTCCGTGTTTAATGCAGTTATCGTAACCTTTTTTCAGTTCTTTTGGGAGATCATTTAAAATTTGGGCGTGATTTTTCGAAACATTGTCTTTTGTGTCGAAACTTACGTAATCATATTCTTCCGGCCATTCACTTGAACTACTTGGTGGTTGCTCTTTTTTGAATAAGAGAGTACCGTTACCTTGGATAAATGAAGCTATTTGCCGTACATCTTCTGTAAGAGCTCTGGCACAAGCTACTAACTGCTCCAATTCATCAGGTTTTCGAATTTTTTCTTCACTTTCTGTCCTAGCAAGAAGATCTATGGACCACTTGTGTCTTTCAAGTACTTCAGATGCGCTTTGTACCAAACCGTCTGATTTTCTTAGAGCGGAAACCAAAGGTGCTAATTTAACAACTAAATTTTTGTCGGATGCCTTGGCCGCGTTACCTAAAGATCCTTCGCCAAACTCAGCCAAGTCGTGAAGGGATGTCCTCAGCCTAGTTACAGCCAATTTTATTTCCATTCTGTTATTTTCCAGTTTTTCTCTGGTGCGCCAACTAGGGCCAACAAAGCCAAGTAACTTTGAAATTGCACTCGTCGTATCAGTCTGTAATCTCTCCAAATTTTCCAAGGCAGAATTTAGTTCCAAAGGTAATTCTCTGAGTTGCTGCTGTGAGGGAGGAACATCATACGTTTGCTGTTGGGGTGGTAAAAGAACCAGCTGCGGTCCGCGGTTTAAAGGTCTAGGAACATCGTAGTCTGGCATGTTGGCCAAGCTGCTTCTATTTGAGGAACTTAAAGAATGTGAGTCTGCTGTCAAAGAGCTAGCAGAACTGGATGGGGTCAATTGGGGGTTATTAAGAGATCTGGGAATATCGTAGGCTTCTCCCGATTCTCGACTTATCGGGGAAACACAGGAGGGTGCGGGCGAACATCTTGGACAATTTCGAAAACTCTCGTTTCCCACAGGGATGGCTCTAGGAGGTACGTCGTAACACTCGCCGACTTGGTCACGTGGGCTGATACCAGGGCTTAGTCCTGAAACTGGAATTGGGGAGCATCTTGAAGGAGGCATGTCGTATAGATAGACGTCATTGAATTTCTTTGGAGTAATCACCTGAAATAAAACAATTCGTTAAAAATGACCTTATAAATAGAAAATTGAGCAAATATGCAATTTTTCTTTTCTGTTCATTGGCAAACTTGTAAAGCTTGCAAGCATAGAGTTTTCAATAATATTCTCAGTCTCATTGCTAAATTATCATATCAGAAATACTTTAGATTTCATGTAATAAAAATATTCTATTAGCCATATGGTAAGATAAACAAGACTAATGCAGACTAAATTCTTAAGGGTACTGGAATGAGTTTAGTTATTTGGATAATTTCGTTCTATTTATTATATTATTATTTGTACCTTTCAATATTCTATTTTACTGGCGAGTTTCAGTGGCGGATTTAGGGGGACGCAGGGGGCGCACGCCCCCTTCCTGAAGCCTTGTACGAAAAGGATTTCAGTAGCGAATTTTATAAAAATGAATATTGTAACAAACATTAACCATTCCCACATATTCTACAAAATAGAAGAAACACAAACAAACACTTGCTATCTATGTAAGGTCTTTGAAATGAATTATACCACAAAAATATGAATATAGATCACTACGTATGTATATGTTATATTATAAAGAATGCAAGCCTTTTTTGGCATTTTTGATTTCCATGTTCTTTGCTTGTTTCCGATAACATTCCTTAAACATCTCACTGCGATTTTAACAAAATTTGCGCCGGATCGTTTTGGCTTCTAAGGGAAACAAATAACCAAATAGTTTGCTTTTTTTTCAAAAAATATTCTAATCGTTTTGACTTCTAAGGGAAACAAATAACCAAATAGTTTTTTTTTCAAAAAATATTCTTTTGAAAGTAAATTTCTTCCAAAAACAGCTATTTTGAATACGGATTAACGAAACTTTTCAAAAATATTTTTTCGAATACACATTGTATATGGAATATCAAACGCATATTTTTTCAAAAATGTCCGCGCAGCTTTTTCAAAAATGCTTTTTTGAAAACGGATTTATGAAATATTTTTTCGAAAACAAGTATTTCGTTGGAACATTTGTCTTCAACAAATAATTTTAAAAAATATGTACATGTTTCGAAAATATATTTTTTCGAAAACAGCATTAAGAAAATTAACTTATGAACACTAGCAGCTTGGAGAATGGTAATCAAAAAAAAGACGAAAAAAGATCCCGAACAAACCAAAACGCACCTTTTTTGGGTTTGATTAGGTTTCCTTAGGTTTGGTATGTTACTTTCTCGTAAATTACTTTTTCAAAAAGCCGTTGCATGAGAAAAATTAATATCCGAAAAAATTCAATTTCGAAAAAGATGTTTTCTGAAAAAATGTATTTTTGAAAAGTGCTGAAAAAACTTTGAAAAATCGGATTTAGAAAAATTGTACTTGTGTAAGTAGGTACTCGTATATTCCCCGAAATGAGCAGAAGGCATAAATAATTACAATATATTACAATAATTACACTTTGATAATTTGTCCTGTCGCGTGTAAGCTAAGATGACCACTGTTCTGTTTTTTTTTTCAACAAACACCTTTTTTGATGTTAAATGAAGTAAATATTTTCGAAGAACAGCTTCTTCGAAAGATGATCTACTTCTATTTTCTATTTATATATATTTCTATATATCTATTTTCTCGAAAATATAGTTTTTTTTTAAAAAGAATCATTCAAAAATACATTTTCTGAAAATATATTTTTTAGAAAACGTAGATTTTCTAAATTTAAGTTATGAACTCTACTGACTTGGAAAATGTCAATGAAAAAAACATGCGGAGTTTTTTTCGAAACAATGTCTGAAAATATATACTTTCTAAAAACACGTTTTCTTAAAAAAATATATTTTCGAAAAGTGGTTAAAAAAATCAAAAAGTTGGTTTCGAAAAAAAAGTTTTTGAATGATTGCATTCGAAAATATATTTTCGACAAAAAGTGCTTTTAAAAAATATGTTTTGGAAAAATTTCCTTCAGTCCAAATGGACAGAAGGTATAAATGAAAAAAAATGTTAGAATTTTGGTAAGTTAAGATGACAAACCGTTTTGTTTTCGCAAGAACCGGTTTAGATATTTCGTCCATTATGAAATAGTGTAGATTTCTTAGAACCCTAAACAATAAAAAAATAATGTAGCGCGAACTTGTCCGTTCATTTTGGTATATACCTACATTTGTGGAGCTCGAGGTGACAAAATTCGAAATCCGCCCCTGGCGAGTTTGGATTATTCATGTAATTATGGGATAGTTGATATCTGGGTTAAAGGTATGGATGTACTGTACCTAGAGTTGTAACCGTTAAGCAGCTTTTTGGTCAACTGACCAACAATTTGACAATTAGAATAGAATTATGTTCTTATTAGGAATCAGTAATTTTTGCTATATTGCATTTTTTGTAAGACCTATTAGTGATCGCACTTTATAAAACCGTTAGTACCAATTATAAAGGAAAAAAGGGTGTGAAAGTTGAAAATAAACTAAACTTGTTAAATTTTCACGGCAAATATCATCACAACGTCACGGGATTTCCCGGAAACTCGCATAGATTATCGATCGGTGCCGGTGATTCCCCGAAATGCGTCTGTACAGGTCGGCCACAGATCCGCACTTTATTTCAACACAGAGAAATTTTAATAAGTGTTTGACTAACTAATATTTGATCGCGGTCATATTGACCAAGGCACAACTCTATCTCTACCTATTTAGACATTTATTAATTTTTATTTAAAAAATCTGTGAAAATAACGGCAAATACTCGTATATAAACTAAATAGGAATAGGACTGGATTTCAGTTAAGCAGACTCAACGTTCTTTAAATAAAGATTAGCTTAGGAAGGTTGGGGCTCTTAATTTTAAAAAACTGCCCAACGTACGTGCAATACCTTATAAAGCCATGATTCATTTCTATATTTAGAATTACACTTGCATTTTTCTTATATATGCAACGCTGTGTGTGTGAGAAAATGCTGAATTTGCTTATGTCTGAAGTTGGCGACTGTCATCTATACGGATACTACGTTATGCCATGGCTGTTATAAGATGAATTAAATTATCGCAGTTTTTTCGGAAATAATATCAACGGACGAGATTAATTATTTAATAAAGTATTACAAAATATTATATATTAACTGTATTTTTACAATTTGATTAGTTTAAGGACTCTCTGCAGTAGCGTACCCAGGTGGGGGGGGGGGGGACTGAGGCGCTGCAGCCCCTCTCCAGACCAACATCCTAGACACACGCAAGTTTAAAAAAGTACACTACTAATTGAGGAAATCCACCGAATTGCATTACTCAGCCCCCCCCCCCCCAAGACAAATCAGCCCCCAAGACAAAATCCTTGGTGCGCCCATGCTTTAGTGAGTTTATTACAAAAATAAAACAATGGGACACCCAAGACAGATCAAATTTTCTGTTCACAGATTAAAAGAAGAAAATTACTATTGCACAACTGATTATACAATTTTCTGTTAAAAACGACTAGTAATAAAAATACCATAATTTCAGTAATGGAATAATGAAAAAATTATTTAATAGCAAATGCATATTCAGTAATTATTTATTATCCCACCAAAAACATACATATATAAAACTTCTCGTCAGGACTGTGAGCTTTGTTATCTGAAAAAAATAACTGAAATGTAAAAATTATTGCAAGATCCTTGCCTACAAGTTATTAGCAGAGTTTTGCTAAGCACAGAAAAATTTTGTGTGAATTGATAAATTTACAGACCAAACTTGGCAAGTTTTCAAGGGCTCAATATTGCTCAGTTCTTTACCGAAAACTAGCCAAGTTTGGTATGTAAATTTATCAATTCACACAATATTTTTCTATGCTTATCAAAACACTGCTAATAAGGTGTAGGCAAGGAACTTGGCATAATTTTTACATTTCAGTTATTTTTGTCAGTTAACAAAACACGCAGTCCTGACAAGAACTTGGCCTGTTTTTTTACACGAATGTTTTTGATGGGATTTCATAACTTTTTGTTCAGATACCAAATGATATTTAATTATTATTATTGTATGTGAATACGCCAAGCAAAAATTTTTAATAATGGCTTTTTGTCAATAAGATTGCATGCATTCCTGGAATCTCTGTTTGTTTGGGTTTGCTTGGTTTTGCACACTGGCATTTTGTCGAGCATTTTTACAGCTCTGTGGATCGACGCGACGGCTCAACTGACAAACAAATTTTTTGGTTTTTAAAGACCTAATTTATTGAAAAGTAGCTAAGAGGATCGGCTTAACCTAATAATATCCACATTTTGTTATACAGGGTGGAAAAGAAAGCTATGTAAAAATATAAAAATTTTAACCACGTAGATTTTTTCAAAATATTTTTTCTCAAATTTTACTTTTACATTATGTGGAAGCTTGAATTAATATCTCGGGAAAATTAATTTCTTTATTCGTTTTAATTCCTGTAACAAGAATTATCATAACAAGCTAGAAATATAATTATTTATATAATATATATATATATATATATATATATATATATATATATATATATATATTATATATATATATATATATATATATATATATATATATATATATATATATATATATATATATAATATATATCAGTAGGATAACGACCGTTATAATAAAACTTGCAAAATAACGGGATATCGGTCAATAAAATAGTATATTAGCTACTCTTTTACATATACCAAGCTTTCGTAACTATTTGGTTACTTCGTCAGGGCTAAAATTATAAATTATTAGGAACTATAAACATATTTTTATAATGTTGATATTTTACCAATGCGGTGAGTTATATTTTCCTTATTAAAAAATTATTGTTATCAGTAGATATCATATAAAAGTTTGTATAAAATAAAAATTTAATAAAATGGTATGAATCCTTAATAGAAAATTGTAAAATGTTGACACTTCTGACTTTTCTTATAAAAATTATCAATTTGACGTAAATAATTTTTGGTATTTCTTTGAAGGTGTAAAGGTATAAATCAGGTATTTAAAAATTTTTTTTAAAAATATATAGTTAAATTAGTGTTCTAATGATAAAAGGTATGAGTAAATTATGCTTAAATCGTTAATGTCAGTTTTAAGATTGATGGAATTTCCATGTTTATATATTTCAGCCATTTCTAGAAAAAGTCTTTTTTGTATGTTAGGTTCGATATGTAAAATTTTTAAATTATTATAATTTGGATGATGTCCTGTTTCTATACAATGTTTTGACATTGCAGTTCTATCTTTAGACAACCTTATATCACTTTTGTGACCTGCCATTCTATTTTTTAATGTTTGGCTAGTTTGTCCAATATAAGTTTTATTACAATTTACGCATGGAAGTTCATAAACTAGATTTGTTTTCGATTCTACTGAATCTTTATCTTTAAGTTTAGTATTTAAATTACCAATAGTTTTAATGATTTTAAAAGAAATTTTTATATTTTCATTTTTAAATAAGTTAGCAATTTTTTCGGATAGATTTTTTATATAAGGAATTGAAGCAAAAAAGGTTCTATTTGATTGGTATTCAAGTTGATTGTTTTCATTAGTTTCTAGATTGGTAGGCTACATCCTAAAATCGCCACGAACCCCTTGTTAATGTATTGTCAAACATTTTACCTGCAGAGGGTATAGCCCAAAATCGCCACTACTCTTATCTTCTGAATAAATTAAATGAAATGTATTTTATGGTTTCTTGGTTAATTCAGTATATTTCTAGCTGTTGTTTGCTAAGCATTCTTTCAGATTGTTTCCATCAGTGAGGAAGGAATATCTTTGACTATACCTTCACACATGTGCAGTATCTCTCTCTCTCTCTCTCTATCTCTCTCTCTCTCACTGCTTTATTATTATGAACTATAAAGTTATTAAATATATATACTATTATCTTATAAATAAAAGGCTGATGGCGATTTTGGGCTATAGGTGTCCGGGTAACTCTGTAAGCCGTGGCGATTTTGGGCTGCCAATTTAAGGGCAAGTAATTATAGTGGCGATTTCGGGTAACACCGGATTGGTATGGTTTCTAGTGTTAAAAATTATTTTATTAAGTAATGCATTTGGATATGAGTTTAGTAATAATATTTTTTTGAGTTTTTTTAAATTTTTTTCTTTTAGAGTTGGATGAACTAATTTTTCTATTCTATTTTTTAATGTAAGAACAAGATTTATTTTTTGTCTATAACTATGATATGAGTGAAAGTTTATATATCTTTCAGAATTTGTTGGTTTGATATACCAATCAGTTATTAGAGTGTTATTATTTTTTATTATTTTAGTATCTAAAAAAGGAATGCATGAGTTATTTTCTATTTCAAGCGTAAACTGAATAGAATTATTGTAACTATTAAAAGTGTTCAAAAGTTCTTGGTCTTTGTTAAATGGAATACTACAAATGATGTCATCGACAAATTTTTTAATAAAAGGTACTTTAAATGACAGGTTAGGTAAACAATATTCAATGAGGTCATCTAAGACATATTGTGCAATTATTGGAGAAATACTACTTCCCATTGGTGTGCCTAAAATTTGTTTATAATAAGTGTTATTATATTTTAAAAAATTTGTGTTGAAAATAAATTTAACTATTTCTAAGAATTTTTCTTGTGTTATTTTACAATTATTTTGTAATGTATCCCATCTTTTTATTATACTATTATTAACTAAATTTAGAGGGATATTACTAAATAAAGAAATGGCGTCTAGACTTACTAAAATGTGGTTTTCAGGAATTGTTTTATTATTAATGAAACTAGAAAACTCAAAAGAATCTTTAATATAGAATTCATTTGAAAAATTATAAGATTTAGTTAAAATATCACAAATGAATGCAGTTAATTTACTATTTGGTGCATCAATAGAAGAAATTATTGGTCTTAGTGATAACGTTGGTTTATGTATTTTTGGAAGGCCGTAGAATTTAGGTGAAATGGAATTGTATGTTTTAAGTTTCTTTTCTTGTGTTGCATCAATCATATTTAATATTTTCACTAATTTAACTATATATTTTTAAAAAAAATTTTTAAATACCTGATTTATACCTTTACACCTTCAAAGAAATACCAAAAATTATTTACGTCAAATTGATAATTTTTATAAGAAAAGTCAGAAGTGTCAACATTTTACAATTTTCTATTAAGGATTCATACCATTTTATTAAATTTTTATTTTATACAAACTTTTATATGATATCTACTGATAACAATAATTTTTTAATAAGGAAAATATAACTCACCGCATTGGTAAAATATCAACATTATAAAAATATGTTTATAGTTCCTAATAATTTATAATTTTAGCCCTGACGAAGTAACCAAATAGTTACGAAAGCTTGGTATATGTAAAAGAGTAGCTAATATACTATTTTATTGACCGATATCCCGTTATTTTGCAAGTTATATATATATATATATATATATATATATATATATATATATATATATATATATATATATATATATATATATATATATATATATATATATATATATATATATATATAATGTGTAATGTTTTGATAATAAACTAAAAATAATAATAACGTACTCGTACCTATGTTTATAATATTATATTATAAAACTCATCATAAATATTCTATTAATTTTATATAGAAAATTACACAAAAATTATATATTGGATAAATGCGGGACGAAATGCGGGACAGTTTGAATGCGGGACAGAGAGGTGAAATGCGGGACTGTCCCGCCTAATGCGGGACGAATGGTCACTTTATGTAACGTGTGTATTAGTATTATCAGTTATATATTAATTAGAAAAAATGTTTTTATAAAACATGTTTTATAGAAAATAATAGTTAAATTAATGAATTAAGCGTTTGACTTTTTAACGGCCTTTTCTGTTTGCAGTTAGTTTTTGCTATTTTGCACCAAAATATAAACAAACCGAACACATCAAATCAACTCGGTGTCTGTCTGTCACAGTACTCTTTCTCCAAGATGGTTAAACGTTAAGAGCTGAAATTTAACATAGGTATAGGTCAAAGAATAAAAGCAGATTTAAAATTTAAAAAAAAATGAATTTAAGATTTTATAATTTTTTTTTTGGGTAAACAAGTGCCAACTTTTTTTTAATTTCAAGCTCAGTGTATGGGGTATCAAATAAAAGCCCACAAAATGGAGAATATAAACATATGATCTGCTTATTGAATGTAACCCTTGTTAAGTAAAATTTCAAACAAAGCTATAAAAACTGTTGTCTCTGTCCTATACTTTGTTAAATCAGAGTAGAACAAATCTCACAAGGGTTTGTATAATGATGCACACAGCACACAGAAGAAAAAAATTATAATAATAAAAAGTTGTATTACAAAACACTTATCACGCTAGCTGGACTTTCATTTCACCTTTTTTTTTGTCTGGTTTGTTTACAATAACCCTCTTTTAAGTACACAAATTCATTTTAAGTTATTAGTTTTCCAAAAATATTAATTGCAATAATTATGACCGCGCTCTCCATATAGTCGTAACAGTGTGCGCTGCTCCAGAAGCTGAATTATGTGTAACAGTGCTATCTATAGTAGAAACGAGGCTATTGTTTTATCTCTGTCGGTCGGTCATTTGCCAACGAGTGTAAGACATATAGTACAAAACTATAGATTTATTGTTACAAATGAAATTATATACGTAGTGCACGAACTGCTCTTGCTGCATGGTTTACATACATCTTCAACATTCTTCACTCAGAATTGTTTTTTACAGGCTGAATTTTAATTTAACTTTACGGACAGAAACATAGCCATAAAAAATTAAAACAATTTTGAATTTTCTAATTAATATCATAGTATTCACTCCAGCCACCGTTTCCAATTTCTTTATCAGAAATTTTAATTAGAATCTTGCTCTAAATTACATGGCAGCACTATTAAACCAATCGTAAAAGCGTAATTTACTTCTTCCTGTCACCTATGTATGTCTTTTAATGACAGATTAATGTGAGGTTAATCTCAAGTTATTTTGAAGTTGGCTCCGAAAATAACTTAGATTAATGCTCGAGGTTTCCTAGACAGGGTTAAAATGAGTGAAATTGGTTGTTATATTCTAAGTGAAGTTATTGTAATACAATGAAAAAGTATACTCAAGAGCATTTTTTTCAGCTTATAAAGGGTGTCCCAACTTAAACTAGAAATTTCATATTTTGCATGTGTCATTTACAGACCTGGTAATTTAATTATGGACCACGGGCATCGCCGTTCGTTAGCTAATTTTATCTTAGAAGCAGTTAAAAATAATGCAGAATTTTGCAATAAAATTATCTTTTCCGATGAAGCGCATTTCCACCTCGGAGGTTATGTGAACAAGCAAAATTGTAGGATTTGGGGAAGTGAAAATCCTCGAGTGATTCAAAAAAAAATTCACATCCTCTTCGAGTAACCGTGAGATGTCATAGGGCCATTTTTTCATGAAAATGACGATGGTGAAACGGCTAATGTTAATGGCGAACTCTACCGCAATATTTTAAGAAACTTTATATATTTTTATTTATCTTCTGACAGCCCACGAAGACCGAAGTCTAAGTACTATGTACCGTGAGTGTACTGGGGAATCGACTCACACATCCAGAGCTGGAAACATCCGTAGGGATTTAACCAGCCCTTTTAAGAGGATGTGTGGGGTGGTACCATAGACAAAATATATTTAGACCATCACAACGTATTCGCGACACCAGCTGAATCCGTCCAATGTATGGGCGAAAAAGTGCGTTTGTGCGCAGTGGGCGCCAGTCAGATTTTTAAACGACGGTCCTCTCGAGGCATGCGCACTCGGGACGTCTCGTAAAAGTGGTTGTTGAACTCAATGACGAAACTCGGCAATCAGAACCGGGCCGAAAGAATCTCAGTCATTTTTATGTTATGGTATTTTTGGTTGGGGTGGCGAATATAGCGAACCTCTGAAGCTTGTTATTTCGATACAAAAATATTCTTTACAAAGTGTTAAAGACATTTCATATGTTTCGCCAATTATGTATCAAACTTTTAAATATAAGGAATTATTTTGTAGTCTATTTCTTACAATTAGTGCATAAATACAAATAGTTTAATTCAAAATTTAAATTATATCATATCAATATGTTAAGGAATAGTAGGTAAAAAATATAATTTATCTTAAATGCACTCCGGTGTTGAGTGAATACACACACGGAGAAGTAGAAATATTTATCAGTGACGTTTATTGAGTGTGGTCAAGGTGTCAGAAAGGCACTGATGGGGTGTGTGTGTATTAGGGGCATTGTATAAGGGGTAAGGTGGTGTAAGAAGGTCATATATAGTGTCAATGCCTCCTTCCCCTATATTGCATAAGGGTGAGTGTCCAAAAGGCATATTTGCGCTTTCGCCAAAGGGGAACTAAAAATACTAGTGCATTAGGGTAGAGGGGAGTATTTTAAAAGGGATGGCGAAAGAAAAAAGCGCTTTCGCCAAAGGATCGCTAAGATATCAGTGGATTAGAAGGGTGAGTGCCCAAAAGGCATATTTGCGCTTTTGCCAAAGGGGCACTAAAAATACTAGTGGATTAGGGTAGAGGGGAGTATTTTAAAAGGGATGGCGAAAGAAAAAAGCGCTTTCGCCAAAGGATCGCTAAGATATCAGTGGATTAGATTGACATGTGGCCGTAAGTAAGTAACGCTTTCAGCAAAGTTCAAAGTATCAAGTGCACACCCTGTAAATAGGTGTAAAAATATTTACATCTTACCATAGAACTTGGTTTGTTCAATAATTATACAGGATGGAATGCCAATCCAATAAAATATACACATAGTTTTGGTAATTTTTTTATTTACTATTTTACTTCTTAAAACAGTTGCATATTTTATTTCTATTGTTTAGAATACTATGTTTATATTTTATTTAAACTTTCAATTTTGTAAATGTAACGTTTAAAAAATTAAGAGGGGGGACATTAAAGAGACGCACTGTATATGTATAAAGTGAGCTATTTTCGAGGACTATAAATAATATATATATATATATATATATATATATATATATATATATATATATATATATATATATATATATATAACTTGCAAAATAACGGGATATCGGTCAATAAAATAGTATATTAGCTACTCTTTTACATATACCAAGCTTTCGTAACTATTTGGTTACTTCGTCAGGGCTAAAATTATAAATTATTAGGAACTATAAACATATTTTTATAATGTTGATATTTTACCAATGCGGTGAGTTATATTTTTCTTATTAAAAAATTATTGTTATCAGTAGATATCATATAAAAGTTTGTATAAAATAAAAATTTAATAAAATGGTATGAATCCTTAATAGAAAATTGTAAAATGTTGACACTTCTGACTTTTCTTATAAAAATTATCAATTTGACGTAAATAATTTTTGGTATTTCTTTGAAGGTGTAAAGGTATAAATCAGGTATTTAAAAAATTTTTTTTAAAAAATATATAGTTAAATTAGTGTTCTAATGATAAAAGGTATGAGTAAATTATGCTTAAATCGTTAATGTCAGTTTTAAGATTGATGGAATTTCCATGTTTATATATTTCAGCCATTTCTAGAAAAAGTCTTTTTTGTATGTTAGGTTCGATATGTAAAATTTTTAAATTATTATAATTTGGATGATGTCCTGTTTCTATACAATGTTTTGACATTGCAGTTCTATCTTTAGACAACCTTATATCACTTTTGTGACCTGCCATTCTATTTTTTAATGTTTGGCTAGTTTGTCCAATATAAGTTTTATTACAATTTACGCATGGAAGTTCATAAACTAGATTTGTTTTCGATTCTACTGAATCTTTATCTTTAAGTTTAGTATTTAAATTACCAATAGTTTTAATGATTTTAAAAGAAATTTTTATATTTTCATAAGTTAGCAATTTTTTCGGATAGATTTTTTATATAAGGAATTGAAGCAAAAAAGGTTCTATTTGATTGGTTTTCAAGTTGATTGTTTTCATTAGTTTCTAGATTGGTATGGTTTCTAGTGTTAAAAATTATTTTATTAAGTAATGCATTTGGATATGAGTTTAGTAATAATATTTTTTTGAGTTTTTTTAAATTTTTTTCTTTTAGAGTTGGATGAACTAATTTTTCTATTCTATTTTTTAATGTAAGAACAAGATTTATTTTTTGTCTATAACTATGATATGAGTGAAAGTTTATATATCTTTCAGAATTTGTTGGTTTGATATACCAATCAGTTATTAGAGTGTTATTATTTTTTATTATTTTAGTATCTAAAAAAGGAATGCATGAGTTATTTTCTATTTCAAGCGTAAACTGAATAGAATTATTGTAACTATTAAAAGTGTTCAGAAGTTCTTGGTCTTTGTTAAATGGAATACTACAAATGATGTCATCGACAAATTTTTTAATAAAAGGTACTTGAAATGACAGGTTAGGTAAACAATATTCAATGAGGTCATCTAAGACATATTGTGCAATTATTGGAGAAATACTACTTCCCATTGGTGTGCCTAAAATTTGTTTATAATAAGTGTTATTATATTTTAAAAAATTTGTGTTGAAAATAAATTTAATTATTTCTAAGAATTTTTCTTGTGTTATTTTACAATTATTTTGTAATGTATCCCATCTTTTTATTATACTATTATTAACTAAATTTAGAGGGATATTACTAAATAAAGAAATGGCGTCTAGACTTACTAAAATGTGGTTTTCCGGAATTGTTTTATTATTAATGAAACTAGAAAACTCAAAAGAATCTTTAATATAGAATTCATTTGAAAAATTATAAGATTTAGTTAAAATATCACAAATGAATGCAGTTAATTTACTATTTGGTGCATCAATAGAAGAAATTATTGGTCTTAGTGATAACGTTGGTTTATGTATTTTTGGAAGGCCGTAGAATTTAGGTGAAATGGAATTGTATGTTTTAAGTTTCTTTTCTTGTGTTGCATCAATCATATTTAATATTTTCAACTCAGAAACTAATTTATTACACTGACTTTCAAATGAAGTTGTTGGGTTTCTTTCGATTTTAGTATATGAATTTGGTTCATTAAGAATATTTATTGCTAAATTTTCGTAAACGTTTCGTTCCATAATAACAGTTACATTACCTTTGTCTGATTTTGTAAGAATAAGGTTTGGATGTGTTTTGAAAAAATATTTTGATTTGTAAAAAAGTTTATTTAAAAAAATTTTGTTGGTAAGATGGTTTATAAAAATGATTTGTAATCATATTAGTTATTTTTGATCTAAATACATTTTTCTTATTAATGTCAAAAGAGAAAATTAAACTTTCAATATCTAATAACTGATTGGTATATCAAACCAACAAATTCTGAAAGATATATAAACTTTCACTCATATCATAGTTATAGACAAAAAATAAATCTTGTTCTTACATTAAAAAATAGAATAGAAAAATTAGTTCATCCAACTCTAAAAGAAAAAAATTTAAAAAAACTCAAAAAAATATTATTACTAAACTCATATCCAAATGCATTACTTAATAAAATAATTTTTAACACTAGAAACCATACCAATCTAGAAACTAATGAAAACAATCAACTTGAAAACCAATCAAATAGAACCTTTTTTGCTTCAATTCCTTATATAAAAAATCTATCCGAAAAAATTGCTAACTTATTTAAAAATGAAAATATAAAAATTTCTTTTAAAATCATTAAAACTATTGGTAATTTAAATACTAAACTTAAAGATAAAGATTCAGTAGAATCGAAAACAAATCTAGTTTATGAACTTCCATGCGTAAATTGTAATAAAACTTATATTGGACAAACTAGCCAAACATTAAAAAATAGAATGGCAGGTCACAAAAGTGATATAAGGTTGTCTAAAGATAGAACTGCAATGTCAAAACATTGTATAGAAACAGGACATCATCCAAATTATAATAATTTAAAAATTTTACATATCGAACCTAACATACAAAAAAGACTTTTTCTAGAAATGGCTGAAATATATAAACATGGAAATTCCATCAATCTTAAAACTGACATTAACGATTTAAGCATAATTTACTCATACCTTTTATCATTAGAACACTAATTTAACTATATATTTTTTAAAAAAAATTTTTTTAAATACCTGATTTATACCTTTACACCTTCAAAGAAATACCAAAAATTATTTACGTCAAATTGATAATTTTGATAAGAAAAGTCAGAAGTGTCAACATTTTACAATTTTCTATTAAGGATTCATACCATTTTATTAAATTTTTATTTTATACAAACTTTTATATGATATCTACTGATAACAATAATTTTTTAATAAGAAAAATATAACTCACCGCATTGGTAAAATATCAACATTATAAAAATATGTTTATAGTTCCTAATAATTTATAATTTTAGCCCTGACGAAGTAACCAAATAGTTACGAAAGCTTGGTATATGTAAAAGAGTAGCTAATATACTATTTTATTGACCGATATCCCGTTATTTTGCAAGTTTTATTATAACGGTCGTTATCCTACTGATATATATATATATATATATATATATATATATATATATATATATATATATATATATATATATATATATATATATATAATATCGCCATTGTCGACAGTTTTGTATTGCAAGAAAACTCAGATTTAAGCCAACAAACTATACAATTTTTGTTAAAATCTCACTAATGGTTACATTTTGATCATTAATAAAATGAATAATTACAAGTAATATATTTAGCATTTATTACTCGATAAAAGATTCACGTCATGTGAAACGAATTTTGAAGTACGGTCCTGTCTATCACAAGGCAAACGGTCGACAAGGCGCAAGCCCGCAGAAGACCGTCTTTGTTTACGGATTCAGCTTGGTAAATTTGCCGCATTCACAATTGACATTATTTCTCTATTATATATTTTCTCTATGGGTGGTACCGCCTCGGTCGAGGAAGAATTCCGCGACCACCTTCGAACAGTTAACAATCACAAAATATCCATGGTCGAAGCGGGATTCGAACCCGCGCCTCTCGTTTGCAAAGCTGGCGCCGTACCAACTCGGCCAGATAATAGGCGATAAATGTTATTCGACTTTTATCAAACTTTTGAGTAGAAAATGGAGATCGAGGAAGAAATTGAAGAGAATATGATTGATGGAGTACTGGAAGAAAATCTCAAATAAGCCAAGAATGTGAACGTCGAACTGTTAGATACCAGAAATAATCGAAATATCGTTATGCCAAAGAATTGGAAACATTTAGTAAATGATGTGCGAAAAAGAAAATAAACAATTTCAAGAAAGAAGAGGTAATTCTAGTATACTTTTCCAACATTTCAAAAACTTGCAAACCATCCACGGTATGATCAAGGTACTCAATGATATAATCTATATTAAAATTATAACATATAGGTTGAATATAAGCAACCACTTAGCTTCGACCATAAATTTAACAAATGCATGTAACTGTTCTTTTACCATTAATATTGTTAATAACAAATGTAAATAATATAAATTTGAATTGTGAATTGTATTTCCACTTTGACGTCTGATATATGAGTTTTACTATTAATTTACTAGAAAACGATGTCATGTACCTATTGTGAAATAATTTTTGGGGGTTTTCCCCAAAGTCATAAAGGAAATGGTTTTATGAGTGAATTTACAAAGGAAAGGGCAATTTAGTGTGTATTTTCCACTTTTTTAATATTAGGTACACTATTTAAACATTACGCTATTTTTATCTAATCAAATATGACCGAGAAAATCTAAAGCTTTTTTTATTATTTCGCAAGAAAGAGCAAATTATCTAAACTGGAATCTATAATTAAGCACACACATAGAAATTTAAAACATTTTAAGCTTTTTTGTACAAATGTAATTTGCATCCTCTTAAGTCCTAAAGTAGATATAAAACCGCATCTGTTTTGCAGTTCTCAATTTCCTTATCAGTAATGTTCGGCTCTATGACAAGAACAGAAGTACCCATGGCGCCAGACGTGCACGTTAAAATGTCAGTATATGTTTCAGCACCATCGTCAGCGACGTCATCGACTTTTATATCGGCCTTTTTTGTGCAGTTTTATCAGTCAGATTTAAAAGCATTTTCTACACTGTAATGCGGAATAGGATTTAGAAAAAGGGTCTCACTTCTTTGCAAAACCAAAAAGGGCAATAATTATGGTGTATGTGATATTTAGTTGAATGTGCACATTCTTTCGTTTGTGCCTTGTAGTCACTTCATTTATTTTAATGACTTTTAAAAGGACCAGAGGAAAGAAAATAACCAGGGAATAGACACACGCACTGGATGCATGGGTTCATACTGCGCAATCTGCTGCAAATCATATGAGTGGGAAATGAGCATTCCGTGCGAGTGGTACACTATACTTTTTCTTCGACTTTCAGTCTTTCAAAACAAAAATTAGATTTCTTTATTTTTTATGTTTTTGGATCAGAATTTAAAAATGTTTAAAGTAATACAAAATATGCAAATTCAGATTTCAGGTGATGTCGATTGAATTCGTCTCGCGAAGCAGGTACCCGTGGTTTTAAAAGGTTACTTTTTGTGATATTCTAATAAAAACATGCTGAGTTATAAAAGTCCCTACTCCTTTTATTATCAAACATAACTAAGTGAACCAAAAAACAAAATGTTAAAGCATGAGGCTTAAGTTAGGTTTTAAATGCAATATTTTATGAATGCTAAAATATTCCACAAGATGTTGCCAATTGTGGGGGAAAACACAATATATTTGTTACACCCGGTATACAATGACAATTAACTTTCTAACAAAAATTACGAATACAGTACTTAATATTCGTGTATAAAGAATGAGCCAATAATACGCAAAAAAATCATTCAAATCAGAAAATAGATTTAGAAGAAATAAGAGTATAACATCAAAATTGTTGCAAATTTATAGTGGTGCTTTAATAGTGCCGCCGGCCAGTGTATATGATGATCATCATAATCAGTTTGCATAAAAGCAAGGAGTGTTCATTTGGGATTTTAATATAATAATATAGATTTGTTTTCGTAAAACTTGTATTTTTAAAAATGTTAATGACAACAATGAATGAGGTCTACTTACTTTGTCAAGCGTACATATAAATATATAAAAATATAACAAATGAGAATCAGCTCTCTAACCACCTGACGATACCTTATACTATAAGGATATGAAACAAATAATGTTAAAACAGCTATTCTCCGGGCTATATGCCCCTCCGACCGCTGGATTACATACCAAAATTTTGCCGTATTTTTACTAACACTGTTAGACTTACTGAATTTTTAAATACTTATTTATTTTCCTCGCTTACTTTAATTCAAATGAAATAACTTTTTAGTTTTTTGCACTATGTTTTAATTTTTGTTACAAAAAACCTGTATGAATGTTTAAAAATTTTTAAAAAATTTCTGCTATAAAAGTAAATTATTGTTTTAATTATTTTTTTTATATTTTGTAATATAACATAAAAAAAGACAACTGTATTTTCTTCGTAACTAATTTTACAACATAAGTTGGGGCGTGGGGCCCCAGGAGTACTTGTTGCCCCAGGCCCCTAAATAGCCCTCAACCTCAAAACCTATTTGTCATCTAAAAACCAATCAACATATTAAATTCAAAACGCCCGCCCCCTCTTTGAGTAAAAATTCTAGAAGTATTTACAAATATTGACTTAAGTATTTCTCATCTTCAAGAATATAGTGCTGCCAGTTCTGAGTTCAATATTATAATTAGTGCACCATGTATATAGTTTTATTAACCAGACTTAACACTATTTATATTACTGTTACCTGTTCGGCCTTGAACCGGGTTCATAATGTATTTTGATTTATAAGTTGATTGATGAACTATGGGTTACATATTATGTTGTTATATATCTATTGTCTTAATCTTTTAAAGTTCAAGGTACATGTATTCACAAAATAAAGGTTATGCAGGGTTTAATAGTCCTAACTAAAAAAACAAATTAAACATTACAACAGCTTGTTTTGTTGAAATTTTTATTTTGTAAAAATATGTACCGACTAGCTTTTTCTCATCATTTTTATAATATTTAACCCCGACATTTGTGGTGTACCTTGTATTGATGCCTATTATTTCTCTTGAAGTTGCAAGTTTTCATTTTGAAAAAAAAATTACATTGGTTTAATAACGTTTAGGTTCCATCGTACAACATATAGGGGTGTCAATCCTGGGATACCGAAATTCTGGGGTACCGGGATCTCAGAGTATACAACGGACTCGGAAACTCCGGGATCGATTAACATTTTTGGGATTAATCTCCAAATGTTCTTTAGCGACACCGACAGCGACATAGAAGACACTAAAGGTATGGATAAGGTGGAAGATTTGGAAAAAAATGACTTTTTGGGAGTAACCATTACCAATAATCATGACCTCTGCGTCTATTGGTGTCTAGAGTTAGACAAATAGTTAAAACTTTTAGAAAATCGCCAACTAAAAATGATATATTACAAAAGTATATGAAAAATGATCATGGGAAAGAGCTAAAAGTGATATTAGATTGTAAAACAAAATGGAACAGCTTACTTTACATATTCGAGCATTTTACACTATTAGAGAATTCCATAAAAAATCGGTCAAGTGCAAGCTATACTTGCACAATTAGGGTTCCGTGCCATCAGCCTCCCACTTAATCTGAGCAAACCTCGGCCACTCAATCTCCGTCCATATGCCGCGCTATCCGCCGCCGACGGCACCAACGCTGTATCACATCGCGTATGCGCGGAGCTGAGTGGACCAAATTAACAATTTTGAAAAACCTGTAAGGACAAAAGTTGTTCTTACATCGTGGGAAATATTTTTGTCGAAAAACTTTTTCTCTAAAACCAATGGTTCAGCAGTTATAAGGAAATTAACAATTATATTGTTTATAACAATTGATCGGGCTAGAATTTTTTAATCCTGATAATTTTTGCTTAGTCTACACCTATTTCTAAATGTTTATGATTTTTTTCAGATTTTTCTGAACGATCCTGCTGGTGATAAGGGTGGAGGACAGCAATTTTTAAACGTTTTTCCCGAAAAGAGTTAATATGAATGTTGAATTCGTGCTTCAGTAAGCTTCCATTTGACCCCATACACGATGTCCTTCCAATTTTTTCTTCAGTTATCCAATTTACCCCCCGAAATTAACCCCAGAATCCAAATTTAACTTTTTATACTTCACGTCTATATTGGGCCACCACACTCTATCTCTGTGCCAAATTTCAAATTTTTACGTCGAATAGTTTCAGAGAATATCGCCTGTGACAGGCGGACGAACGGACGGACGGTCGGACACCGAAGTGATTTCATAAGTGTTCCGTCTCACGAAACACTAAAAAGATCTTATTGATCTAAACATAACACCAATTTTGGATGCATTGTAAAATTTCTCTAAAAATTACAGCTGAAGCCTTATGCCGTCGCGATATGGATTTATGTAAAGCAAATGCGGCATTAAAGTTCATGTTGAAGGAATTATCTAGAATTAGAACACCACTCAGTACGGAACTACAAGAGTCACTAAGAACAAGGCTTAAGCAACGCAGAACCATTTATTCCGACATTTTCTCATCTCAAAAATGCCGACATTCTAAACTCTGAACAAGACGACTGCTTCAAAACATCAAATATTTCCCCCATTAAATCTAAATTGGAAACACTTTTAATCAGGCTAAACAGAGACAACGAAAGTGAAACAGAAATCAGCAACGAAGATGACATTGCAGAAATTCTGAGCAGAAGAGAATGAACCATTCAACGTCAAACTGCAGAAAGCATTACTAAAATCTTCAGAGCCATTACAAAAGCAAGCTAGTAATAAGACCCAGATGTCCGCAATCCTTACTCAAGAAATTGATTTATTTGCAAGTGATGGCAGTCGCGGACGAAATCTTCAAAAAGCCTTTGAATTTCTACTAACCATTTGGCCCACAAGCATAGACCCCGCGAGATGTTTCTCTTCCGCAGGAGTTTTCTCCAACAAAATACCTTCTAGTCTGAAAGACTAAAATTTGGACGCAATAATATTTTGCGGTGTTTTTTTAAATAAGTATAAATTTATACATATGTATATATTTTTTGTATTTAGAGTCGTTGAGGTGCTTTTTAGTTCATTTGTATGTTTAAACTTAATAAATAAAAATTTTAACATCTGAATTGCTTTAGACTTTTTTCGGGATTAATCCCGGAATCCCTGGATTAGACAACAAGCGCCCGAAAATTCCGGGATTAAAAAAAACCGTCGGGATTGAGACTCCTAAATATAGCAGTGACATAATGTATATGACTAATAAGGGGAGTCCCAGTAGTACAGATCTAGCGTTCGAATCTCTCTACGAAAAACAAAAAGTTAAAAAGAGTAACGTTCGTCTTTAAAACGCCAAATTTAAATACCAAATCAGCCTGTCTTCGAGCGTCTTTCGTGATAAACGACTTGATTAAAAACGCATTCGTTAAACCCCCTTAACAAATTTATGTTAATGCCAGACGACTCATTCGAATTATTCATTCGAAAGGACGACAGAAGCATGTTGTTAAAGATATTCTGGGCGTAAGGTTATTAGTTTTCGAGTATTTTTGGATCATTGTATGAGAGACATGTTCCTTAATAGCTCCGTTTTGTAAACATGTCGTGTTTATGTTTCCTGGTTTTTGTTTCACATTAAAATTAGTACTGGATGGAGATAGTTTTGAAATATGTAGAACTTTCACCCCAGGGTTTAATAAAAAGGTTCAAGACTTAGACTTGTGTGAAGTTAGCACCGCTTTTTTAAAAATCAAGCTTTTTCGAGAGTTCCCGCTAGAATCCACATAGTTCTAGAGTTATAGATGAATAATTGCAACAGTTCCGCAGAATTAGGCCCAGAAATTACAAAAAACCATTCGAAGGCGCTAACTTCACGCGGAGCCGGTTTTTTTTAAAGAGTTCTGACCGACTTAATCAATAGAAAAAAAAGGTTCTGATGGTTTTTAGCAATAGTTCCGGCAATTTCGCGAAGTTCTGCAAATAAAACTTTTTGCATATTACCTATATCACCGAAAATTGACAAAAATCAGTTTTCCAGAGATCTGATCGGAGATCTGAGTAGCGCCGAAAGAATTCTACAAGACTACGGATTACTTTGCTAAAAAAATTATCGCAATTGTTATTAGCAAATTTAACGTCCCACTTTCGATAATTTCCGGGTACCGCGCGATATATTCGACTTTAACGAGATCTGATCGGAGTTCTAAGTAGCGCCGAAAGAGTTCTACAAAACTACGGAGTCAGAACTGTGCTAAAAGAAATATTGCAATTGTTATTAACAAATTTAAGATCCCAATTTCGATAATTCGTGATTATCGCGCGATATATTTAACTTAGAGGAGTTCTGATCCGAGATCTAAGTAGCGCCGAAAGGGTTCTACAAGGCTACGGAGTCGGAACTCTGCTAAAAGGTATGAACAAATTTAAAATTCCAATTTCGATAATTTCTAATTATCGCGCGATTTAGAGGATTCTGATCGGAGTTCTAAGTGCAGCGAAAGAGTTCTACTAGACTACGGAGTCGGAACTCTGCTAAAAAGTATTACAATTCTTATTAATAAACTTAAGGTCACAATTTCTATCATTTCCGAGTATAGCGCGATATATTTGACTAAAAGGAGTTCATATCATATAGTTGTAAGTAGCACCGAAAGAGTTCTACAAGACTACGAAGTCAGAACTTTGTTATAAAAAATTATTGCAATTTTTGTTAATAAATTTAAGGTCCCAATTTCGATAATTTCTTGGTATCGCTCGGTATATTTGACTTAAGAGAGTTCTGATCGGAGATCTAGGTAGCGCTGAAAGAGTTCTACAGGACTACGGAGTGAGATCTCTTCTAAAAAAATATATATAAAGTTGACTATATCGCGCGATAATCAGAAATTATCGAAATTGGGATCTTAAATTTGTTAATAACAATTATAATAATTTTTTAGCAGAGTTCGGACACCTTAGCCTTGTAGATCTCTTTCGGCGCTACTTAGGACTCCGATCAGAACTCCTCTAAGCTAAATATATCGCGCGATAATCATAAATTATTGAAATTGTGAACTTAAATTTGTTAATTCAGAACTGATTTTTGTCAATTTTCGGTGATATGTGCAAAAAGTTTTTTTTTGCAGAACTTCGCGAAATCGCCGGAACTATTGCTAAAAACCATCAGGAACTCTGGATCTTTTTTTTCTATGGATTAAGCCGATCAGAACTCTTTCTTTAAAGCAAAAAAGTTGTGTTTAATATCTAACTGTATTTATATCTTCATTCATCTTTAGGACAGTAAAGTATTCGTTTGATTTTCCACATAATACGCCCTTTTCTCTAGACATCGTCAAGCAGATACGTAGTATTTTATAGCACCACTGCGTAGTTACATAAATTAGATCATGTTCTATTTTTAAACCCAGCTATCACCGAATCAATATCCCTCTGGAAATTTCCAGATTGCGTTTTGGTGCAGCAGCGCAGACTCTACCGCTGTGGGTGCACTCTTATTGATCCAGAGCCCTGACCTACATAAATACAGCCAGTGTTTGAGTCGTATTTTATTGCGCCGTACTTTAGCAACAGTCTACTCAAAACTAATATAAGCGTCTAGAAACATTTGAAACTAATTTCCGAAGAAACTTGATGTATCTATTAACTGGCATAATACGGAGTTACTTTGAATATCAATCAAACTTCAGAAAGTGAGTCATTTTTGTAGGCATTTTCTGAAGTTGCACAGGCATTTACATCGCCACCTCATTGCAATTGCATTTTATTGTGCTATACTTTGACAAAAAGTGTACAGGGATATTCAAATAAAAGTGAACAGGCCTTATAACTTTTTTATTTTTAATGATGGGAAAAGATGTTAATTACGAAAGTTTTGGGGATTTTGATGGTTCATTCATATAGCTTATCAGCAAAACAGATGAGCATCGAATAAAAAAATATAGGATAAAACAGATTTTCTCGCTTATTTTAAATTGGATGGTAGGATTTTTATCATATTTTTGGATTCTAGGAAAAGTTCTAGATATATTTTGTATAAGATCCCCTATGCAGTTTTTCAACCGTTTCTGAAATATTTAAAATTAAAAAATAGTTCGCATAAATATACTTTTAAGGTAACTATCCAGGTTGCGAACGAAATACCTGCTACCTTTTTAAATTTTCTTCGTATAGGGTGTGTTATACAAAATATGTCTAGAACTTCCTAGAATCCAAAAATATGATAAATATCATACCATCCAATTTAAAATAAGCGAGAAAATCGATGTTTTATACTATATTTTCTTTATTCGATGCTCAATTGTTTTGTTGATAAGATGAAAATGATCCATAAAAATCCTCAAAACTTTTATATTTAACATTTTTTCCCATCTTTAGAAATAAAAAAGTTATAAGGCCTGTTCGCTTTTATTTGGAAATCCCGGAACATGTGAGGAAGAACTATTTCAAAATTTACTGTAGGTTTAATCGGCAGCAAAAATAATGTTAGTCGCGGATGAGAGTTTTAGCCTGAAACCTCAACGTTACTTGGTGATTCGTAACGAAATTTCAGTATAGTATCCTAGGTACCGTGTACGTACTAACTGAGTAAAATTTCGTTATAAAGCCAAAAGAAATGGAGCTATTTTATCCGAAACATGCTATCAGCTAATTACATTATTTATGTTAGCAACCATATGTAAATATAGAAGCTTATAATCCTAGTTCTGTTACAAGAAAAATGAAGTTTGCACTAATACTCAAAGTTGCGCAACGTAGCTATCTTATCTGAAATCCCTATGTAATTTTCGACGCTGAATCCGAATCCGAGGCCAAAAAAAATCGTACACCCGAAAATCAACCCCTAGCGCTAAAAAACACTCCCTAAACAGGGTAAAAATAACTTAACGCACCACGAATAGTCTTAAATCTCAATAAATCGAATTAAATATAAACATTCAAGTATATAACGCATAAATACAGAGTTAACACCACTTTCCATTGATGGGTGGGCGTGGGTGAAAACTACCCCTCATGCAGTTACTCACTCTTTGCAAAAAAAAACTGAGCATTGTAAGCTTTTTTTGCAATCACTGCATTTTTTTAAGTTTCCTGTTGTATGAGGGGTAATTTTCACCCACTCATGGGGGTGATTTTCAATGGAAACTAGTGAACTCTTTACTTATACGTTATATACTTGAATGTTTATATTTAATTCGATTTATTGACATTTAATACTATTCGTGGAGCGTTAAGTCATGTTTACCCTGCTGAGGAGGTGTTTTTTAGCGCTAGGGGTTGATTTTGGGGGTGTACGATTTTATTTGACCTCGGATTCGGATTCAACGTCGAAAATGACATAGGGATATAGTTGTCTCGATAGCAGTTCCAAATTCTTTTGTGGGTCTGTAATTATTTATGCTAGCAATCATACATAAATACAGCTTCTAATTCTAGTTATGTTATAAGACAAATGAATTTTGCATTGTTGCGCGAAACTGCGCAATGTAGCTATTTTATTTCAAATTTGCAATCAGCGACTTATATGCTAGAAACCATCATACATAAATATAGAAGCTCCTAATTCTAGTTCTGTCATAAGACAAATAAATTTTGTATTATTAGGCAAAATTGCGCAATGTAGCTATCTTATCTGAAATATGCAATCACCGTCTTATATTATTTATGCTAGCAACCATACATAAATACAGCTTCTAATTCTAGTTCTGTTATAAGACAAATGAATTTTGTATTATAGTGCAAAACTGCGCATTGTACTGTATGTTAAATATATTTTTAACTGAATGGTAAATCTTATTCGACACATTATCGTGTAAAAGCCGTAATAGTCGTCTCTTAAATGTTTGCCTTTTAATCTACTGGTCTGTCCGTTTTCACATTACACCAAAAAAAACAACTGGATGAAGTTTTTTCTATGACACAGCATCGTGTCCGGGCTATCATCTGCAGCATATTATTAGCTCTTGACAATGCGTTAAAGTCATTAATTACAATACAAGACCTCGAAAGAAAAACTCTTCAGTTTCGATACAGGATGGCAAAGAAAACAATTTTTTCATTGATTTTTTAAAATATTTTCCGAATAATTAAAAATTATGATGTATAACAAATTCTCACGCCAGCGAAGTCGCTGGCAACGTCTAGTAAGAAATAAGTTACTGAACACGGTTTATTTGACGTACTTTTGCTCTCAGTTTGTACATATGTACATTAGTAGAGCATTTTTAATGTATAGTTACAATTTGCAAATATATAACAACAATAATAATAATTCTGCTAATTGTTTTATTCCTTAAGGTAATTTAAGTTTTAAAGAATACAAAATTCACTGAAATTGACTAGGATGAAATGTAACATAAAAATGACATATCCAATAGTTCAACTTTTAAAAAAAAATTCTATAGGCTTTAATAAAAAAAAATATTATAAAAAACCAAATGGTAGAAAATACTCTTTTACAACACAATGTGACATGTTATTAAAAATGTCGCAAATATGGATATTCCTAATTCGTAAGAAAAAACAACTGGGTTGAAGTTAACTAAGAAACAGAAATACTTTTCTTTGAAAAAATTAAATCCTGAATTATACTTACATGTTATTCGGTCACAAAACTGTAAAAAGATTTCTCGACCACTGCGACATGTTTTCCCCAAGATACAAAAACCCAGTAGTCAGTTTACAGACCTAGAGGACATAATTTTCACTACTGAAAATTTATAGAACTAGTGTCGCGCTACCAGCCGCCACCGATGCTGGGATGAAAATGGAAAACTGCCTGTGGAAAACCAGGGGAACAAGGTCAAAACCGATGCAACTTTTCCGTCTGTCCCTGCGCCGCCGCTCCCGGTTCGCAGGGGTTGGAATTATCTGGATTCGCTGTAAATTTAATGGGAGTTATCAGGGAGCGACATAATCGAGTGCTGGAATTGCACGTAAAACCACAGCGTTTCTTTTTTATATAACTGCGCCATTTCTACTCAAAATAAACATCAACTTTAAAATAATTGTCAAAACAGAAAGTTTTGGGTTCAAAACCACAGTCAAAACTACGCTGTACGAAAAAATCTCATTTAATTTGGTCCTTATTTACAAACTAATAACTCCCAAAAAAAATTACAAATATTCAAAGTAAATTTTTTGTAATATTGTTAGTGTTTGTCCCATCATGTGCTTTAAAAATAGCAATTTGATTCGGTGTAATTGGTAGACGCAAATTTTTAAATTTAAAACTGCTATGCGAGAAAATAATATAATTTTATATTATCTGAATTTACAACTAGAACCTCCCAATAAATTTTATAAATATATGTACTTTGTCTAGGAAAAAAGAGATAGTTTGCCACATCATGTGTTTTTATAATTGTCATTTTATTCTGTATTCTGTGTAGTTGAAAAACAGAAATTTTTGGATTTAAAACTATGCTGTACGAGAAAATAATATTTTATTAGTTTCATTTGCCAACTAGTAACTGCTAAAAAATTGTTTAATTTAAAGTAATTTTGTATATCTACTATTGTTCAGTAAAAAAATAACGCCTACAGCATCATGTGCTTTAAAAATGACCATTTGATTATGTGTAATTGAAAACCAGAAGTTTCTAGATTCAAAACTACGTTGTGCGAGAAAATATCATTTTATAAACATTTCAAAACATTTTGCAAATATTCAAACTAATTTTGTATGACTACTATTATTGTCCAGTGAACAAAACGGATGTCTGTCACAAAATATGCTCTAAAAATTGCCATTTGATTCTGTTTTAACTAATAATTTTGTAAATTATGCTGTGCGAGAAACTGTCATTTTATACATCAACTAATAACTCCCAATAAAAATAAATATTCAAAGTAATTTGTTTCCTATTATCCAGGGGAAAAAATGAACATTTACCACATCACGTGCTTTAAAAACTGCCATTTGATTCCGTATAATTAAAAAACAGAAATTTTTTGATTCAAAACTATGCTGCAGGACAAAAAAAAAGAGTTTATAATATTTTCATTTGCCAGCTAACTCCCAAAAAATTTTACAAATATTTCAAGTATTCTTGTTTACTTTACTGTCCAGTAAAAAAAAATGAACGTTGATCACACCATATGCTTTAAAAATTGCCATTTGATTATGTGTAATTGAAAACAGAAATTTTTGGATATAAAACAAGGCTGTGCGAAAAAATGCCCTTTTATATTATTTTTAATAATAATAACTCACAATAAATTTAACAAAAATCCAAAGAAAAATAATAAACATTTAAAGTACATTTGCCCAAAGAAACTTGTTAATTTAATTGATAAGAAATTTGACTGATTTATAGTCATAGTAGTATATATGGTCGCGAGAGGCTAGACTTTAAATTACATGATTTTGTTGGCTGAAATACTATTAGTTTTTGATATTTATAATAAAAAATTAAAGTTGGTTTAATAATTAATTAAATAAACGTTAATTTGTCGAATTTTATAAAATTAAAAAACCTATGTGGGATCCCGCGGGATTAGAATCAATCCCGCAAATGCCCTGCGGGATTGCCATCACTAGTACTGATGTTCAGTGAAAAAAAGAAAACGTTTGCCACGTCAAGTGTCTAAAAAATGTTCATACAATTTTGTCATTGACAAAAAGAAATTTTTACACTCAAAACTACGCTGCCCGAGAAAAAAATATATAAAATACAGTCGAGTTAATAAACATAAATAAAAAAAGAATAAATGGATACTTATTTGAGCGTGTGGTAATCAAGCATATCAGAAAACTTAATAAAGTTATTAAGCTGTCTTACGAGGTCGTGTTAATAAATTCACCTATCGCAATGCCAAATACTACTAATTTACAAATAAAATACTCCCGCAAGGAAAGACCGTGTTCTTGTGCACACTATCTATTTACTTATTTCCAAATAATCACACCTTTTATCTCAGTAATGACAGAGAATACTGCTAATAAATGCATAAAGGTGAGAACACATTAATCCTGCAATTCGTGTTAAATAACCGCTTACACGGTTTAGTGGTTTCTCAAATTACAGGAAGTCAAAACCGTAGGGTATTTCTATTTGCGCCAACTACAGCTTTAACGCCCCCTAGCGAGATATTAATTTCAATGATTTTGTCTTCGATTAGGTAATATTGCATTTTATGAGACAACGCTAGCGGGCGTGTAAGAATAATTTATTTCTGAAATATGGGACAATATTAAAACTGACAGTATTTTGTGTACTATACTCTTGCTGAAGAAAGTAAACACCTACTACATTTTAATCGAGGTGCTGGCTTGAAGTTAACTTGAATTCAAGTAGCTTAACAATCCTCTTGAAAATATAAATTCACGAAGACGAGATGAATATTGTTTGGTGTTAAAAGCATTAAACTAGAGGAGTTGGCAGTCCAATCTATTATTTGAAGATTCTGCGAAATGCACCTCCGCATGGACCTGCCCTTGATGTACAGCTCAGACTTTGAGACTGGTTAGGAAAAGAGGATTTTGGGGTGGATAATAAATCGCTACATTTAGACTGCTGCAGCCAAAGGCTTATAAAATTACATTATTTTGTCCTTTTAAACAGGAACCCATATGTTTCTATCGCATCAAACAACAATCGAATATCAAACAGGTTACATGATCATAAAATATTTAGATATAGGATCCAACTAAGTTTTATTTGATTTTCTTTGATCACGATCACAAATTTAAGCTTTACAGATATCTCAAATTGACCTTGTATAACATTGTGACATAAAATAGTTGTCATTCAATGTCAAATCGGAGCACTCTTGCCGAATTATCTTTTATACTAGAAATGTTTGAATCATTGTAAACTAAATGTTTGTGTTGCTTATTAATTATTATTAATTTCATTTATAAGATCCATTACAAAATACATTTTTAACTACATATGTACACAGCGCAGCGTGTGCGTGAATTTGCTTGCCAAATGGAAACTTCTTTATTATCAATATCTGAGAAAAACGTTACTCTTCATAAAAAGTTTTGCTCTTGAAAATAATAGGATTAATTTTAGAAATTTGGAGAGAACAGAAAATTAAAGAAAGGCAAACAGATGTGAATTAAAATTGTTATAATTACTTTGTAGTACTTATACAGGACAACAATAAATTATATTTTCAGTTAACTAAAATTTGAACTTTTTTTCTTTAAATAAACTCTTATAATTATAAATTAACGTTTCAATTAACCTTTAAATAATTAAATTTTAAGGTAAGACCTGTAAAGACACACTTCACGAATTGAAACGAGTCAATAAAATTTTTGTGATTTGTCCTTTAACAATGAGTTTAACTAATCAAGAAAATGTCTAAATTGTTTTAATAGTTGGAAATATTTATCGCACCACTATACACTGCAAAAAATTGTCGGTAAAATTACAGTTTGGTTCCATTGGCTTATTTTTCCTTAATAAATTATGTTATTTTGTTATCACAAAACAATTTATGCAAATTTGATTCCTAAAAGAAAATCATATATAAAATATTTAATTTCACAAAGTAAAGTAAAATTACAAACTAAAAATACAGTTTAAGTTCCGAAATATTATACGTCACAAATTAGCGCCAATTTTTAGGTTATATGTTCTGTAAATCTGTCACGCCGGCGGCGGCGACGCCCGGCTATACAAGTCAATTGTTGAGGGAATCGCATGACTTGTTACTGAAAATGCCGCGAGATTAATCGCAAGCCGACATTTACAGCCAGATTCACTATCATTTAGTCCATAGGTTTAAATTTTAAACCTATGGTCTAAGTCTTAAACCCTATTCACTAAGATTTAGACCCCTGTAGTGGACTAAAATTTAAACCTGTCGCTAAACCTGTCAGGTGACGAGAAAACAATTGAATTTAAACCTACAAATGTCAAGTAAAGACGTAAATATTATTTATTTTTATTATGCGAGTCGCTGTTTTCTACTAAAAAAGAATTAAGCCATTAAATTATTACAAGAATTTACAGAAAATAATATCATTTGAATTTACCGCCGAAAAGATAATCATGCGAGGAGGCCCCTAAGCGGAGTATATACGAACTCTCTTTCCTTGTCTAAGATACGAACACAAAACGTAACCTCAAATTTCCATGTGGCACGGAAAGTAATATTTTGATGAAATTTTTACCGTTTCGAGTTTTATTTTACTTGGCGTGCATTATGCCTTACCAGTTAATGATTTTATTCCACAAAGAAGACAAGGATCATTAAAAATGGGCAAGGTATCGACAAAGTTTCGAAAGTAAAGGGCCCCACAATAGCAAACAAATTTCAAAGCCATTTATTTTCTGGAAGAACGGATGTACAGCATTTAATAAGGTAATATTTCTATTTTAAAATACGATATTTATTATGGAATACGTGTTGCTTTACTTAAAAATGTGTATTTATTTTAGAATTTATGGATAAATAATGAATGAAATATGGGAAATGTTTTACACTTAGCTACCTAACAAACCTAAGCCCATTCAAGTACTTAATACGAGTATAAATATTCAGCAGATTTCTGTGAAAAAGGTGAAAATTATTTAAATGAGAGATATTTTATAATGGAAGTTCTATTTTTTCCATCTTTTAATATCAACCAAAGATAGTGCTACTCAGTATTTTAAAATCTATTAAAATAACTGGATATTTCTGTTTTTTGATAAGATTAGGTACCTACCTATTTTAAGTATGTTTATAATTTTAATTATTTATAAATTGCACCCAATTTTTAGGCTTTTTTATTTGTATTTTTTAACTGGAAAAGTATTTTCTAATTGATTTCTTTTTTAGCTAAATTGCTACAAGAGAAAAAGAAAACAAGAACCTGGGACAAACAAGAAGAAACATAATTAATCTGTTTAGCTTGTATTAATGTTGTTTGATATTTTTATGCGTTTTATTTAATATTATATTGTAAAAAAACTGTTATTGCAAATTAAAAAAGTATTGCTGTACCTATTTTTTTATTAAATACACCAGTATATTATGATTTTTATTGATTAGATCATTTTTATGGTAATATAAAACATTCCTATTTTCTGTATCTTTACTTATCATAGAAATTTAAGACAATATAATATCATTCAGAGAGAGTAGCTCAACAGCTCAGAACAAAAAACAAACAGATTTTGGGGACAGTTTACATAGTGTGTACCTTGAAAGAAAAAATACATTTCAATCTTGCATATTTATTATTTAAGTTACAGATTTCCACATGTAAAATTAACATATGTCTACTTGGAAAAACTTCAGTGGATTTCTTTTGATTTAATACATCCTGGCGGTAATAGCAGTGGCTACATGTGTAGTTTAGATCCTCTACTCCTTCAAGAGAATATTTTGTACTTGCTTATAACACCAAAAACCGTAAAAAGAATCTTACTAAAACACAACAATTAACAACGGTGGTAAAGAATTAAATTGAATATTAACTAAACCATTTGCTATTATTTAATGTTCATAAAGTACAGTCTATATATGGTCTTACATGGGTGAAAAATAATAATTACATTTTCATAACTCATTTTAGGTATCTTCCTATCCACATTACATTCATCCAATGTTCAAATTTGAGAACTTAAATTTACATTTAGTAGTATCTTGAATCGCATAGTAGGCATTGGTGCAGCTATATGTCAAATTAAACCCTTGTCAACTTAGACCTTCCTTAAACCATCAACAGGTTTAAAATTTAAATCCGATTCACTAACAATTTAGTACTAGTTTTAAGACAAGTCTAACTTTAAACCATTTGAATAACAAAGCACCAACATCAACCTACTATGTTTTTGAAATATCTTTCAGTACCTACACATATTTCATATTTCTTCGAAAACATGAGCGACATCAATAAACGTAAGCTTAAGGGAAATTTTACAAATAAGGAAGAAGAAATATTAGTGAAGAACATAAAAAAATGTTCTTTCTGGGAAAATGTACCCTGCTACCCCACCTTAAAGCGGGAAAATAATTGGAGGGAAATTCAAACGGCAATTAATTCCGTGAGCTTAACGGAAATAAAGTGCAAGTGGAAAAGGCACAAATTATGTGCCAAATCAAGATGTAAGTACAGGTTTTACTTTCTTATTACTACAATATTAAATAATAAGTATGAAGGTATTCTATTTGAAAAAAATACAGGCGAGTTTCAGAAGAATTTATATACAAATTGGCCAAAATTATATAGTGAATATTTTTTATTCTTTACGCACTTATGTTAAAATCGTTTATCTTTAATTATATACTTACCAGACAAATTATTTTGTGCATATACAGGCCGTCGGAAAGTGTCAAATTTGGCGTTAAATATTTTGTTTAAAATTAATTCCAGCCTCGTGAAACTCGCATAACCCCCATGGTTTAATAGAAAATAATGGTGAATAGAAAAGGGATAAATCCCCTACAGCGCGGCGATGAGCGATATAGGGCTGGGTCATTGATAAGTCGAATGGCTCTCTTTTGGATAGAATGAACGATGATAAGTGTCGAAGGTGGTGCCGCTCCCCAGAAGTGGGAGTACTCTAGGTTAGGTCTTATTTGGGAAACATAGAGAGTGTATAAGTTGGAAGGGGAGAAGTATTTTCTGGCTCGAAAGAGAAAACCAATCTTTTTAGCTGCCGATGGGGCTACTGAAGTAATGTGTTTGTGCCAGCTGAGATCATGTTCGAAAGCGACGCCAACAAGATCGAATGTTTCATTGTTTTGTAGGGCTTGGTCATTCATGTGGATGGGGTAAGCGTTGCCTGATTTTTTGAGTGACAGGGAGCAAGACTGGGTTTTGGAGGCGTTGAACTGAACAAGGTTCTTAGCACCCCAGTCTAAGATTGTTTGGAGATCTTGGGAAAGGGATAGGTACATAGATCTGCGTCTATTATCCAACTCCTGGTTCGAAACTTGTCTGGAAAAATGAATATTGGAGTGAAGAGCACTATCGTCAGCATAACTGTGGATGGGATTGGTTGTTGAAGAGAGCAGGTCATTAATGTGAAAAAGAAATAGGGTTGGTGTCAGGACTGAACCTTGGGGGACCCCAGCATTGACAGGATGGAAGTTAATTTTTTTTAATGTATTACTTTATTTTGTTTTAAATGCCTGTGTTACATACTGCGTGTAGTATATTTAAGGCTTTTTTGTGACGTTGCTTTTTGACATCTGTGATCTTGTTGGCAAAAAGGAATAAATAAATAAATAAATAAATAGATGAGTGACCGTCAACCACGACAAATATGCGACGATTAGAGAGGAACCTACCGATTTCGGTACATAGTTTGGCAGGAAGACCGTAAGAAGGTAGTTTGTTGAGGAGTGCAGCCTGCCATACTTGGTCAAAGGCCTGGGAAATATCAAGAGCAACAATCTGAGATTCGCCATAGAATTTGAGCGACTTGTTCCAGTTATGTGTGACAAAGCTAAGATCAGCTGTGGATCTTTGGTGACGAAATCCATACTGTCTTTCATGAATGATATTTTGTTTTTCTAGGTATTTTAATATTTGCAAGTTGATCACTTTCTCCATAACTTTGCTGACAACGGAGAGAAGAGAGATAGATCTATAATTGGATGGAAGGGACTTGGAACATTTCTTCGGGACAGGCTGCACACGAGCAGTCTTCCAGCTATCTGGGAAGATACCCTTGTCACAAGAGATCTGGAAAAGACGAGTTAAGATGGGTGCAAGTTCTGGAGCGCATTTTTTTAGGAAAATTGTAGGTATGCCATCCAGACCGGGAGGACTTTTTGGTGTCAAGGGATAGAAAATTTTTTGAACTTGTTTGACCTTAAGATTATATCTGGCATTTTGTACATTAGACTTACTCAAGACTGCTCTTGTCAAGGGCGGTCCCAAGGGGGAGGGGGGGGGGGTAATTACCCCCTAGAATCTGGGCTTCCCCTGGCATGATACGGGCCGCAAACAAAGCAGTCTGTAAATATTTTAGTTGGTTAACAAAAATTACCCCCCCCCCCAGAATTTTAATCCAGGACCGCCCTTGGCTCTTGTGAATTATACAATATCCAGTTTTAAGAAAAGTGTATGTGGAAAACCACTGAAAACCGTGTTCATAACAATTTACGATAACCTTATCTCAATACTGTAATAATAATAATAATAATAATAATAATAATATTTATTTGTGCCAGTAAACAATAAACAGTGTAAAAAGTAACAATATAATATAATGCATAAATATTTTACAAAAATGAATAACAACAGTAACACACTAGTTGGCACAAAAAGGTCGAATTTTGATTATATATAATCATTCTTCCAACTCCAATAACTCCGTAATCAATATAAAAATATTAGCTTGCACAATCTAAACTCCAAGCCCTTATTTGTTCTTTCTTCCGGTGTTTACCTAAAACAGAAAAATGCATAGTTATTATTACATTACTAATAATAAACTATGTTATCATGCAACAATAAGGGTAAAAGTTTGAAAGTGCTGGCAAAGTTACCAGCAAAATAATTTGTATGCCATTTTATTCTTCCAAACTATATTTTTAAAGGCATCATTGTTTTTGCTGGTAACACTGCTGGCACTTGGATAATTTGACACTAAAGGAAAACAGCTGATAAATATATTATCTGAAAAAGTCACAAGCTTCTTAGATCTGTGAACCTGTATAATGTCAATTAAAAAGTGATAAATGAAAAACACACTTCCCTGAACTTCTGCCGACTATCATCCTTGAGTTGGCAAAAAGTTAAAGGAATAAATTAGACGTACTACAATATCAAATTTTATAAGGTATCATACTCCTATGTTACTTATTTTAGCTTTCAAAAATAATAAAAATAAACAGTGCTCACTAAGCAACCATCCATTACCATTCCATTGCATTGTTCCAAAGTAGGGTTTAGTCGACTATTTTCCCAAATAAAGCCATCATGACTACCTCCAGGCCATCTTACACAGACTTAGTAACCTTTAAATCTGAATCACACACGACTTATACGTTGAGGCTGTAAAATCCTTTTCTATTCATGTAGTTATCTCGATCTACCTAAGATTGCATAATTTTATATAATACATATTGTGTGCCTAAATTCATAAAGCAAAAAATTAGAACAGCGAGTTATATCCAAAATTGTACAGTCTCCTATGACAATATTTTTTTTTATCTAAGACATCCCACGTAGACTTCAAGCCTAAGTACTAACGTACAGTGGGCGTCCGAAGAGAAGGGAAATGTAGTCTACTGACACGGGATTTAAAGGATTGGAGGTTGGGACGGGAAGGGAAAACATCTGCAAGCAATTAGTTCCATAATCTGAAGACCCTAGCTATGAATAAGCGAGAGAAGTGGTCTGTTCTAGGCTTTTGTAGCTGGACAGTAAAGGGATGCATACGCAACGCGTCTCTTGTTATTCTGTTAGGGAGAGTCAAGGGGGGAATAACAGCGGCTAGTTCTTCAGAGCAAAATCCGTGGAAGTACCGGTAGAAAAGACATAAATCACCAACAGTGCGGCGATGAGCGAGAGAAGGGAGTTTTCTTGTGAGGACTGGGTGATCACTGAGACGAATGGCTCTCTTTTGGATAGAATCAAGGATGTTATGTGTCGAAGGTGATGCCGCTCCCCATATGTGGGAATAGTATTCTAGGTTAGGTCTTATTTGGGGAACATAGAGAGTGTATAATAAGTTGGAAGGGGAGAAGTATTTTCTGGCTCGAAACGGAAAACAAAGCTTTTTAGCTGCCGATGTGGCTACTGAAGTAATGTGTTTGTGCCAGATGAGATCATGTTCCAAAGTGATGCCAACAAGATCGAACGTTTCATTGTTCTGTAGGGCTTGGCCATCCATGTGGATGGGGTAAGCGGTGCCAGATTTTTTGCGTGACAAGGAGCAAGACTGGGTTTTGAAGGCGTTGAACTAAACAAGGTTCTTGACACCCCAGTCTAAGATTAATTAAAGATCTAGGGAAAGGGATAGGTCCATGGATCTGCGTCTATTATCGAACTCTTGATTCGACACTTGTCTGGAAAAATTTATATTTGAGTGAAGAGTACTATCGTCAGCATAACTGCGGATGAGCTTGGTAGTTGAAAAGAGCAGGTCATTAATGTGAAGAAATGGGGTTGGTGCCAGGACTGAACCTTGGGGGACGCCAGCATTGACAGAACGGAAGATAGATGAATGACCGTCAACCACGATAGGTATGCGCCGATTAGAGAGCAAGCTACCGACCCAAGTACATGGTTTGTAAGGATGACCGTAAGAAGGTAGTTTGTTAAGGAGTGCGGCATGCCATACTTGCTCAAAGGCCTTGGAAATATCAAGAGCAACAATCTGAGATTCGCCATGAAATTCGAGAAACCTGTTCCAGTTATGTGTGACAAAGCTAAGGAGATCAGTGTGGACATTTGGTGACAAAATCCCTGCTGTCTGTCGTGGATCATTTTGTGTTTTTCTAGATATTTTAGAATTTGCAACTTGATTGTTTTCTCCATAACTTTGCTGACAACAGAAAGAAAAGAAATAGGTCTATAATTGAATAGAAGGGACTTGGAATCTTTCTTCGGAACAGGCTGCACACGAGCAGTCTTTCAGCTATCTGGAAAGATACTCTTGTCATAAGAGATCTGGAAAAGACGAGTTAAGATGGGTGCAAGTTCTGGAGCGCATTTGTTGGAACTATTGCTGCTATGCCATCCAGACTGGAGGACTTTTTATTGTCCAGCGATAGCAGAATTATTTGAACTTGCTTGACCTTAAGTGAAATGGTAACAAAAACTAAAACTAATAGAAATAAACCTACTGCTTTAAGGATGCCTTATTTTAAATGATTAAGTATCAGTTTATGAAAAGACAATATCCACAACTATGTTGTTTTTACAATTTTCTGTAAGTACTCTAGAAGAAAAATTACAAAGGCTTATTCATGGGGGGGGGGGGGAGCCTCTCCTCCCGTATACGTTCGAGTTAGCTAATTAGAGTACGAGTTAGCTATTAGGACTTCATACCAAAAAACGTTAGCAGCTGGGTTTGGGGAAAATCCATATAAAGGTCGACAGGATAATCCCAGCAAATGTAAAGAAAGTTCTACCAGTTATAAACAAAAACGAGATTTTTGCTCGCAGAAAATTTATAAAAAAGGATAATTTTGGATGTGTATCTTCGCATAGTTGGATAATTTTCTCCACTTACCCCTCCCCCCAAATATAGTGCTTTCAATATGCCCCTGAATAATTGTAAGCGCAAATTGACCCTATGTTTTAATACCTAATAATAATTGAATCGCAATACCTGTGGTTTCTTAATTCGAATATGTGTTCCATCGATACAGCCTACTATGTTGGACAGTTCAGCGATGCGGTAAAATCCTAAAAAAATGTAAATTTTAATTAATTAGTAAGAACCAACAATATTTGTTCTGTAACACAAGGCTGAAGTAGAAAATTTATTGCCTACAAAATTTTAAATAAATTTTTTCATAAGTATATGTATAAAATAAATGTATGTAGGTACATGTACATATAGTCTGTTCAAAAAGACTTGACAAAAAAACAAAACCCTTTTATTGTACTTATTTTAGAGATACTTTTGATATGTCTACTGTATTATGCTAATGAATATTATGACCAGTTGTCGCATTTTTTCAGTGTCGGACATTTCAACAGAGTAAAGATTACTTATTTGTACTCAAAAAAAGTATAGCTCAACGTGAGAACGGAACCACCTAAAAATACATGAGGTAGAAACAACAATACACAGTTCATAGGCTCTCACGTTTCTATCGTTTAAATATGGTGAAAATTTTTAAAAAATTATGTTTGTATTGCGTACCTAATTTTTATATAATATGAAAGGACGAAGCACCACCCTTACAGGCGCGGCTTTAGGGAGGCGCAGGGGGTGCACCCCCCTAATGCCTTGTACAAAAAGAATTTCAATAGCGAATTTTATAAAAATGAATATTGTATCATAAACATTAATTATTCCTACATATTCTACAAAATTTTATAAACAAAAACAAACATATGCCGTCTTTGTAAGGTCTTTGAAATAAATTATACCACAAAAATATGAATAATAGGTCAACTCTAATAATTTGTAATATAAAACTGCAAGCTTTTTTGGGAATTTTTGATTTACATGCTCTTAGATTGTTTCTGAAAACATTCCTTACACATCTCACTGCGATCTTATCAAATGAAAATATTTTCCGGAAAACACGTATTTCGAAAGTATATTTTTCAAAAATAATTTTAAAAAGATAGTTACATTTTCCGAAAATATATTTTTCAGAAAATAGTATTTAGAAAATTAAATTATAACCTCTATAGCTTGTAAAATGTTAATGAAAAAAATGCGATAAAAGATCTTGAACAAACCTAAACAAACTCTTTTTTGGATTTGATCAGGTTTCCTTACGTTTGGTACGTTACTTTCTCGAAAATTGTGTATTCTCCAAAAAAATGTATTTTTGAAGTGTTTTAAAAAATTTGAAAAATTGATTTTAGAAAGATTGGACTCGGTGTGCTCGGTATTATATCGCCCAAGTGAGAAGAAGGCATAAATATTTAACATAAAAATGCTACAATATTTACAATTTCGTATTAATGAAACAAGTTTGTCCTGTCGCATGTAAGCTAAGATGACCAACTGTACTGTTTTTTTTTAACAAACATCTTTTTTGATGTTAAATTACGTTAATTTTTTCGAAAAACATCTCCTTCGAAAAATGATATTTCGGCAATGGTTCTACAATTTTTTTTCGAAAATGCCTTTTTTAAAGTTTCTTTCAAAAATACACTTTCGGAAAATGCATTTTTTAGACAAATGGAAACACTTCGATGTCCATCCGTCAGTCTATCACAGGCGATTTTCTCTGAAACTATTCGACGTAAAAATTTGAAATTTAGCGTAGAGATAGAGTGTGGTGGCCCAATTATATATGTGAAGTATAAAAATTGAATTTTGATTCTGGGGGTTAATTTCGGGGGTAAATTGGGACATGTAAGAAAATTTCAAGGGCATCGTGTAGGGTGTAAAATAGAAGCTTATTAAAGCAGAAATTCAACAATATATATGATGTATATTTTTATGCTTTTTTTAAAAAAAATTTTGGGAAAAACGCTCAGAAATTGCTGTCCCCCACCCTTATCACCAAAAGGATGTCTCAGAAAAATCTGAACATTGAGAATCAGTTGTAGATTGAGCGAAAATTATCAGTATTGAAGAATTCTAGCGCGATCATTTCCGCGTTTATTTCCCTATAACTACATTGCTTTTAGAGAAAAAGTTTTTCGACAAAAATATTTCTCACGGTGTAAGAAACAACTTCTTTTGTCCCTACACATTTTTCAGAATTTTTAATTTGGCTCCGCCCACACCCGATGTGAGACGGCGTTGGTGCCGTCGGCGGCGGGTAGCGCGGCAGATGGGCGGAAATCGCGCGGCCGAGGTTTGTTCAGGTTAAGTGGGGGGCTGATGGAATGGAACACTAATTGTGCAAGCGAACTACACCGAATTTTTTATTTATATTTACTTTCTGTCCCTTCGACTGATACATAAAAAATTTTCAAAAACACATTTCTTGAAAGCACGTGTTTTCGAAAATATATTTTCTCGAAAACAGAACTTATTCGATGATACAGTTATTCGAAAACTAGGGGTGTTTTCCAATTTTTTTTTCCGAGACAAAGTTTTCGAATTTTTTTAAAAATCACTTCGAAACTACATTTTTATTGAAAGTACATTTTTTAAATATTGTTTCTAAAAAGACTTCGAATATTCATATTTAAGAAACGCTTTTTGGAAAAATTAATTTACTACATAATGCAGCAGACCCGCGGAAACATAGACCTCAGGATCTTTTTCTGTCTTTTTTTCATCGGCAGTTCCAAGCTAGTAGAGTTGATAATTTAATTTTTGAAAAAAAGTTATTTTCGCGAAATGTATTTTCGAAAATCATTTTTAAAAAAAAAAATTGTAGATCCATTTCCGAAAAAGCTGCTTTCGAAAAAATTTAACATCGACAAAAATGGTTTTGAAACAAAAGCACTACCTACAGTTGGTCATCTTAGCTTATACGCGGCTGGACAAATTGTTTCAATGAAAGCGTAGATATTCTATACGTTTTTTCATTTATGCCTTCTGCTCATTTGGAGGGATATAGGTATTTACAAAAATACAATTTTTCGAAAACCAATTGTCCAAATTTTTTTTAAAGCACTTTTCAAAAATACATTTTTTTCAAAAGATCTTTTTCGAAAATTATTTTTTTCGAAAACCAATTTTAGTTTAATAATTTTTGAAGCGGCCTTTTGAAAAAGTAATTTGCTATAAAGTTAGCGTACCAAACCTAAAGAAACCTGATCAAACCAAAAACAGTTTTTCAGGAACTTTTTTGTCCTCTTTTAATTAACATTTTCCAAGCTAGTAGAGTTCATAATCTAATTTTCGAAATAAAGTTTTCGAAAAAATACATTTCCGGAAATTTTTGAAAAATTGTACTTCCGAAATACTTACCTATGGTTTTAGAGAAAATATTTTCAAAATATTTCATGGATCCGTTTTTAAAAAAGCATCGTTTGGAAAAGCTGTTAAGAGATTTTCGAAAAAATGTTCTTTCCAAGTGCTTACATATGTGTGTGTTTTCGAGAAAATATTTTCGAAAAATTTCGTAAAAAATTTCAAAAAAAAACTTTCAAAAAAGTAAAAAAAAAACTATTTGGTTATTTGTTTCCTTTAGAATGCCTTTAGAAGCTAAAACAATCAGGCGCAAATTTGGATAAGATAGCAGTGAGATTTGTAAGGAATGTTTACAGAATCAATCTATACAGGGTGTTACAAAAAGATATTAAGAAATTTTAAGGGCAGATTCTACATTTAAAAATATGAAAATAAGTTTATATAAACAAGTATCCTCAAACGCTTCTTTTTCGACATTCAGGGTGTTTAATATTTTCTTTTTTAAATGTTTCTTTTTTTAATTTCTGGAAAATGCGTCAAGATATTGACATGAATTTTGGTACACGCCAGTAGGTATGTAACTAAAGGGTACCTTTACGTGCAAAAATTTCTTTTCTAAAGTACTTGCATCAGGAGCGTGCGTGCTGGTAAGTCTTTATTTTTAGCGAAAAAAATGGCATGCCACTGATTTTTTGCAAAATTGATATCATTCTCTTTAAGCCCAATTAATTCTGTGTGAAAAGTGTCTCTTAAACTTTTTTGTTCTGACGCACCGTTATCGAAATAAAAATTAATTTATTTCTTACAATAAAAACAAATAATGAAAATGAATTTTTTTATTAATATTTTTTGTTCAGGAAAAAGTGCTTTGTGATTTAAATTTATAGTAGATGCTGGAAATAGCTCCTCCTTGCTTCAATACTTGCTCTAAATCGTCTTCGCATATTTCTCCTAACTCTTCAAAATACCTACTTGAGGTGTGAAAATATTAAACACACTGTATTTCGAAAAAAAAAAGCGTTTGAGGATCCATGTTTATATACTTCAACTTATTTTCATATTTTTATATGTAGAATCTCTCCTTAAAAATTTTTAACAGCTTTTGTTACACCCTGTATAGGAACATCAAAAATGCCAAAAAAGGACTGCATTTTTCATATTACATATTCGTATTATAGATCTTTATTCATATTTTTGTGGTAAAATTTATTTCTAAGATCTTTCATAGATCGCAATGTTTGTTTTTGTTTATAATATTTTGTAGAATGTATGAAGGTTAATATTTGCTACAATACTTATTTATTTTTATAAAATTCCCTAATAAAATCATTGTTGTACAAGGCGCCCCCCGCCCCTAAATCCGCGTCTGGTTTACGAGTTAACTTAAAATCGAGCTTAAAATGTTATCTAAAAACAATGTGTTGCAAAAGGTTTTCTATCTAGGTACTATACTTATTGGTATAAAAGACTTTATTTCACGTATAGTTTATTTAGGAAAATAATTAGGTATTTGAGAAATTTTTTGTTTGTAAAGCAAATAACTATCAAAACATTGATTTTCAGATTTTCCCTTGTGTTTTTTAAATCAGCAAAAAAATTATTAAAAAAAATAAAAGTACCTATAGGTACCTATCAGTGTTGAATTCAGGAGGAAGCCCGGGGGGATCCCCCCCCCCCCAGAGCAAGAAAAGCCCCCCCTGGGGAATATCTGTGTAAAATATTGAAATTGATTGGCTTAAAATAGTTCACCTACATTGTTTTACTAACTCAATTACTTATAAACCAAAACTAGATTAATTTAATTATTTTTAGTTTTATTCCCCCTCCCCCAATAAGAATGTTTCTCCCCCCGGAAAAAAATGTCTGGATTCAACACTGATAGGTATGTATGTGTGCTAAGAGTATGTTGTTTTTACAGCTAATATTATGTACTTTTTTGAGCAATGTTTGACTTTTATTTACCTTGTTTGATATTGCTTATGTAGTCAGCATCGTTTAAATTAAATGTAATGCATCTGTCTGCAACTTCCACAATCCTTCTACAAAATGCACCAACATCTGCTGCAACTTGCTTGGTCAATCCTTACAGTATCCCCCAAAACATTTTGGAAAGTTCCACTAGCTAAAAATCCGAGTAAAAATCTCAAACAAGCGAGCACCTGAACTGTAACGGGCAGAGCTTATGATCTTAGGGTTACCCTGTTCAATGCGGGACGTACTAAATTGCATAATTCCAACATTTCATTGCGGGAAAACCGGTAGTACCTATCTAATATAATAAAATGGACAATAATTACTAACAAAGCAGCCAAGTATTATTAAATTTACCTTATCAGCTGATCGTCAGGTATTAACAATGGGTCAACGGGATCTCGGAACTGTCTCGGAATTCATCGTCTTCTTCGTTCGATATTTTGGGGGCCCCTTCCTTCCAGTTCTTCACGATTTCTTCCTGATGATTTGCTTCTTCTTCATCGTAAAGAAACATTGGCAAGTGTGCCATTATAGAACGCACAGACAGTCACAAACAAATAGGTGTAACGCAAAAATCGTTTAAAAAGACAACGGTCTTCTCGTTCGCAGAAGAATAAAAGCAAAATGCTAGGTTATGCGGACCGGTGTCGGTCGAGGTTGGGAACTTTTTAGCGGGAAACGGATATAGAGAATAGAGCGAGTAAAAAGGCGGCTAACTTAAAACTTACCGCGGATTAAACATATTATTGGATAATTTTACTTTTATTGTGTTTCTGATAATAATAAATTGATTTTAAAATCTCTTAAACCCGCACAATGCATAGGACTAAAATTTTGGTCTAAATATGACATTTGTAGGTTTAAATTCATTTGTTTTTTGTTAGTGAATAGGAAATTTAAACCATGCGTAGGTTTAAGGAGCTTAAGACCGGGTTTAGTGGAGTTTTAAATTTAGTCCACCATAGAGGTCTAAATAGCTTTGTGAATACGGTTTAAAAGTTAGGCCATGGGTTTAAAATTTTTTTGCAATAAAACCAATTTTTTTAGGGATATTATCATAGTAGAGAAGGTAAAATGGATGTTGGTGTAGAAATTTTGTCGGAAAGTACTTTATTTTGTACAAAATATCCTTTTTTATTTTCAAAATCTGCTTCGAGCTGTCAATTCTCCGACATTTTTCAAATAATCAGTGTGCTGTTGATGCTCATTTGTCAATTTAAACCAAAATGTTAGTGAATAGGGACTAACTCTTAAACCTGTCGGTGGTTTAAGAATGGCTTAAATCTATAGGTTTAAAATTTAGACCTGCTGGATCTTAGTGAATCTGGCTGTTAGTATTTACGGTCATTTCCTTGTGAATCTTCCAACAATACACAATCATTTTGTGTAGTCCGTTGTTAGTTTGATAAATTTTGTGTTTTACAAATAAAGTGAGTATATTATTTACCTATGTTTATGTGCAGACTTTGTAATATCAGTTTAAAAACAATTAAGCAATAGTTTTGTCCAGTATATCCTGTAACATGTTTGTTGTTAAATGTGTTTTATATGTTCAAAACTAAATTTATAATTTTTACTCTAATAAAATATCAAACCATATATTTATTTTATTTATTTGTATATATTGCCTTTTTCCACCAGTATAGTATACGCTTACTATTCCAACATTGGCCTATTTTCTTTTGTTACAGATTTCCTGTTTTGCAAATAGTTTTTATGTCCAACTTTCTGTAGTAAAAAGTAATGCTCATCTCAAAAAATACAAAAATAATTACCTGATTTGGATGAACATGCCAGCTTCTGCGTTTTCCTTGTCTTTGGAGGTAACTAAGATCACCATGCATGTCAGGAAATTGGGGAGAGCATACTCTGGACTGGCTAGAATTCTCAAAAACCCCAGGTATTAGCCTCAATCTGTTTGCAGGGCAAATACCCTAGAAAAAAATTAGAAAAAAAGATTGAAAAATAATGATCACAGAAAAACATGAAATCTACGTAGTAGTTACATTTTTGTTTAACGATTGGTTGGTGTGAATCTTATTACTAAAATGTTTCTAGCATAATTTGGTTTGTCCTTTCTGGAGACAATAGTTGATGTTTCATGTCATCAAGAACGACTTCAAACTTTAACAGTTCAAAATCAAAAATCATCAATATCGTTAAGACCAGCAAGTTTTATGAAGAAGCTCTAGCTATTAGTGCTAGATAGCTAGTTTAGGTAGTTTTATGAAGAAGCTCTAGCTACTAGTGCTAGATAGCTAAGTAGTAGCTAGGTAGCTACTAGTGCTAAATATGCGGAATCGCCAAATTTTCTAGTTGCAAGAATTGGCTTGGACTGACAAACCTCACCCGTGCAAAAGGAGGGTGAAACATCTACAAAAAAATTTTGGGGGAAAAACAAGGAGCTATCCACTAGGCATTATTGACAACTATAACTTTGTTTAAAAATAAAAATGAAAAGTTATTTGATAGATACCATTAATAAAGCCTTATCAACAGAATATCTCTCATAATCAAACCAGAAATAGCGTACTTATAAAACCAGTCTTCACGATTTTTATTTCTTATACTTTACTAACCTTATAGGTATACTCAGGTTATTATACGGTATTTATTTCTATTTATATCACTAATATCCTAGTTGTGCACGAGTGGTCTTACTTATAAGGCGAAATATTTTTTCCTGTTAGTGAATATAACATTTTCTGAACTATTTTATTTAATGATTATTCTCTTTACACAGTAAGAGATGGCGATGTAATTTTCTCCAGGAAATTTTTAGAACCTTTGTGCTGTAAATCAGGCTTTAGTCACTTATATCAGAGTCTGACTGGCGAGCCCGGTTGCGTGTCTACAGGATGGTCTAAAAGTTTCAACCATTTTTTTTTATCTGAAACAACCCACGTAGACTTCAAGCCTAAGCGCTAATGTACCGTAGGCTTCTGAAGAGAAGGGAAATGTAATCTATTGACACTGAATTTAAAGGATTGGAGGCTGGAAGGGGAAGGGAAAACATCTGCAGGCAATTTGTTCCATAATCTGGTGAACATAGTTATGAATGAGTGAGAGAAGTCGAATTTTATAGGCTTTTGTAGCTGGACAGTAAACACACGCGCCTCTTGTTATTCTATTAGGAACTGTCAAGGGGGGAATTATGGTGGCTAGTTCTTCAGGGCAAAATCCGTGGAAATATCGGTAGAAAAGGGATAAATCCCCAACAGCGCGACGATGAACGAGGGACGGGAATTTTCTTATGCGAGGACTGCGTCATTGATAAGGCAAATGGCTCTCTTTTGGATATAATCAAGGATGTTAAGTATTGAAGATGATGCCGTTCCCCTGATGTGGGGATAGGACTCTAGGTTAGGTCTTATATAGGAAACAAAGAGAATGTTTAAGTTAAAAGGGGAGACGTATTTTCTGGCTCGAAAGAGAAAACCAAGCTGTTTAGCTGCGGATGTGACTATTGAAGTAATGTGTTTATGTCAGCTGAGATCATGTTCAAAAGCGATGCCAACAAGAGCGAATATTTCTCTGTTTTGCAGGGCTTGGCCCTGCTTGGCCATTCATGATGAACCTAAAGCTAGGGGTCAGCGGCTGACTGACGAAACCTTTGATATTTGATATGGAGTGTACCTACCCGGTATTGGAAATCAAATAATTAAATACATACCATAAGCGGATCATGCTCTTTAATGGCAAAGTTTTTATCTGCACTTGGTGAGGAGGTTTGAAATGTTCTAAATTACCAAAATTACTTGAAAAATCAAAAAAGTATCGACTACAGGGCTCACCCAAAAATTTCTAAATTAAAAGTTCTTAAAAATTAAAGTATATTTTAGTTCACGTTTATACTTGGTGGAAAGATTTAAAATAAGGCAAAAAATAGCTTACATAAAGGATTTGACAAAAATCAGAGACTATGGGGCCGATTTGAAAGTAGTTTAAGATTTTCGTGATTTTACTAAATATAGTAGCATATTTTAGTTCACTTTTATACTTGGTAAAGAGATTTAAAATAAGGCGAAAAATAAGATACATAATGGATTTGGCAAAAATCAGAGGCTACGGGATCGTTTCAAAAGTTTAAAATTTTCGTCAATTTATTAAATATAGCAGCATATTTTAGTTCACATTTATACTTGGATTTTGCCTTATTTTAAATCTGCCCACCAAGTATGAATGTGAACTAAAATATTCTGCTATATTTAATAAAATGACGAAAATTTTAACCTTTTGAAACGACCCCGTAGCCTCTGATTTTTGTCCTTTATGTATGTTATTTTTTATCTTATTTTAAGTCTGCACCCAAGTATAAATTAAACTAAAATATGCTGCTATGTTTAATAAAATGACGAAAACCACTTGCTCTGACGAGCGTCAACTCCCCTCAGAGTAGATTTTGAAAAAAAGTTCCCCTGACAAACAGCAAAAACAAATTATTTACTGTAAAAGAATATTTATTGTATAATAAAATAACCTAAATATTAATGACTCTGCTTAATTTATGAATTCTATTGAGAAGGACATCCCCATTTTTCACTATCTTCTCAAAACTTTCAGCTCTCTTGTCACCTTGAATATTAATTATTTTCGCACTAACTTTATCAATTCTGTAGTTGAGTCGTTTCGTAGCAATAAATTCACTTATATCCTCTTCTATATATTTTTCCGTGACTCCAAACTGTTCGGCCATATAAGACATTTTTAGAGAAATATAAGTGGTTAACAACTGATCGTATGCTTTAATTTTCATTTCTCTCACATAGAAATGGTAGTGGGGATGCAACAGGATATCCCGCTTCATATAAATCTCAATTTCTGCCAAATTCTCAAAAAATTCCTTATATTCGCAATTATACAAAGAAAAGACGAACCGTTTTAACAGTGGGTTGTAGTGTAATGCTTGCAGCACATCTGAATTTGTAATTATCTTTTTCTTCAAGTCGCATCTTTTTAGTTCCAACATGGCAGATAATATGGTGTATTTTATGAACACTTTAAAAGAAATTAGTTCTGTGCAAACGAAAGTGGATATAACTTCTGTAAAAACTTCGCTTGCAGTTGTAAAATCTCGAATTGCTATGGCATAAAGACCTAAAAATATTAAAATAATTTTGGTTTGTAAGAATAATTTTTACTGTTTACAATTATGCATGAAAATATTATGTGTACGAACACTAAAATATCGTTTATTGCATTCTTGGGCATGTACCTAATAAATATTTTAATTCATTTTTCATTCATAATTTAATTAAATGAACGAAAAATAAATAATATTGTATTTTCCACAATATCAGAGCTTTTGAAATCCAATCAAATCGCAGAAAAATATACATATAGCGAGTTTCTTAACAATAACAGAACAAAAACTTGTCAAAATTAAACGGATCAACTAGAAGACCTACAATAAAACCAGTAATATTATGTTTTAAACCTTTTTACTGAATCCCGGAGATAGTGTTTAAGCTAAATCACTGAATTACCTACGCCGGTAACCAGGCCGGATGCCACCCCTTATTGGGGCGCGTCCCAACTAAAAGAGGAGAGCGAAGACGTGGAACTATGGCCACAGAAATAAGAAATCCAATAGATTTTGCCAGAACAAGTTAATTTATAATTATAATAGAGAAAATAGTTTGAATTCTAAAAAATCAAAAATAATAAACAAGGGATTTATACTTATTTTCAGATGTCTTTGATCGCTGTAAATTTATATTTATTATGTCTACAATGCGGAATGTATTCAAGAATTTTATAACAACGCAACCTATGTTAGAAATACGTAATGTATTAACAAAATTATCATTAATCCCATGACATATTGGCTACACGTAGTGGTTCATGTAATATTAAAATTATTATGTCTGTGTCTGTATGTTTGCTGAAGCGAGTTCACCATTCGTTTATTGTATGGATAGTTCTTTTTTGCGAATTGTCATTATAATTACTAAATTGGTACGAACCTAACCTGTAATTCGTTTTTATCTAAAATGCAGTTATATAGGCGAGGAAGAGTAGAAAATAGACCGGGCCGCCCCATAGCAAATATGCCATTATGCATAACAGCCAACTTAATGAAATTTATGTATAGTTATTGCGCAACAACAAATAACTGTTTTAAACATACATACCAACCGAAAAAATCTAACTGAATACAAACGCTTATTTAATGTAATTAAGTTAGCAAGCATCTGAATACAACCCTGTTCAAGTTGATAATTCCGTTGCTAAGCGATTTTATCACAAGAAATTGTTATTTATTCTTATAATTTTAATACTGATACTGACCAACTGGACATTTGCCCGCAAATGACGGAATTATTGTTGTTTGATTTGTTTATTGCATGGATTTATTAAGAAAGGATTCGATGTCCGTATACTGTGAGCGTATCGAACGTGAAGCATGTTTATTTGTTGTTTGTTATGAAAACATTTCCCCTAGAGGTAGAGTTTACGAACTTTAAGGAAATGCGTAATTGAATCAAGAATGGTAGTAGAAAGAGATAAAATAGCATTGGAGTGTTGGAGCTCAGAAGTGTTCCTGTATCTGCTGGTTGCTTAGGAAAAACGCCTGAACACTCGGTTACACGTACGTCTTTGTCTAATGAACTAGAAAAGAATAAGTCCAACTAGATTTATAAATGACTCGGAGCGACTTTAAATAAACCTTCAGAAATAATATAACCTATAAATAATAAAACCTTTTTAACTTAAATTTATTATTATTTAGCAGAAAAATAAAATATTTTAGGGCTTTTATTACTTTTAGTAAATCTTGTGAAGCTTATTTGTGTTACAAAAATACAAGGTAAAATAAGATGTGGCCAATGTTTACAAATTGTGTTTACAGTGTCGCTTTAGAGAATGGTTTGTTTTTGCTTCAAAGAATGTTAAATCATCCCGTATCCATTCTTAATAAATCCATGGTTTATTGCTTTTTGGATCTGGATTGATCATAAATACTCCATACAGTGCGGCTCTTTACTGTCCCCCTCCCCCTCTAAATTTTTAAATCGTTACATTTAGAAAATTGAAAGTTGGCGCACGGTAAGTAATACAAAAATATTATGTTTTGGTGCACAAGCGACTCTCGGAAAAATCAAGATGGCTGCTGGACGCCATCTTGGAAAAAAATTTAAATGGAAAGAGAGGTCTTGCGATACATCATTTTAAAAGTCTCATTAAGTACTTTCTGAACCTAGAATATTACGTCATTATTCGCCCTGAGAACAAAATGGCGGCTTGTTGAATAAAATATTTTAAAAATAAAATATAATTAATATTGCTGAAGTTTTTTATTTGGCGGTTTGAAAATACAGTTCTGATGATAGCAAGAGTTTAAAAAATATTATTAAGCCCAAGTTCCAATTTCGGGTACCACCGTCAACTTTCTTTTAAATTCCCGCCAAACCAGTGATCACATGGCATGTTTTTTAAAATAGATTTTCTAGATATCGGACATGCAGAAAGTTTTTTTTTAAATATCAATAATAAAAAATTTCCTCATATGTACCCAACTTTGTGGCAGATGCTGTATATATCAAAAATTATTAAAATGCCAATTTTTATTGATCTAGTTCAGTTTAAAACCAAGCAGACTTTCATTTCATGGCTCTAAAAAGGCAGAAAGTGCTCCGAATGAAAATAAAATAAATAATAAAAAGTAGAAGGTTTAACAAAAATAATAGTTTTATGATAAAACCAAACTGGGGAACTAATAAGTTTAGTTGCCTGGGCAATAAAAATCAAACTAAATTCAGCTAAATTGTATAATTTAAAACATTGTTAAGGAAGTTTATCAATTAATAAATTACAACTTAAACATAGTGTAACTAATTTCTGCGTTGATATCCGATATTAAAATAATTATTAATCATTAACTAGAAGCTGCGCGCAAACAAGATTACTGTCATATGGGCTTTTCTTCAAATACCCATGTTTCCTAGTGAAATACGATCAATATCTTCCACTAATTAAGGAGTACTTATTGAGAGGTTATTAAACCTAAAGATATAATCAGCGAAACAAAAATAACTCTTAGACCAATGACAAAAGTCTTAATGGAAAGTGACGTTTTATGTTAGTTCGCATTCTCATTAAAATTCTTTTTAAATAGATTGGAATAAGAACTCAGAGGAAATCATTTGCCAATAATGTTGGTAAATTGGCACTTTTATCATTGCGACAAATTAATAGTAATAAAGGCTTACATTCCTTAACAATTCTATAAAATATTGTACGATATTTTTTGTTAAACAGATAAAGAAAGTGTTACTGTGGTTATAGGTGATGACGAGAATTCGTAAATTCTCTCTCGTATTCCTGGGAAAAATACATAGTCGATTTAGGAATTTTTCAATTTTTGTAGGTAGCTATCGATATGCATATTTTCTCAATATTTTGTGTTCAACCAGACGCCCAAACAAAATTGCTTATACAGGGTGTTACGAAATTCGCTGCATATACTAATATGCCATGTATTTACCAACTTCAAGATTTTCTCAGTAATCGATAGGTATTCTTACGATATACCGGGTGTTATAAAAAGATGTTAAGAAATCTGAAGGGCAGATTATACATCTAAAAATATGAAAATAAGTTTATATAAACATGGATCCTCAAACGCCTCTTTTTCGAGATATAGAGTGTTTAATATTTTCTTTTTTAAATATTTCTTTTGAATTTCTCGAAAATGCGTTAAGATATTGACATGAATTTTGGTACACGCTAGTATGCAATCAAAGGGTACCTTCTAAATCACTTGCATCAGTGGCGTGCGTGCTCGTAAGCCTTTATTTTTAGCGAAAAAAATGGTACGCCACTGAGTTTTTGCATAATTAATATCGTTCTCTTTAAGCCCAATTAATTCTACGTGAAAAGTGTCTGTTGCGCTTTTTAGTTCTGACGCACCGTTTTCGAGATAAAAATTAATTTATTTCTTGCAATAAAAACAAATAATGAAAATGATTTTTTTGAAAGTATTTTTTCTTCAGAAAAGAGTGTTTTTTCTTATTTAAGTTAGATGCTGTAAATGGCTTCTCCTTGCTTCAATACATGCTCTAAATCGTCTTCGCATATTTCACCTAACCCTTCGCAATACTCGAGGTGTGAAAATATTAAACACCCTGTATATCGAAAGAGAAGCGTTTAAGGATCCATGTTTATATAAACTTATTTTCATATTTTTAGATGTAGAATCTGCCCTTAAAACTTCTTAACATCTTTTTGTAACACCCTGTATACCTTTAAAGGACAATTTACACATTTACAATTTAATATAACATTTTTCTTCTTCCAGTCGCTGGTGATCCAATGACCTATTATGATAATAAAACTAATGTTTGTGTTTGTGCATGTCCAAATATCTATTATTTTAAACTTTTCACAGATTCTATTATATGTATGTATTATGTCTGGTATAATATAATATCGCAAAATAATATCGCCTTAACTAGTAATGGGTGAACTCTATAGTCCGGCCAAACGTCCGGGGTCCGATCCGGTAGCTTGACCGAATGTCCGGTGGTTGTTCAGCGCAACGCAAGTCCGTTCAATCTCTACTTTTTATGACGAGTTATTAACAATGACAGGACAAAAACCTGTCAAAACCTAATTAATCAACTAAATTTTAATTTAAACATGTACTAAATCTTAAACCCTTTTATCTGAACGTTAAAATTTTTGTAAAAAATGCTTGGATATCTCGGATTCTCTGCACATAACTTTTGAAAATTCTGCCGCACCTAAATCTGGTGAAATTCCAACTTAACTGTACGAGATAGCTGGGGTATTCTCTGGTGCAAGCGAATAAAAACATCTCTTTTCCGTTTCTGTCAACACGTCAACAGAAAAATTAACAGCCATATTTTAAGATGTCGCGGCAGGCCGCGATATCAAAGGAATCACGTTGCTTTCCATTTGGAGAAAATATTTTACGCTCTTTGACTTTTACGTGCCTAGCAAATTGACCGGGAATGGTTAACATAAGATTTTAAAAACAGCGTCGTAGCCTTAGATTAGGTAACGAAGAACTGATAAAACTGCTCATTTATAAATCATTCTATCGCCACGTGCTAACATCTAAATTGCTCGTGTTAGTTGACATTGATAACTAACCTGATCAAAATATTTATCACAATCAAAATTTAAAACTATTATTTCCTAATACCGATCAGGCCATACTGGTTTAACCTGAAAAGTACCAGGCAATACTAGTACGTCCTAGAAAAATCGCTAATGTCCTAATAAAGGTATAGGAAGTTTAATATATCCTAGACCAAACTAGTATATCCTGAAATCGGATTTTTCTGTACCATAATATAATAAATTGTTACCAGTCTTATTATTATTGTTATTACCTTGTTCGGAAAAGGTACCGAAAAATTCCCTACAATAATTTTCCACACTGTTAAAATTAAAATCAATATTTCTGTTGGCGACAAACTGTTTTAGAGAGACCCAAGCAAGTTCCATGGGATTTAGATACGGATGGTGAGAAGGTAATCTCAAAACATCATGTCCATGTTCTTCCAGGATTTTGTCTATCTCATTGAGCGAAACCCTTTTCGGGAAGTGCTACCAATCATTGAGCATTATGATGGTCTTTAGCGATGTATTTTGTCAGCGAGAGAGACCCACCTTACTTGTCGAGTGCCTTGCAAACCCGAGATGCAAACACTGCCGGGGCCGGGGCAAACCCGATCAAGCGGTCAGAGGGTTTTATCCAACGGTTTTCTCACTTTAATTAAACTGTATAAATCCACTTTTAACATGTTGTCTGTACCGGTGACACATAAATTTATTTTAAAAAAGCATGCACTTTAGTTACGGACTGTAGCTACAGTCTGGCAAATCTATATTTCACAAGCTGTACTATCATCGTTTGCATGGCACACATCTTGTACAAAGTCATGTGGGGTTGCCTCCCCCCCCCCCCGCTATATTACGTGATCTCAAGTGATAATAAAGTAACATTTTCCTTTTTAATTCATTCAGAAATCACGTTCAGATTCTGCGTGATATTAAGGTTCCAGGTTCCTCCTTCCTTAATGTGATTATCAGCAGCAAAACAAAATCATGTATACGAAATTTCATTAAAATCGATAAGTTTTAATGGTTATCAATAATCCAATAAAAATGCTTTAAAACCCGAATCTGTCTGTATGTTGCTACGGCACTGCATACAATAAAGATAGTAACTATAAGAATTACTGACCCATAAAGTCGTATGGAAGAAACGCGAAATTGTTACGCTAAATTTGTTTCATATAAACAAAAATATGTTTTATTTCTTTACGGCGTAATGGTAATTCTTCTTGCAGTAAATAGTCAATAAACCCTACGAGGATATTGTTTGCGTGCGCCACCTATATATCTTGTGATTTGCTAAGTTAATAAGAATTAATTGTATTAAAATAACCAAAATCTAATCATTTATTTATTTATTACCTTAAAGGCAGTTCCTGTCCAATAACAAGATAATTGAATTGAACATATAACAACCGAAAACTATCTATGTATATAAAATTGATAGTAATATTACAACAATATAAAAATTTGGAGTAATTAATTTTTTAATGAATTACCCCCAGCGAGAGAAAGGTGTGCTACTTTTTTTTTAGTAGAGGTGTCCCCAAAAATATCGGTACCTCTGTCAATGCTATTATAACTTTTACATGCTTGGTATAGAAAGCACCGTGTTGTCTGGAATGGTATTGTGTAACGTTAACGTATAGGTTAACTTGTTGAAGTAACTCAGAGCGGGTCACAGACTTATTTAATAGTTTGTACTGTCGATGTGAGTATTATAGGTCGGAGACCGTAAACACAAGAATAAATAAGTCTTGTGCCATAAGACAGGCATAATCAAGTTTTGATTTGACCAAGGAAGCATAAAGGGTGATGAAAACACGATGAATTTAAAAACGCTAAAATTAATATCAGCAAATATTCGTCCGGCTTGATGGGAATGTCATGAATGTGCCTTAGAAATCGATGAATCTAAAATCTCGCCCATTTGCTTGGTTTCCAAATAATTTTTATATTCCGACGTGTCATAATGACATTATTATGAATTTCATTTTCAGTGTCAAAATGACATACTTTATAGGACTGAGTACTATAATGATTTCATTATAGTACTGAGTACTATAATGAAAAATAGACGCAAAACTCAATTCTGACAATGACAATACAAACAAATATTTCTATAGTTACCTGGTTTTATTAAAATCAAGCTACATTTACACTGGATTAGTTTACTGACGAAAACTTAAAATTCATCAAAAAAAAAACACAAAAATCGCCGGAATATAAAATATTGTATGAAATTCGGATCATAAACAATCATTATGGTACACGCCGTGTTATTAGACTCGGCTGACGCCTCGTCCAATAATACTCACGGCTAGTACCATAATGATCGTTATTATGATCCTTATAACATAAATATCTATTATGGTCTCGGATTGTTGATAAACTGGAGTGGAAAATGCATTCATGTCATAAATGTCATTTTCTTTATAGATTGGCAAGCAGACTCGAAAATAAATTCATAGTATAAAACTTAATCGTCATTCTTAAGATTCTTAGTTTAAAACTTCACTTGTTGAAGTAGACAAGTCTTGGCGTCTACATTATATAACCCATTCACTTTTAAGAATATATCTCCAATAGTAAAGCTACAACTACGTATGTAACATTAGAGTTAGATTTCAGTATTACATGACGCAAAAATCGGGGTCGGTCTGAGAGAAAAGGAGAATGAAATGAAATTAATATTATATTTTGTCAGGCTGTATTATGAACGTAAAATTCGCCGTACAGTTTTTTCAGTTAAATAAGTTACAAATCAGTAAGTTGGTATATCATGAAACCACTAGGCAGCAGTAATCAAGCAATAGGTTTAGTATTATCACAGCTGGGCAAACTACTTGAAAAAAGTAGTAGTATAACTACTAACTACTTTATCAAAAAAGTAGTTTAACTACTTGGTAGCTGACTTAAATTTAAACATATTATTTATTAACACAGTTTCCTTTTTGTACAAAAATACAAAACTAAAACATATTAGGCAATAAGAATAGGAGGTATTTAAAGAAATAATAAATTTTGATTTTTTAAAAACTTTCAACAGCTGCAAATTCTATATTAGGTAAAAAAACCAATCGAATTGTTACTTGACATATAAAGCATAAATAATAAGCAAAACTTTTTTCGGTGTTAGTAAAGTCTTGAAATTAGTGAAAATATTCCTGAAATAAAAACGGTATTTAATTTCGAGAATATTTTTACTTATTTCACGACAAAGCGTATTAGTAAATTGGCCACTATTCACTTGCACTCATCATGTCGCAACATCCTTCCTTTATGAGTAATAGCCAATATTACACATTCACTAAATGATATACTTACTATTATACAGTCAAGTACGAACGTATAACTAACCTTTATAAATATGAAAGCAGTTTCTAAAATGCCAATCAGCTCCTTCTTCAATAAGTTCTTCGCACCTTAACAAATTTCTCTTAATTAGCTCTAAGTCATTAAAAAATAAGCCCATTCGAATGCAGTGAAACACGTTATTCAACTTAGAGCCCAAAGCTACAGTATTAGCATACGCTTGGCTAAGCATTTTTATTGTGTTCTCTTTGTCGCCGATTTTACTCAAATAATTAGCTTTATTCAGATAAGCTTCTTTCGCGTCATTTACACCCAAGTTGTTGCATGCATATTCGATTTCAGAATCGAGTAGTTCCAATGCTTTGGTATTTGCTTCTTTCATGCCCTTAAATGTTAGTTATTTATGTAACACGTGACTGGAAAGACAATAATTATACAAGTGCATTTTTAAAGAGGTCCATAGAGTTTTACATGTTAAATTTTTAACCCTTTCACCCTTGTTAGGGATCATCAGATTGACTTAACCCAGCAAAGGGTTTTTTTACTTTTTTTGTCCTTGACATCGGTACATTTGAATCGCTCTTTTTTTTTCTATCAAACTTATTCCCAATTTTTCAACACTATCTTATAAAGGACAATCACACTTTAAACTGAATACCGAATGAGTCACCCAGGAGCGTATTTAAGGGGTAAAACCCTAATTTTCTTGAATTTTTCCGACTAATCCTATTTTTAACTGACATTATTCCACACTATTTTCCTTATTTAGTGATTATTTTTGGATATCTCTAAGAATATCTCCCACTAATTTCAATTGCTTATTTTGAAAGTTCTAAATAAATAGATTTATTTGCATCGGGAACAAGCAAAATTTGAAAATTTTTTAATTTTCGAAGATTGATATGAAAATCAAGAATTTCAGTTTATTTACTCGAAATTATTAAGATAGGATGTGTCAAAATTTCGCAAAAATGTCAGTTTTTGTTGCAAAATTGAAAGGTTCCTGTACCGACTTCGGCTTGAAATACACATGAACATGGGCGCACCCAGGATTTTGTTGGGCGGGGGGGTGATTTGTCTTGGTGGGGGGCTGCATAATTCAATTCGGTGGATATCTTCAATTGGTAGTGAACTTTTTACATTTTGGTGTGTCTAGGATGTTGGTCTGGGGGGGGGGGGGGGTGCTGCAGCAGGAGGCCCCCTGGGTGCTCCACTGTACATGAATAAGATTTTAGGAACCTTCTACTTTAAGTGCAGGGATATTTCAGTGGCTGAGTTATGCATTAAAAGTCAATTTTATTGATTTTTCGATGACCCTACAACACTGGAATTCGCCATGCGCTCATTTTGAGTCATAAGTTCACTTTTGACGACACAGCCAATGGGATCGCGTTTTACAAGTTTCGAAATTCGCGCGAAAATTTGCAGTATAAAATCTTTTTTTTTTTGTTAATAAAGACCAAAATAAATTGATAATAGCAACCGCCATAAACATTTCATTTATGTAGAGAATATAAAAAAATATATTTCAGATTTATTTGGTTCTACATCTACTGCTAAGCGTAGATCCATTTTAAAGTCTTCGGGCACAACAGTGGATTTTTTTTCGCTTTACATGTGAACTAACTACACAAACCGTAGATAGTCATACATTTTTCGTGTAATCGTTCAAACTGTCGTCGTGCTAGTTACTGGACGATCTCGATATATTGCTGCCAAGTTATCGGCAACTTCTCGATAAGACACTACTATTACACAGTTTGAAACAATTTCAATTTGTTCATTAATAGTATCAATGGTAATTTTTTTAAAACGAAATCGGGACAACAAAGTTTTAATCGTCAGGAAATATGTGGCATCTTCACCTCGTATGCAAAGGTCAAAAACAATAATTACGGGAGTGTAAAAAGCTAATGTTTTTAAAAAGTAAATGCATATTTTGGGGTATGGACTGCTTTTTAAAAAAGTGGCATGCATTTACAAGTACCTACTTTGGTAGGTACTTGTATAATAAATTAACTGACGTCTTCACCCTATCTTAATTTACTCTTTTTCGATTACCTTTAAAAGTTGTTTATCAATTTTAATCTTTAAATCCTCACAAACCAGCTCATAATAAGGTGCCATATTGTTCTCCCTAATGTATTGAAGTAACTTTTCATGTTTTGATTCGTCCTTTGCATACTCGGGCAACGTGAGCAGAAACCTAATTTGTGCAATATCTAAGTTAGGGTTCTTCAAGGTTTCGTCATTCTCCGTCTCAACAAGATCAAAATCAGCTTCTTGACATATAGCGTCGTAAAAATCTGCTTCGTCACTATCGGAATTTAGCTCTTTCATTTTAAAAAATAATAAAACACAACTCTGCTTTCGTTGAATCAGACAAAAAAATTGACATTGAGTGATTACTTTTAAACTTTTAACAAGTGTTAACCTATGCCATCAACCTGTTGTCAGCCATATTGGCCATAAAAATTAACCTCGGGATTTACTACAAAGGTTTAAGACTTCGTACTGGTTTGAATTTAGGTCTTCTAGTTGATCACTGAGGTTAATAAATCGTAATAACCAACTTTGGTAATTATGTAGTATACCCATTTCTGCTATTTTTGCGTTTTTTGAAAAAATTATTTTATGGTCACATTCTACGGTCTTTCCTGATTGCCAATATACGTGCGCACATAAAAAATTATGTTGTTTTTTAATAATTTTTAATGAAACAAACTTACGGGACCTGGGAGCGAATAGGGGTGCTGGGCGGGGTAAAAACAAAAAATACAACATCGTAAAAGGCTTAACAACATTTTTTCCAACGTAATGAAGTGTAAAATCAAAGAAAAACGGTTAATAGCTAAGAAAATTACTTTTTTCTATACAAAATTCCATTTTAAGCCACTATTAGCCGCCATTATTTTCCCACCTGTCAACATTGTCAACAATATTGCTGTGTCCGGTGTTTGATTGGGAGGCCACGTTTACCTATATTTTATCCCAAATGAAATTAATCTTGGCGAACTTTGTACCGCTTCCAGAACACAGCCGAAAATGACCCCCAGCAACACCCTGGCGCACCGATCCCTCTTCGCCTGCGAGGAAAGAGACTGGTCAGGGCCCCCAATCAGGTGCTAACCCTGTTCCGACCTTAGGGTGCCCTCCGATCCACCGTTCGCATAAAAAACTTTTCTAAGTCGGTCAATTAGGTGACAGATCTAATATTTTCGATCTAACGGTGGGATAACGGTGGATCGGAGGGCACCCTAAGGTCGGGTTGGGTTAGCACCTGGCTAGGGGTCCTGACCAGTCTCTTTCCTCGCAGGCGAAGAGGGATCGGTGGGTCAGGGTGTTGGTTGGGGTCACCTTTTTGCCCTTTTGGTTAAATTTGGTTCATTTTCGCATTTTCCCGCTAACTTTATGTAAAGCTAGCAGTATTTGTGGAAAAAACGATTTGTAAATTTGGCATCAGAAAAAAATTTTCCATCAGAAATTTCGAGTATGTGTACCACGGGTTTCATTGAAAAAGCTAACCTAAAAGTTAAAAATTTTTAAAATTAATAAAAAAACAACATAATTTTTGACAGTAGAATGTGACCATAAAAGAATTTTTCCAAAAAACGCAAAAATAGCAGAAATGGGTACATAATTACCTTTTTAACCTATTCTATTATTCGATTTGCTTGGTTGTGATATGCTTTTGATTTCTGCAGGTAGCGACATACTACCAAAAGAAAAAGCTGGTACTTGCAGAATGGACAAGTATTTTGTTATATAACAATGTTAGAACAAAATTAGGCAAATTGTGGTACCTATGTAATAGGGTGGATCGAAAAAATCTTTTTTTGGATTTTCAGTTGACCTTACCTGGCGAAAGTTGTCAGTAGATATCATGATTGTTTTAGCCAAATCTCAGAATTTTCGAATATCATCTTCAGGTTCCCCGCGAGTGTCAAAGTTTAGGGAAAATGTCAATTTTTTACCTTTACCAAAAAAATTACGGAATGTTTTTCTTTAATTATTTTATTTGGGATGATATGCCCAATCAATGTTGTATTATTAAAAAAAAACTCGGAATTTTTGATAAGCATCTAGAGGTTCCCCTGCTGTATACAAATTAAGAAAAAAATTAAAATAAGTTAAAAACGTAAGAAAATATATTTTGTGTAATTTTTCTTAAGCAAATGATTTTTGTTTTGCTTGACAGACGAAACAAAATCATTTTTTGGTATTAAAATATGGAAGCTTGTTCCTAGAGTCTATTTTGGCCCTAATGATTCGGTCTCTAGCTTCTTGGCCTGAAACAGCTAGAGAAGCCTCTGTTACAAGCTTAATACTCCTCTCCACAGCTTGGGTGTGGCATAAATTTTAAAAATATGCCTCTTCCTACATTTCCTTGCCACACCCAAGCTATGGAGAGGAGTATTAAGCTTGTAACAGAGGCTTCTCTAGCTGTTTCAGGCCAAGAAGCTAGAGACGGATTCATTAGGGCCAAAATAGACTCTCGGAACAAGCTTCCATTTTTTAATACCAAAAAATGATTTTGTCTCGTCTGTCAAGCAAAACAAAAATCATTTGCTTAACAAAAATTACACAAAATAAATTTTTTTAAGTTTTTAACTTATTTTAATTTTTTTCTTAATTTGTATACAGCAGGGGAACCTCTAGATGCTTATCAAAAATTCCGAGTTTTTTTTTAATAATACAACATTGATTGGGCATATCATCCCAAGTAAAATAATTAAAGAAAAACATTCCGTTATTTTTTTGGTAAAGGTAAAAAATTGACATTTTCCATAAACTTTTACACTCGCGGGGAACCTGAAGATGATGTTCGAAAATTCTGAGATTTGGCTAAAACAATCATGATATCTACTGACAACTTTCGCTAGGTAAGGTCAACTGAAAATCCAAAAAAAGATTTTTTCGATCCACCCTAGTAATCAAGCACTCCGAGGGACATATAAATCGGGAAGAAGTTGTTTTAGCATTACTTGTTTAGTCCTTATTGTATAAGGCATCTGCAGGTGGTTTGGAGAACTCTAGATTACCACACATATTCTTACTTTTATATAATATATAAACAGCATTTAAAACTTATTTTACAGGTAAATATATCAAAATATGGATAACCATAATTGCATGCATGTACAAATCAACTTGTGATCAATAACAATTAGCGTGATATTGTGGTTTTGCATACATAAAAGACCTTGGCCCAGAATGGTTTGGGTGGTAAGGTGAAGCCATAACAAATTATAATGTTACACTGGGTGCGTAATATCGATGTTATTTCAGCAAATGATTTATACAGTCTGCAATGAAAAAGAACGAAGTATGCTGTTTACCACCTTGTGTTATATTTAAAATTCTTTATGTAAAATTGGTTGAACTGTCTGCTGATATAGGTATATCCTTGCGAATAACATCAGCTTCCTAGGTTATGGATAAAACATTAGTGGAGTGGGTACCGATTGCTGGTTCTTGAGTATCTAGTCATTACAGTGATATTTGGTCAGAATGTTTTGCTATTGTGTTCAGGTTTGATGCTACTTCAGTAAAGAATTGCTTACTCAATGACGAAAGTTTGCCACTACTATCAATTATTTCAGAATTAGTCGAAAAGCTTTTCTTTAAACGACTTAAGATTACAAAAGAACAGTAATCTAATCCCAATTCATCAATTTAGGCTTTAGATGTAAGCACTCCACGATAAACCAAGTCCAACGAATAGCAGACATAATAGAAAATGCACTAAAAGAAAAGTTAATCTGCTCAACTATCTTCCTCGAAGTAACTCAAGTTTTTGATAAAGTTTGGTACAAAGGGCTAATTAGTAAATTAAACAGAATGTTACCAAAACAATATGTAGATGCGCTAACCTCCTACATTATAGACAAAGTGTTCAGAATTAAACAGGAGGATGAATACTCTACACTAAAAGAAGATAAAGCAGGTGTGTCTCAAGGAAGCGCCTTTGGTCTCGTTCTTTATTTACTGTACACTTGTGATTTTCCACAAACAGAAAATGTAACTGTGGCTATATTCGCACAGACCTAGATGCAGCAACCAGCCAACTCCAACAAGCGAGAGATCAGATTTACAATTGGACCACAAATTGGAAGATTAAGCTTAATGAGCAAAAATCTATTCGTCACCTTTACTAACAGAAGAATAGGCAATCAACAACCAGTCAACATAAATGGTGGAGCTCAATTTATGATAAAACTCAGCGTTTCGACATTTGACAATCACAGATGACATCAACAGCTGATATTGGTTCCTTCGAAAAGTCCCTACTTCAATAGTGGTAGGTAGTGGACCGTATTATACTGTGAATTGGAGATGTACGATTCTGTTCTGTCCACTGGTGTACCTATCTCCTCTGAAAAGTTTTGCCTCAAGTTTGTTGTCTTGTTCGCGTTTTAAGGGACAAAAGACAGCCGAAACGTGTATAAGTATTTAAGTTTGATGTGGCAGGCATTAAAGATTTTAATAGCAACCGGTGAGTAACCCGGTCAGATCAGGTTTGCTCATATTTGAGTTCAAACCCCCATCGTTTATGTAATAAATATTATTGTTAAACTCCATTACAATTTTTTATTATCGAATTACTTTGCAGTAAACCACAAACAACCAATAATTTCCGATACTCTTTAATAATACCACAGCGATCTTAAAATCATTTTATCGAGCAATAATCCGCCCAAATGATCGATTATTAAAGTGCTTTTAATAATATTTAGGGTAAGCATGTCAGTCATAAATAAAAAATTGCCTCGGCATTATCCCAATTTTGGTTATCAATTAATTTAGTGAAAGCGTAAAAAATTATTTATTGCATTTTTTATTGTGGTGAGAATCAGATTTTGTTTGTTGGTGTTCTGGCGATCAGTGGAATGATAAAAATAAATTAAATAACTTTATATGCAGTGCTTTCATTTCAAAACCAGCCATCACTCTCGATAACACTTGATTTGAGGTAAAATCGGTTTAAACAAAAAACATGTCAACTTAATATCGAAAGGTAAGTTTAAAGCCAGAATGTATTGAATTTTACGTTTCACTTCCATCACCCCTAGCTACCCCTCTTTGAAATTCGGAACGACACCTCCTACCTTATGATCATTTTAAAAGCCACAAAAATTGTAACTTAACTATGTTTAAAAAATTTAATTCGATTGATCTTTAAATGAGTTATAGCCAAAAATTACCAAATAATGTGAAGAATAATAATTTATTTGCAGTAATATGAAAACTTTAGGAAATTCACTTGATTAAGTCAGTGTTCAAACTACGTTCCATTATTGGCTAGACAAGAATACGGAATATTCCGTGGACATTATGATATATTTCAGCATTAATCCGACTCGTTGACCTTCATCAAGAAGAGATGCAACCGTTCATTCATAGCTAGCCTTTTGTTTGGTTGCATACATTGCGCGTGTGTAGTGTGTAGGACAAAGAACGACTTCTATAATTCTGACTCCGCGCGCCACCGTAATGACTTTCCTGTGTCCTTTATTCCTCCAGCAAACCTCTTAAAAGACAGTTCCGGATGAAAAGAATCAATTTTTACACACACTTTGCACTGACACGCCATTTCTCAACGTTTATGGATACCTAAAGTCCTTCAGGGTGCGATATCAGAAAAAAATATAAACAAACAGGGGAGTAAAACAAGGCGACCCTCCTCAACCTTATTTAACATACGAGTAGTCCTTGGAGGTACAGTGATGAGAGCAAAGTTACACAACAAAAAGACCATAGTAAACAACACACAATTATTAAGTTACGCAGACGACGCAAATTCACAGAATGATCTCATCAAAGCGATACATAAACTAGAAGTGGAAGCAAGACGATGCTACGTGAGCGACGTTGCCATTTTTACTCTAAATGTCGTCGCCATGCAATGGAAATAAATTACTAAAATTTAATATGACGAGAAATAATCGTACATTGGTATATCTTATTAATCCTCAGTGATATGCCTTAGCCTGTGGTATTTAGAATTGCAGATATTAATTAACTTACAGTTATTGCGTTATTTTGGTATAGTTTATCAATCTGAAAATACGCCACATAACTAAACGCCTGCCAACAGCCATTCTCAAGAAGTAGGCAGAGGCCACGTAGTTTTCTGGGTTATAAATAACTTGGTGAATCCCCGATTGCTTTGAAATGTAAATAATGGCATCTCGCCCTTGTTTCTCAATCAATGATGACTATATAGTGCACTACAGGTACGGGCATGGTTAGATCAAAGATTTTCCGCACAATGGATTTATAAAAGTGGTGCTCTAGAATGGACGACGAGATCGCCAGATATGACACCTTTTGATTTCTTCCTTTGGAGTCACTTACAAACGGTACTTTACGGAACTCCTCCCCTAATAATGCAGGCAAAGAAAATCAATAAATATTATACCGTATCGTGGAAACGTAGCTCTTCCGGACGCATGTCAATGGAAACTTTTGGTCAATGAGTCACCTTTTGTCAGTGGAATTTTGCAATACGCTATATATTCCATCTTTGACTATGGAGAATTTGTAATTTATTCCGTTAACTTGACCTTTCAGCTGAAATGCCCAGCCCTTACATTATAAGTTATAAGTTGAAAATGATTAAAAATAAGGATTAATATTACTGTATGTGCACCGGTACTTGCTCGATTTAGCGATTTATAAGCTTTGAACTCATAATTCAAAGCAATTTACTCAATTACTTGGAGAAAGATGGATAAATATTATGGTACTGCATACCCGAAACTGCTGTGATGCGATATTTCATGCCAAAAATATATATACTTAGTTCTTTTGAAAGTATGCCGCTACACTGAACTAAATTATTGCTTAAGCTCGAGAGGGAATTTGTATCTGTACAAATAAATGTCCTGTTAAGAACGAAAATATTTTACAATTCAAGATGAATACCTTTGCATGCCCGGCAAGTACTAAAGAAACGTATTTTGAAATAAGGAAATTCGTGATCAGTTATTTTCCGAACGGTGCCGATGTAATGTTATAGATGTAGAAGCCAGTCACGAATATTAGTAATATAAATTGGGACGGTAAACAAATCATTATTCCATATCGTGCACTCTTTTCTCCAAACGTAATATTGTTTTTATTTTTTATCAAGTTTACAGTTAAAATTTTTGTTTTGTCTACGTTTTCAGTTATGAAATATAAATTTTCTTTCTATCTTTATTGGGATTAACTCATTGGCTATAACTGTAAATTAATGGTTATACAAAATAATCATGACCACATAAACCTCTTCACTTTTATATTAAAGACATGACAGTAATGAGGACATATCGTCTTAACTGCCTTATATATTTAACTTATACGGAATTGAAGTGATGTGACAAGAAGCTGCCCATCACTACTCATTCAAACAGATTTTATGTTTCCATTTCTAAAACTAGAACTCTAGAGGTGCCTCTACTTAGAGAAAGAACTGGGAAGAGACGGACCAACTCACTATCTTTGAAAATGGGTCCTGGTGATTCACAGATGGATCAAAACAGGATGAAAAGCTGGTGCGGGAGTTTTGGTACGGGAAGTGGCGTTGAGGAGTCCTATTTTCTCGGACTGTATGCAGCAGAACTTTCGGAATGTCAGCTGAGCTATGAAAGAAGCTATGAAAGAAGATACAAGGGTTCTGCGAGGTCAAAGAATTAAAAATCATTGATCATCACATAACTTTTACTTATTCAGTATTCATTCATTCATGACATTATACATCTAAATATATTGAACTCTCGCATTTTTTAAAATTACTGTTGTATTGGTCTAACAAGATATGTTGTCGCATTTCCACTATTTCTAATAAGTTGAGAATATTACAGGGACACGATTTCGATCAATTAAGTCATTCTTCAAGTGCCAACGACCGCAAGTAGATTTGCGTCATTCGTTTAAAAAATTATCAAACTAACTTAACGATGAATGATAATAAATATATCCCAAAATCACCTAAACATTTTATGGCACTCTTACCTGTCTTCCACGAAGTGAACATAGCCACCATCCTTCAATATTAGCTGTGTTCTGTTCAAGGACAACTAAGGTATCGCCTTTTTGAAATGCCAACTCATCTGGAGAATCGGGAATGTTGTCGTAAAGGGCTCTGGCTAAACAATGCTGAAAAAGAAAAGAAAACTAAAAACTGAAAACATACAGTGCAAGAAGAATCTATACTTGTTTGCAAGAAACCAGTATGATTTTGAATCTAGGTAGTAAAGAAAAGGCCACCAAAAAATAAATAAGAAACAATGTCATAGAGACATAGACCATCTTAATAATATCTACACCTAAAACTTGATGCTGTAGCGTATATACCACCTAATTTACTTAACTACTTTAAAAAATCAAATTAACTGCGTTGTGATAAGACATCCTGTATACTCCGGTTGACGTCAATGCGACGCTAATAGTCTGGAAAAATATTATAGGAATACGAAACCGGCATCAGGCAAGACAACGTAATATAATACGCATCTCGGTATAGAAATGAGTACCATTTGTCTACTTTTATTATTCTTCCTCTTTTATGTTCGTTATACCTCATTTGTAAAACTTTAGCTCAACGAGCTATACCAATTTGTTATAAATTATTTTATAGTGTCACCCTAATATCTACCCTATTGAATAATTCTATGCTTGACTTCACCATGATGTGCACACGTTTGTTGTATGACACTAACTCTTTAACTCAGCTGGAACTAGTCATCTCACACAAACAACCCTTTCAAGTGTCTTTTTTAATCCGTTAAAAGTGGTTTTTAATAGCTTTATGCCGTTTTGTATGCAGGTATACAGGCTAGACACCATTATGCTACCGAAATATATTCATCCTTTATCTACGGCCATTCAGCCCTTTTATTGGATTTTATGGGCTATTTCTTTACGCCTATGAGGTTTCTTTTTGTGACGTACGCTTACGTCATTCAGGTAGAAATTGTTTGTAATGCCTATAAAATAACAGCGAATAAAACAATTTGTTTTGTTTGAATAGCTTAAATTGTGCTTTGGCGTATAGTCGTTTGGTAAAACGAAATTGACCATTGTGTCACTTCTTAATCGGACGCCAGCCTTTTGCTAGAAGAAGTTCTTTCAAGCTTAGAAACAAATTAAAATCCGATGGGGCCAAATCTGGCAAATAAAGAGCATGAGGAACTAGTTGCAACCCTGATGAATTTTTGCCATGACAATTACTGATTTGTGGCAAGCCATTATCCTGGTGCAACATAAGATTCTTCTGGGCTAGGTCGGGACGTTTCTAGCGAATGTTTTGGGCTAGTTGGTCAAGTAAGCAACGTGACGACTACAGATTTATTAGCCGTATGCGTCACCCCCTAAAGACTTTCATGAAAGTAATTCATAAAAGAATTTGCAGAAAATATCAAGCACAGCTAACCTGTACACAATTCGGATCTATAGAAAAGCTTTGGGAACGAAGGAGACGCTTTTTGCGGTTCAGGTTTTGTTCCAACGATGCAGAGACGTCAATTGTGATAATTATGTATGCTTTATCGACTACCAGAAAGCCTTCGATAGAGTGAGACACGACAAAAACCTACAATCCTAGAAATAAATGGCTTAGATGACAAAGATATGAGAGTAATTCAAAACATATATTACAACCAATCAGTCGATGTTAGAGTGGAGAATGAATTAACAGAGGAAGTTTTAATAGAACGAGGGGAAGAGAGGGATGTGTACCATCCCCAATACTGTTCAATGTCTACTCTGAATATACCTTTAAACTGGCACTGGAGGACGTTGAGGAAGGCATACAAATAAATGGAGAATGTTTGAATAATATCAGGTTGGGGTGGGTACGTGGATGCCACGGTAGTCTTTGCAGATAGTTTGGAGGGTTTACAAACACTTATTACACATACCACGAGAGTAAGTATGGTCTAGATCTTAACATCAAAAAAACTAAATACATGGTTATCAGTAAGAATTAGATACTACCAAAGAGGCAACTTCTGGTCAGTGAACAACCTATAGAAAAAATAGCCAGTTACACTTATCTTGGCAGTAGGGTAAATGATCAGTGGGATCACTCACTGGAGATAAAAAGTCGCATAAAGCCCAGTTCATTAGAATGAGCAATATTTTTAAAGGTCGAGATTTAGCTTTAAGAAGTAACATTCGTTTACTCCGATGTTACGTGTTTTCAATTCTACTTTATGGAATCGAATCATAGACGCTATCCGAAACATCTGTGAAGAAACTCGAGGCCTTTGAAATATGGTGTTATCGACAAATACTAAGGATCTCCTGGGTTCACCGAGTCACCAATATTGAAGTGCTGCTCAGAGTGGTAAAACAGTGCGAAATTCTGGTAACCGTAACGTTATGGACTGTTGCAGTTGATCTTAGAGGGCAAAATTTACGAAAAAAAAAACAGGAAGAAGAGAGATATCCTGGCTTCAAAACTCAAGAAAATGGTTCTCCTTGATCACAACTGACCTTTTCAGGGTAACAGCGACCAAAGTTAGAATCGCCATGGTGATCGTCAACATCCGGAACGGATAGGCACCACGAGAAGAAAAGTGTTGAACCCTCCTCTGAAATGATCCACAAATCGCACGGAGAGCTTTTTCATATCTAAAACTTCACAGTCTCAGCGATCTCACCCAACTTTAGCCCACGATCATTCAAAACGATTTAATAAAGTTTTTGCTTAATTTCTTCAGAAGCCGTTTTTGGCCTAGCAGAACGCTTTTGCCTAATGTTTTATACTGGTGTTTTCTTTGGAACTAAAATTACTTGGACACTGAGTACATAATAATTAAATTAAGTTGATTTCTTCAAATGAAATAAAGGGTATAGGCATTGACACATCCAACATTAACCTAGAACGTTGTCTGTAACTAATTTTATCAAACCATGCTATTTAACATATTGGGTTTTATCGAGGGTTTTATACAATGGGCTGTCAACAAGAGTTTCTATAACCACACCAATCAATTTTTATAGTAGAAGGAGAATGATTGAAATTTTAAACAGGGGTGGCACCGACAGCATAAGGATCTAATTTAGGGCAGAGCACAGCTGCATCTATAGTTTTTTACCCTCAGTTCTTTACTAATTATTTTGATGCACTACTAATATACTGCGTACTGCAAACAGATGATAGAAAATAGAGTTCAAGGATCCTGGTCAAATACATTATTTTACAAGCTGACGGTTGCGTCAGATATTATACGTCACAAAACATTATTTAAACTAGTTTGCTAAAATCCAATAAAAATGTGCCTAAGTTAATGGTTTTGGTTTCCAAGAAAAACGAGTTTAATAGTTTTATTTGTCCCTGCAAATATTATGCTTACGAATATGAAGCTACTTTTTTTAAGGAAGATATTTTTCATAGTTTTTGAAACACTACAACAATATATTGACTGAATTTAATTACTGCAGCAAAGAGAAGAAAAATGGACTTGGACTTTAACATTTACATGTTGTAAACATGTGCTACTTTTACCTAACTCAAGGTATTTTTTAATTAAATATTATCCAAGTACTTAGATAAAGCTGCAGTTTGCGCCAGCTCTGTACTGTAATCTCTATTTAAGAGAAGAAACTGACTGGTTCCTGAGGTTACTTACATAACGTAGGCAACTACTAAGAAAGGGTTATTCAAAATGTAACCCCTGAGGGGATGAAACAGGAGTTCAAACCTTGTATGGCGAAGACATATTAGATAGTCCTATTAACTCGAAACTTCATAGAAGTACCCCTAAGGCCCTTAGGCTAAGGGGGTGAAATGGGGGTTCAAAGGCTATAATGGAGTAAAATTGTTATACCGCGGTCGAAGTGGCGGGCGAAAGCTGGTGCATAATAAATCAGTTAACGGAACTGCAAACAATAGCAGAAAAGTTCTTAAAATATATTTTTTTTTCTAGTCAATATTCGAGTATAAAATCCAATACCAATCCAAACCTTAAACCATGTCCTATATTTTATATCTAAAACAAGCGATAAGGCGGACATAGAAACACATGCGGAAATGCAATATTTGATAACCATTTAGAGCAGCTTGCATGCGAACAAATACCGAAGTGTTAGTTTTAACAATTATCAAATATTTGTTCAAACCTATAAACTCTAGTTTACCGGAAACTAAGTAAATTTAAATAGTGTTTGCTTAAATTTATGTAAAAATGTTGTTAATCAGGGTCGTCGAATGGGTGAATGGACGGAATCCAGCAAATCAAAAGTAAATTTGAAGACAGATCCCTCTGCATAAGAGCCATTTTCTAGTGATGCTAAATACACCTAAACTTAATAAAACTTTTAAAAAATATCGCCGTAATGTCAAAAGATTAACAGAAAACAGAAGATGCAATATACAGTGCATTCTTTTTAAAGCGGACTTAAGAGTTTTACAAGTTAAATTTGTAACTACATGTTAGGCCCTATTCGATTAGAAGTATAGAGATAAAACATGACATAGGTACATTTCAGAGCCTTAAGATTATGTTAATTTGCCAGATATGCCAAAAAAGATACAAAAATACCTAAAATGCATTTAAAATTATGACAATAAAGTTTTAAAGTTTTACAAGTTAAATTTGTAACTACATGTTAGGCCCTATTCGATTAGAAGTATAGAGATAAAACATGACATAGGTACATTTCAGAGCCTTAAGATTATGTTAATTTGCCAGATATGCCAAAAAAGATACAAAAATACCTAAAATGCATTTAAAATTATGACAATAAAGTTTTAAAGTTTTACAAGTTAAATTTGTAACTACATGTTAGGCCCTATTCGATTAGAAGTATAGAGATAAAACATGACATAGGTACATTTCAGAGCCTTAAGATTATGTTAATTTGCCAGATATGCCAAAAAAGATACAAAAATACCTAAAATGCATTTAAAATTATGACAATAAAGTTTTAAAGTTTTACAAGTTAAATTTGTAACTACATGTTAGGCCCTATTCGATTAGAAGTATAGAGATAAAACATGACATAGGTACATTTCAGAGCCTTAAGATTATGTTAATTTGCCAGATATGCCAAAAAAGATACAAAAATACCTAAAATGCATTTAAAATTATGACAATAAAGTTTTAAAGTTTTACAAGTTAAATTTGTAACTACATGTTAGGCCCTATTCGATTAGAAGTATAGAGATAAAACATGACATAGGTACATTTCAGAGCCTTAAGATTATGTTAATTTGCCAGATATGCCAAAAAAGATACAAAAATACCTAAAATGCATTTAAAATTATGACAATAAAGTTTTAAAGTTTTACAAGTTAAATTTGTAACTACATGTTAGGCCCTATTCGATTAGAAGTATAGAGATAAAACATGACATAGGTACATTTCAGAGCCTTAAGATTATGTTAATTTGCCAGATATGCCAAAAAAGATACAAAAATACCTAAAATGCATTTAAAATTATGACAATAAAGTTTTAAAGTTTTACAAGTTAAATTTGTAACTACATGTTAGGCCCTATTCGATTAGAAGTATAGAGATAAAACATGACATAAGTACATTTCAGAGCCTTAAGATTATGTTAATTTGCCAGATATGCCAAAAAAGATACAAAAATACCTAAAAATGCATTTAAAATTATGACAATAAAGTTTTAAATATTATAAAATGTGTGTCACGTTCATTTGCACTTTTTAGGTATCTTTTGAAGCTGTTTTGGCATAATCTTAAGACTGAAATTTACCTATATCAAGTTTTATCTCCATTGTATTTTTAATAGAACCGAGGGTTGAAAATATAACATTAAAAACCCTACGGCATGCTTTAAAAGATGCACTGTATATAGTCGAGAATCTTGCATTGATTGTCAGTCTTGTGCGCAAGACAGAGACAATCTCTGTCTTGTGCAGCTCATCCAAAACGCTTTATGTCATGTTCTGTTGGCTTCTAGTGCTCTTGCAAATTTTGAACTTTTGCCCCTGAGATGATATAGACTTTAAGCTTAAGTACTGTAAGTATCTGAGGAGATGCGATTTCAAAAACTGGAAGTTAGAGGAGAAAGAGAAAACATCTCTAGGACAGGACAGCGTTACACATTCTGGGCACACCGTTGGAGCGGGCGCCTTGCGCCAACGCCAAATGAACCCTCACTTGTTTTGTATATAGTATTTGAGTATGTTACTATTTAAGTATTGTATATAAAAACTATTGTAGCCTGATGAAATGTATATAATTACTAAACTAACAAGGCTCTGCCTTGTTTGTTTCTGCGCCTCTACGGAGGGTTTGGAATGGATGGTTCTCCAAAAAAGTTATACCAAGTTATTATCTTGTTATTCATTTAATATCCTCTTCCTTCCACTTCAGGCATTCTATTTAGAGAACCGGTATTCTCCCGTTTCTGCTTCAATTTTTGAACGGTACGTTTAGGTAAACCGATCTCTTCGGATATTTTCCTTACTGCGCGACCCTCTTCAAATAAGAGTATTAACCTTGCTCTTTGTTGTTGGTTTAATCTGTTCATTTTATCAAAAATTAAAATGACAAATGTTTTTAAATTTATTGACATTTATTATCACTCCATGACAAGTTTTGGGTAAAATTCATCTAAGGTATATAAAGTTGAATTACATTAGAAAAAATAATGTGTCTGGGATTTTTCGTCCGCAACCGTACAAAAACCTTAAAAATCTAGCCGTAAATTTTTAAAAAACGAGTAAATTATTTAAAGAAGTTTCCTAACCATTGTAACAGTTTCATGAACATTAATTTTGTCTTTTAGCTTCTGCGCTTTCTTTATACCTCTACTTTTACGTATCTGATAACCATGCAATATGCAAAAAAAATATGTTTCGAAACTAAACCCACCTATTACAAAAGCATGGGTTTTACGGTTCAGTGCATGGGTATACGTTACCTTTAAATAATGAGATTAATAATCAAAAAAAATTCTCCATGCAACCATCAATTTGTTACATGACATATCACGTCTATCTTTCACTGCACGAAAGACAACAAACGCATTTATGAATAATATTGTACTGAGCTGTCGGCAGTAACTTTTAAGGATTAATTAAATTTCAATTTCTAATTGTATTAGCTATGCATTATATATCAAGAGACTGTTGATTTATTGTATTCATTCATCTTCATATATATTCACTATTGTGTGATTTGGGTGTAAGTTCATGCACGGTTCGGGTTCATAGCAAAGAATATTCCATTTCTATAAATAAAGAAATGTCAAATAGATTATGTATTCTGTGCTCTAAGGTCTTCCTTATTTTACTATGGATACACAAAAAGAAAGTATTGTTATTTCAACATTTCATCCAGCTTTAAGAATGAATTATTAAATAATTAACTCAGAATATGGTTACAAAGATTAATACTAAGATATGTTCGAGCCACATTACCGCATACTCTTTTCTGGAAGAAATTTTGGGCTGTTACTTACTTTTCAATATAATCAAATCCAAAGTTTAGTTATTTCGGCACTCACTCACTTACTCAATAGTTATCAAAATTCTCGCATATTTCCAGTAAACCTAGAACACTGGGCACTGATGTAGGGTTTAGACCAGATAAATACATAAATAATATAAATACAACACTGTACCTACATTTATTGCATGTTCCTCGTAACTCAAATTACCCTAACTCAACCAAACATATAAGTCGTCAACAATTAACACAATAGAACAATTTAATGAAGTCGTTTAGGAAAGTATATTTGCTAGTGAGTCACGTTAGTGAATCAAGGGGGCTTTCAGAGGGGATTTATTTTTAAAGCTGTCACGTGCATGCTTTGGCCTAGTTCTATAAAATTTCCGACGCATTGGGTACATTATTGAAAGTTTTTCGTACACCCAAGTAGCAAAATAAGAATAATATAGCTTGTGCACCAGCAAGTTTTGTAGAGCTTACTTTAGAAGTGTCCGGTCGGCTTGATCTTTTTGCTGCAAGATGCTTGAAGCAGCTTGGATTGGCGTTCGTTTTGGAAAAGCAAATGACTTTTTTGTCCGTTTAGTTAAATTATAAAGCAGCAAAAGCAGGATATGTCTGCTCAACCATATTTATTGAATAAAAAGAACTAGCCTTTCTCCTCTTAACAAAAATATATTATTTAAATTAGTTATCAAAAATTATTTAATAAATTCCAAATACTTTGAAAAAAAAAAGAATTTTCTTTAGTGATATATACACAATAGCCGGACCAATATTTATTTTTTAAACTCCCCAGGTCAGTATATGGTTATAAAAACTGGAAATAATATTATTTTATATATCTACAGCGGTAAAGTGCCATGTAAAAGGATGAAACCTGATATTACCGCGCTTCTAACTAATAATGTGATAAATTATATGCAACACCAACATACTAAGTGGTTGTATTCAGTTTTAGTATAACAATACCACAAGGCAAGGCTTTTCAAGGTTACTATTGTGGTCGAAGAATACACAACACAAATATTAATACTAATACTACTAATAAATGAAACATAACTTCCGTGATTCATCTTTCCTATTTGGGGAAAGAGCTAATTACCATTTCCGATTTCGAATTATTTATTTAACGACATTTAATATTCGTAATTATAGTTTTAGAAGGCAATACTATGTCTCAGCTGACAGCACCGGCGCCCCCTTTCCACTTTAAGTATTATTTACATAATACCATTTTGGTAGATTGTAGGTTGAAGCATTTTTAATTTTAACTGAAAACGTACAATTTATTATTAAAATTTAACGTTTACAATCCTAATAGGAATAGGTTATTTGCACGAACTTTATAATACATATTATAGTTTAAATTGCAAAATACTTTAGAAATGTCCATTTACCAAATGCTTGATATAAAGCAAAAGTAGAAAGAAATTGGTACTACCTCAAGACGTTTGATGGAACACACTTTCTGATGGTCTTTAGATTTATGGCAGTTGTTGACATACTATTTGAAAATTGCTGCAAAGATTTTTTACATTACTACAATCAATTTCAATGACAATTGACAGAATTCAAGGTTCATGTTTATCTCAATCCGTTGAAAAATGGAAAAAGTTACGATACATATGATCAAGCGTTAAAACCTTTCAACATTTTAGCATATACATATACTGAATCCCACAATAATACTTATTATCCCATGATAAAAAGAGAGCTGCTATAGATATTGTTTCCGAACATTTTTCAGGCACAGGATTATTACTAGTGGTAATTAAGCTAGAAGCCAAGTCAGCCCCTTTTCAAAAAACTTTTTGTTGTTGTTTTCCGATGAAACAGTTGAAACTGTAACAGCAGCACATATGTTATCTTAGAATACTCTAACGCATAGATGATAAACATAACCAAAAATGTCATCATTAAAAAGTCTATATTTACTTAAAAAAATATTGCTTCAAGCTGTTTTAAGGAAGTCATAAACGTTTCGGTCATATTTATCTCCGCTTAAATGTGTTATTTTTTCTGTGATTTCTAATAGTGTACACACCTGACATTTACTACTCTTCACATCCGACTTTTGGTTCAAACAAAACTAGTTTCCTTAAAACACAAGTTTTATTTGCCTTTCATCCGGCCGCGACAACATTTACATTCTAGTAAATCCATCTCGTCAGTAGTTTCCACGAACTATGATGCCTCATCCTGTTTAATTTCGTATAATAACAATGAATTTTTAAGTTTTCTTGTAAACGCTACATTTGAATTACAAATATCTTCTTGGAATTTTAACGAAACATATGGCAGTAGGAATAGTAACAAGGCAACAAAATTTAAACACCTTAAGAATAAAAAGAAATTATTTTAGTATGCAACTAGGCCAAGCAATAGAGCGATTTGTCGTGACATTAATACTATCAGAAAATCGTCTGTGCCATCATCTAAAAGACGATCCGTAGATGGTTGCTGTTATATTTCCAACTCTGAAGTTTTTTCCTTTAATTTGTTATAAACATATTTAAGCAAAAAAACGAGATTTTTTAGTTTTTTGCTTATAAAATGGAAAGTAATGAAGCCATCTTAATGGTGTAAATGGACGATTTCTAGAGAATAAAAATACGAACAAAATGAGAGGTAGAATAGGATGAGTAGCAACGGAGAAAATCAGGAAAAACCGGCAATTTAAGTTTTTTTTGTAATTCATAAATCGGCGATTTGTAAACGTAGAGGGCTCAAACTTTGGGAAAAAGTAGTAATTTATAGCTACTTTATGTGTGCAAAACCCCGACGCTGTCCGACGATTAGTTTTGCCACAATTGTCATTTTAATTTTTCAATACACTATTTTGCAACAGGTCTGGATGCTCTATGGATCGTCCGATTTTAATTATTGAAACGGATTTGAAAAGTACAAGTTTAATTCAACAAAACGTATATTTTAATTTTTCCATAAAATGCTACGAAACCGGCTGAAAATGCAGGTAAAGATGCGTGAAAATGGCCGAGCGCGCGAAAGCGGTTGAGTAGCGGGAGGGCAGCGGAGCGAAGGGGAGCCAATATTCGCGCGCTCCGCCATTTTCACGCATTTTTACGTGCATTTTCAACCGGTTTCGTAGCATTTTATGAAAAAATTAAAATATACATTTTGTTCAATTAATCTTGAACTTTTCAAATCCGTTTCAATAATTAAAATCGGACGATCCATAGAGCATCCAGACCTGTTGCAAAATAGTGTATTGAAAAATTAAAATAACGATTGTGGCAAAACTAATCATCGGACAGCATCGGGGTTTTGCACACATAAAGCAGCTATAAATTACTTCTTTTTCCCAAAGCTTGAGCCCTCTACGTTTAAAAATGGCCCCTTTATGAATTTTTTAAAAAAACTCTTAATTTTCCGGTTTTTCCGGATTTTCTGCGTTTCTACTTATCCTATCGGGAAATTCGACCCCTCATTTTGTTCGTATTTCCATTCTCTACAAATCGTCCATTTCCACCATTAAGATTGCTTCATTAGTTTTCATTTTATTAGCAAAAAACTAAAAAAATCGCGTTTTTTTGCTTAAAAATGTTTATAACGAATTAACGGAAAAAATTTCAGAGTTGGAAATATAACAGGGATCATCTACGGATCGTCTTTCAGATGATGGCACAGGCGGTTTTCTGATAGGATTAATGTCAAAAAATCGCTAATATTTTGCTCTGTTGCTTGGCCTAAACTGACAAAAGGAAAGGTTTGTACAAATAATGGAGCAGCTTTGTTGTAGAAGGAACAAGGAACCAAATCCATTTAGATCGAATAAGTTCCGTCAATAAAAAAAATTATGTAGCAACATATTATTCTGGGTTTATTTACTAGTGTAGCAAAACCTTGTTGTGTACTAAAAACAATAAATAAATAATTCCTAATTTGCATCTACATATATGTTCGTCTATAACAAAGGTTGTTTTGTAACCTTGCTGTCAACATTTCTAAATTAGTTACAGCACAGGGTTATTAAAGTTAATTTGAGATCTGTTTACAGTGTCTTTTTGGAATTGACGAGGGAGTTAGCAAAAATTATTTTGAAAAGCAGGAGTATTATTTTTAAGTTGTCAAAAGTACAAAGTTTGCTTTACTAGTCGAGCGATATAGATAAAATATAAATTGAATGAAAAACACATTTCTTGCATTTTTATATTAAGGTTAATACTTCATTCAATTATTACTTAATCAATTAGCGGTTAAATTAGTTCCATGTCGAAGTTAAACAACCTTTCGCCTAGAACATTATGCTACTTCCATTGCTTGATTTAAAATATTAAAATGCAAGTAATAATAACATTTTACCAAATATAACAATAACATCATACTTCCTGGAATATTTTTATTAAATCACACTCAAGTATTTTAAACACTTACTAGGTGGAAATATTAAATTACGGCAACAATTTTAATATAGTTTAATTATTACATTACTAATAACAATAATATTTATGCAGTGTAGTGCTACATAAGAAGCTACTTTAATAGTAAAGTTAAGACTGTCATTAACATGCCATTTAAAACGGCTGGGAAGTTAAGTACAGCCAAATATGCTTACTTGAATTTGACGATAGTGATCTTTAATAATACCTATTTATGGAAAAGTTTGATTAACCTTGCCCTAGGTATGTACTTTCTTCCAACATTGGCTGTTCTGGCACGTGAAAAATAAGGTTTTCAGGACACTTGCAGTTCTATTTTTTGCCCATTGGTACAATGCAACGTTTATAGAGTAGTTTTTTAATAGACTTTACTGTATAATAAAAAGAATTATACACAAATTACACTGTAATAATGTGTTTTGCAAGTTGAGCAAACATGAGCAAATAGGCGATTTTAACTTCAGTAGACTCTACTTAAGTCATATTGTCATATTTTCATTAGGATTGCTTAGGTCTGGTTTCAACATGTGATCTATTCTGCCTCCAGCCTGGGTGTAAACCTGCCTGTTAAAAGGTAAGTGCCTAGAAATCGCGATAGCAGAAAGGCTCCCAGAGCAGAATCAAAAGTATTCCATTTCTCTTGAGTTAACCAAATGAATCAATAAAGTTATTTATAGCCGCGATGACTATTTTAAAATTTTTCAATTTTTAATAGATTACAATTTATGCTTATCGTTATGCTCTGTGTTATGCCCCCTTCCCACTCCTGATTGCGCATCATGATGTATTATGTGTCACAGTGTCACTTGTTGTTTTTGTTTTTCTGTGTCAATTTTATTGTAAAAAAAAATCAGTAGTCCGGTTTTACTTTATATTATATGGGATAAAGCTATAAGTAAATAAAAAAAATAAATAAATTATTCTTTGCTTTTTCTTCATCACGATCCATTTTGAACTTTTAAAAAAATAAAGTCCTTCCAGGTTTCGGTCAAATCAACCTCGTTATTGAGGGAGGGAATACTGCCGAATATTAACAATTTATATAGAATATTTCTATATTGCGTCATGTTTTAAATGCACTTTAAATGCATTCTTTGTTACGGTATAATAAACTAAAAACTACATTTAAGTACAAAATAATTATTTCGTAAACACCATAAAATACCTATAAGGCGTATAGGAATGGTTGTTTCTATTAATTATTAAATTCATGGTTAGTTGATGATTTTATTGTCTGCTGCGTTTTTTTTTATAAATAAACACATTAATTTATGTCCATCGAACTTTTTCCACATCAGACGTCAGAGAATCTAAATATTCATTTAAAAAAGTAAATAGTTTTGCTCAAAACATAGACATATAGAAATAGATACAGATTGAATTCAAAACATCCTTCTTAAAAGCGATAAAACTTTATTTTTAATGATATCATGTCCCGCAAGGCTTAGAAACTGACACTTTAATTTTATGCAGTGGACTTGTCAGTACAAATACATAATGGGCACACACTTAAACTATATATCTTATTTCAATTTTATGCTTCAACAACCTTCCCAATGATAATATGTTCTCCAAATCAGGTAGAATTTTATTATTCTAAAAGCTCTTTAAGGTTTTATGGCACTCGACAATTAAGGATTTCTTTATGTACATCTTGTTTTATAACCCTATTAGATCCTACAAGACATATAATATGTGGTTTCTTCTTTTATTTGATAAAAACAAAACACACTTTTTTACATGGATTTATTAAGGAGGATTCGATGTCCGTATACTGTGAGCGTATCGAACGTGAAGCCTTATATTTGTTGTTTGTTATGAAAACAGTTCCCCCAGGAGATTAGTTTACGAACTAAGTAATTGAATCAAGAATGGTAGTAGAAAGAGATAAAATAGCATTGGAGTGTTGGAGCTCAGAAGTGTTGCTGTCTGTGCTGGTTGCTTAGGAAAACGGCTGAACCTCGGTCTGAACACTCGGTTACACGTACGTCTTTGTCTAATGAACTAGGAAAGAAAAAGTGCGATTTATAGATTTAGATATAAATGACTCGGAGCGACTTTAAATAAACACCTTTAGAAATAACATAACCTATAAATAATAAAACCTTTTTAACTTAAATTTATTAATATTTAGCAGAAAAATAAAATATTTTAGGGCTTTTATTACTTTTAGTAAATCTTGTGATGCTTCTAACGTATTTTTTGTACAAAAATACAAGGTAAAATAAGATGTGGCCAATGTTTACAAATTGTGTTTACAGTGTCGTTTAGAATGGTTTGTTTTGGCTTCAAAGAATGTTAAATCATCCCGTATCCATTCTTAATAAATCCATGCTTTTTTACCTGGTTTGGAAGACATTTCGATAAATTTCTTGTAACATGTCTTCGCTTCGCGGATATTAAAATAAGTAGATTTGTAGGTACTTATTTTCAAAAAATCTATGAACGAGTGTATGGATGTGACAAAAGTGAAAGCCCTAAAATATTTTAAATACAACTGCTCGTCAAATATCTTATAATAATGACGAGTGGTAGAACGAGAAATATTTCCAAAAATCTGGCAATTGCTAAATAATGCAAGAGAAGCCAGAACTGATCCACTGATTGCAGCGTGGATCTTATTTTCAAACCAAGCAAAAACTTTTATAAAGAATGACCGTATTTCGTATCGTTCACTTTTTGGTCCATTTGTCCTCTTGTCTACCTCATCCGTGAACATACTGTATAGCAAATATTCAGTCTCATATCGCACTTTACTTGCAGTCTTTATACTCATGTGTCCTGTTGTACAAACAAGTTCATCAAGAATAAAACCAATTGCACACTAGTGCAGCACTGGTGTTAATGCCACTGCCAAAGATGACTCTTAATGTCAATTTAATTTAACTGGAATACAATTTTTGAGAAAGAGGTTGATAGTCTTTTATGTCACCAAGTAGAAAACTATTTTTGCTTTACCCTCGTAATTTAAACATAATTTGTTATCTGATAAACTATTTTTAAAGAATTTGACAGGACATTCGTTCCTTCATTAGCTGTTTTACCGTAAGTTTTTACACGTATTAGTTTAATTGAAAGTAGAAACTGCATACAGAAATTTAAATAACAAACATGCGACCACTCCCTGCAGATGAATATCAATTTAAATAAAATACAATGAACTGCAAAAGTAGATATCGATGCACAAGTTAAAAATTCATTACGGTTCCGTCAGTCTTAATTGATTAATTATAATAAAGAGGGCATCGACTCTCAATGTGACGTGTGTATACAGAATATAAGGTGTATAAGGTGTATTCCGCAGACTCAAAATATTTGTTACAGCCGCCTCTATACACGAATAAAAACCGAACAAACCTGTATGTTGCTCAGAATTTTTCTATTTTTGCAAACATTTGTGTTTTATTTGCTCTTATTATTATAAAAACGAAAACAAATATCATTAATCAGATGAAGCAAAAATAGGCTGCTGGCCATATTGTTCACAAAAAAATTAAGAAAAAGAAGATATACAATCTATAATACGAAATTTAAATGACTTAATGTTAGAAGAGAAAGGGAAAATTTCTTGGGTTCCGAGGTTTCATCTTATGGACATTTTAGATATTGAAGTACAGAGAAAATAGAAAGTTGTGGATTTTTGGCTGGAAAATAAAGGGCAGCTGTTGGGTTATGTTGATAATAGCCAAGAGGCTAGATTCTTACAAGCAGAAGCCGTAAAAATATTTGTTAAAAAAAGACAGATCGTCCACGGAGTCGGTGAGCAAAGGTAAGTGTGCTGAAAAAAAACAGGTCAGTGGTAAGCTACATGGATCTGTTTTTGGTAGAATTATAATGATACTAAGTGTGGTGTGTGCGTGCCATAGTCCAAATCTGGGAACAATATTCTAGCTTAAGCCTTATGTGAAAGGCATCTATAAATTTACATGGGCATATTCGTACCAGTTTTAAATTAAGAAATTTTAGTTACTAATTCCGACATTTACAAGCAGTTTTAAAAAATCTAAAAAATCCTAAAAATGAGACTTTTTATCATCATATGATATCAACTTACTTAGAATCCAATATGGGGGATCAAAGTATCATATATCAAACACTAATTTGAAGATCCTAAGTAAATAAGGGTTCGGCTAAAGATCAAGGAAAAACATAATATATTACCCTCTTTTCGTGGTGGGATATCTGGTTTTAAATCTTTTCCTGGCTATAAAAGGGATAGAGCGGAAAACATATTTTCACAGGCGTAATTTACGCCTTGTTTAGTTTATAACCGACCAGCCAAAAGGGTATTTTGTTTCACGTATAGCTGTATATTTGTAAGCTTCACTCTAAATCCTTAAGGGCTGGACAGATCGTGAACAAATACTAAAGAGTTCTTCTTATTCGTAGAAGTAAAATTTGAAATAATTTTGATAACAACAGTTGTGTTTCTTTTATCTGCACTTTTTAATCATTTTATACTAATGTGCTTCTATAACTGCTCACGTTAGCGGAGTTTCGTTTTGCTTTGCCGGCTAAAGTGTGCGAAATTATAACAATCTCTCCATCAACAATTTTCTTACTAACGTAAAATATTTTTGATTATATTTTTATTTTCCGTGATGCATCTGGAAACAGTTTTTCTTGTGTCCACAAAGGTGTAGTCTGCACCGAATTAAACAAGCAGCTACTAAATTTTAATTATTTACTGTATAGACGACAGAAATACACCTAAGTTACGGACGAACAACATACATTTATTATAGAGACTTATTTTTAATCCAGCTAAATCGACTAAGTTTCCATCGAAATATACACAAATAAAACAAATGGTAAACTTTAATTAGATACTTAGCACTTGAAGCTTTGGAACTATACACACTATAAAAAGTGTTCGAAAACTCTTAGTATGGGCAAATATTTTTGCTATTAGTAAAGATAGACACCAAATTTAGGAGTATCCTATTGGTTATAATTTATAAGCTAATAATAATAATTTATAAAATTTTTGACCTCAGCTCCCTAGTGTCGCCCCTCAAGGGGGACGAAAAATTAAAATTAGATGAAGAAGTAGATTTATATTAATCAATAAGATACACCTAAAATTTGGTGTCTGTCTTTCCTAGTAGTAACGATATTTTCAAGTTGATTATCTCCAAATCTAAAGCATGTCTCATAAAATCCTTTAACCCTCGTATTGGGGGGGGGGGGGGGGGGTGGGTTGGAGTTAATATTAAAATCTGTTTGATAGTCCCCTTGTTAGTATGTACAATACCTGTTGATGAGAATGTAATAAAGATATATTCTTAGTTACTTCAGCAACTTGAAAACCATTTAATATACTAAACTAAAAACTGTCAAATTTATGTTTTTAAACATGAGAAATAAACGTTTTTATCCCTTTTAGAGAACGTCAGTTGCAACCGACAGGTTGGGTCAATAGTTTGCATTTGCCGCAAATTGATCTAATAAAAGGACACGTCTAGACATGACAATATTAATTTTTTAATATCTTATTTTCGGAATTTGACCTTTTTAAATTTCGCTTTAATTATAGCTTAATACATCCTTTATGCAGATGTGCCTAAAAGCAAGAGAAAAAATTGAAGTTTCCGGTGCCGACAGGCCGTTATAGCACTGAATAACCCATGTGTTTATTTTCATAATTGTTGGTGTAACGAATAATTAATTTGTCAGCGTAGTGGAGATTTGTAAAAACAGAACCATAGCCCTGGAATTTATAAAAAAAAAGTTTTAATATTTAGAACTGGATTAAATAAATCTAGACCTTCTAGTTGACCAGCTAGGTTTTGGTACATTGTGGTCCTGTCATTTTTAATAAATCATCATTCTGATATTGGCTTGATTTCCATATGGAACAGATGAGTTCATATTAGTCGGATAAGTGTAAAAAACTGTTTTTTTTTTGTTTTTCACGCAATAAAGGTCCAAGTCCCAACGCGGACATGCTCTAAAATGGCGCCAAAACGAACAATCTACGTGCACCGGGAACGGGGACGTTATTCAGTGCAGTGTTGTTCAATTTTTGGCGTAAAACATGGAAAATGTCAAGAGTGCGAATAAATTGTTTTAAAATAAATTAAAAAATGTGTTCCTTTTTTGACTTTGGGCACTGTAGGACATGCCCTTTTTTAAATTTCAGTTTTATGGCACATAATTCGTTTTTTAAATATTAACCTAATGGCACTTTTCTAGTTTTGAGCTATTTTACGATTTTTTGAAAGAACCAGGTAGGTAGGTACAGCCATTAATAATTGTAACTTTCAGATATGCATTACCGTATAACGGGGTTAATTTAGAATTTTTTTGACCTTTTTTTTAAATATCAGAGAACTTAGCGAGGGAAAACTAGGTGTGGCTGTTGCTTTGAAAAGAACTAGATTTAAGTAAGTGTCTTAATTGGTCAGAAAGGCCCCCCCTCTTCGGGTGGGCTCAAAAAATTTTTTTTTGTACCCGTCCAAAATTGCCCCTTAGACCCGGGATATTTTAGACTTCGTAAATATATCGCATTATATAATATTTCCCCGCTCGTGGGGCTTTTTTGGACTCCTAAGGATCCCTTTTTTGTTATTTACTAACACTCAAATGTTATTTTTGAGCGCTAGTAAATACAAAAAATGAATAAAACTCAATTTAAAGTTTATTCTTTATTAAGTAAGAACAAATAAACCTAAACATATTAAATTCTATTTAAATAAATACAACTCAATAGGAACAAATAAACCTAAACATAGGTTGGGTTTGAACTCTAAATAAACACAACTCAATAGGAACAAATAATAACAGGTACAAAAAACAAAAAAGTTCCCGTAAGTAGGTAAACTAAGATTAAGCTTTAAATGAAAACTTAAAAACTAGATATTTTCCGCTGTTGGTTTGCACAAGGTCTTTCAAGACTTTAATAATCATACCTAGACTTACATCATCTTCGTCTTTCTTGAGTGGATCCATAAAACCGCCATGCTTTTTAGACTTCGCCAGGAAAATTATTCTTTAGACGCCTTTCTTGTACGCATTTTTTATCGAGATAGGATTTAACTAAGGTTCGCAGATCCCACCTATCAAATGGAAATCCCCACGATGCTACAAGATTTAAATGTTCAACAAACATATTTTCTTCTTCTTCTGTTAGAAGACATGGCCTTCCTGCATTTACATGAGTGGCCTTTTTCTTAACTCTCAGAGCTACTGTCGACTTAGGAATTCCATTTTGTCGGTTGCTTCTTGAAGATTTAAAAATTTGCTTTGAACTTCTTCTATGACTTTATTCCGTGATTCTGATGTGTAACATTTATATGGCCGATAATATTTTCCATTTCGGGCATGGTATATTTTTTTGTATTCTCGTACTATTTTTCCTAAAAAAATTTAAAAAAAAAACAAATAATGGGGCTATTTTGGACACAGGGGTTATTTTGGATTTTTCGTCCAAAATTACCCCTGTTAAGAAAAAAGGCCGTAAAATTTCTAAAAATAAAGCTACGGAAATATTCATTTGCAGAATTGTTACTTACACTCCTACCAATTACTCCACCACCATATATTTAATTTAATATATCCCTATCCCTTTCCACAGGCGAAAGTTTGACGTTGTAAGTTTCCGCCCGTTAACGACCACCCGAACTCAATTTCCACTACCAACCAAAAATACCTGTTCTGAGTACGCATTTAAGACTAAGTCGCTTCACTGATGATATCTGATCTTGAAATCGTCGCCGGCGACTCAATCGGAAGAATTCTTCTTAGCAGAGTTGCCATATTGTAACGCGTGGCATGCTTTCCAAAATATTCCCGCGAATCCAAAATAACCCCGTTATACGGTACCTTTAATGTTTAAAGACACATAGCTTGTAAATATTAAGATGTAACGTAGTTAAGCCCAACTAAGCTTTAAAAATTAAATGAGTCTCCACACAATAACAAAATTAATAAATCTCCTGTGAAAACACGTAAATTCATTTGGATAAAACTATACTCATAAAAATAATGTTAGTTATTTCTAACAAATTACCTGCATCCCGTTCATAATAATCTTCTATGAGCTTAATTACTCAGAGGTCTGTAAAATGTCAACCTGCGGTGCTTGAGTGGTTACCCTCCCCAGTGAAGCCGTTAAATTGACGCCCTTTTAACCTAAAGCTTTAGAAAAGGTTGCCGACAAAGTAAAGTAACAAATGTATCCCTTTTGCGGTGGTGTTGGATTGCATGTACCGATCATGTTTTGTTTTCTGCTTTAGTAAATTTGACTGAGTTTAAAACGATTTACCTAATTTCAAAATCCAACATTCATTTTTCCGAACAGGTCTGGATAATAGACGCAGATTTACGCAGTTATCTCTTTTGCAAGATCTCCAATAATTACTCTTAGACTGGGGTGCCTGTTCAATTCAATGCCTCCAAAACCCATTATTGCTCTCTGTCATGTCAAAAATCGAGCAACACTTAAGCCGCGTATACCCTGATCAAGTATAAGAGACAGGCAAGTTGACTATCCAAATTACTTGCCCTGTATAAACGCTTACTTGCTTGTCTAAAACATGCCAGGCTAGTTCGTTTCAACTTCCCTATCAAGTGAAATGGACAGTCAAGTAAGTAGAGAGCGGCCCTATTTTTGAGCCAGTAGCTTTCCCCCTCCCATCATTTTTTTACTTGCCACACACTGGCCTGACTGAGATAATAAGAAATTCCGTCCATTGTCGTGTTGTTATCAAGTAAAGGACGAACAATTTTCTGAGAAACAGTGGAAATCATGTTGCGAAAGAGCAAAGAAATTTGAAGCACAATATATGGAAAACGATCCCATAGTAGACATCGTTGTAGAAGACCTAATATTAAATAATAAAAATTTAGAAGATGAAAGCAGTTCAGGTGAAAGCTCTGATAAATATTCAAGCGAGAGTTCTCTGTCGGGAATAGAAAAGTTATATAAACATTAGAATCCACGTTAACTTTGTCTAATATGGTAAGAGGCATTTCCTCTAGTTCAAAGTATGATTTTAAAATTACATAAGTAAACTCTAAGAAAACTGTTTGACCATAAAATGTTTTAGAACACGCAGGAATGCAAGTGTTGTTTACCTAAATTTATTAGCATTTTAAGTTCTTACAAAATTCAGCTGACTGCCATAAAGAACGACGAAATGGTTGACGAAATTACCATGTTTCGGAGTAAAAGTTACATTTTATTATTTTTGTTGCATTTTAAGTTAGGTGTACACAGAGTGTGTTATGTTTAAGCGTCGTCCTGTAAAATCTGTGAAGAAAATTAAAAATAAAAAGTGTTTACTTCTTAGATAATATATGAAATGTTTATGGTCAATGAATAGGTTTGGCACAAAATTGCATTATTTGCATTCCTCCATATTGGTTTCGATTAAACGACAACGGTATTGTGCAAATGTGTATTAGAAAACGATCGTTAGCATCGTAAAAAGTAATATTCGCAAATCTCAAACGAGCGGCGACCACGTTGTATTTGGTGTTTTGTTACAGTTGTTCGACATTTTTTCAATACAGCTGATATGAGGGGGTAAACATTTGCTACAACTTTAAAGATCACATCTAGATTAAGAGCAAAGTTCTATTTATTTTTTGATTACGGGCCATATATCCGTTTGTCAAGTGTATTTAGAAAAATACGTGATTAGATATAAATTGTTTTATTTTGTATTTTTCTAGTGGCAGAAGTGTATTCAGAAATAAAGGGTACTGTTCCATTAAACTAGCTGATGAAACACTGTTTCACCTTGGCGTAGTCTCACAGATGTTCTATAGCTTCCGCTAAATGGCAGATTTTGTTTTGTTTTTATTTTACACATGACAATTTTTGATTTTTGTAATGGTGTCATGAGCTATCCATTATAAGTGAAGAAACAAAAGTAAAAGTCCCCAAAATTTACGCTGTTAAAAATAATTCCCCAAACTTTCCCCACTAGTGGTTTTTCCCCAATCTGGCAAGCCCGACCAAACCAGTAGTTGTTAGCAGACCCGTCAATAGATTTGAATATACCTATGACACCACGCGTATAGTTCAATTTAAACTCAGCGTTTCGACATTTGACAATCACAGATGACGTCAAAAGCTGATACTGCTTCCTTCGAAAAGTTCCTAGATCAGAAGTGGGTTGGTAGTGGGCCGTATCAAGCCGACACGACAGGTCGCGTCGTTTTATTTTCGTTTTGCGTTTGTGATGGCGTTTCTGTGGATGTTTTTTGCACAGTGTGTGTTTTAAACATTGTACTTTTGGACTTTATAAATTTCAGAGACTAGATTTTCTTGGTGTTTATTATTTAAGTTGAACGGTGAGTACAAGTCCGGTCCTGTCTTTTTAGCCAACCTCTAAACGTTAAATTGACCCGTCCTTCATCAGGGTGCCATAAATGACAAGTGACTTGGCCACCAAATTGCGAGATGTAAGAAAAAGTTTACTACTTATATTTTCAATTAACTGGGGAAATGCCGGGTTAATATACTGGCTGATTAATGTCACTTGGGTTTCTATTAAATTTAACCGGAAATATTTCTATCCATAAATAATTATTTTGTTAACACAAAGCCCATAATATCCCACGTTTTCATAAACAAATATTTTAAGGCATTTCACCATATCTTCCGGCATAAAGGTATCCTTAATTATTTTCAACAAGCCCGATTTGGCAAAACACCAGAACCAGACAAGGTTATTAGATGTAAAGCTGATCCCAATTCGGATAACGAACGTTGTGAACGAACATCAAGATCGATTAAAATAGGCACATAAACCCGTATAAATAAAAGAACAAAGCCTACATTAGGTTTCACGCATCTTTGTTTCGATTACAAGGACAGATTATAGGTGTAAAGTTTAATCTACCCAATAATTTAAACAGGCGCCATCGAATGCAAATTATAGCTTTATCGAGAATGCATTTGGTGTTTCTAGTGTTATAGTGTAGGTACCAGCTAAATTTTAAAACTCTTGGCGATAGAATATGAAAAATAAATATGTTGTGGTGTTCCACAAGGATCAATATTAGGGCCTATATTATTTTTAATATACATTAACTCGATATCTAAAGTAAATTTAAAAGGGAATATTAAATTATTTGCAGACGATATGACTATTATTTATTTTTCTGGAACAATAGAAGATTTACGTTTCAAAATTAATTATGATTTACAAATATTTCTGTCTTGACGTCAATCTCATAAACTTATATTGAATTTTAAAAAATCTTCTATGTTTATTAGTTAATAAAGATAAAAGATCACATTAATGGTTCAAACTGAATCCATTTAATATTTGAATACAAGATTTTTAGGCTTAATTTTAGATAAACATATAAGTTGGAAAAATCATATTCAAAATATTATAAATGTCTTAACTCATCTAATAAGTGTGCTATATAAAACTGGATATTACTTTCCTTCAAAATACCTAAAGGAAATTTACTTTCCATTAATATATTCCAAATGATAATACTTAATTTCTATTTGGGGTTTTGCTTGTTTGTCCAATTGAAAACCTTTACAAAAAGTACAGAATAAAATCATTACAGATTACTTTATTTAAAGCCAACTATTAATTTATATACACCAAAGGGATATCTAAATATTCACAACATTTATAAATTAAAAATTTGCATTTTGATCCATTCTATTTTATTAAAAGGAAAAAAGTAAAATATTACTGGAATATTTATATATTAAGTAAGGTTAGCTATAGGGAAAAGAAATATTTAGCACAGCACCGCCACAGATGAAGAGTTGCGTCCAACAAATTCCAGAACTGAAGACTCCAGGAACAAGAAGGTCCAGAAAATTATATTTTCACATGAGATGTTAAGAAACACAAATATCTTAGCTGAGCTTTTCTCTGTCAAGCCAATTAAGACAACTTCCTTCATTTTCTCACTCACCGACGTGCTGTGGGTGATCCGTCTCTTTGTATAGATATTTTCACTTGAAAATATAGATAATTAAATGCAACAAAAAATAAATTAATTCAGAAACAGAACGAAGATAAGCAACATTTTTTTCGGAAAAGGGTGAGAATTTTTTTTTAATAACCTTCCCGTCATTTTGGAATATATAATGACTAGTTACACAAGTTTTATTAAAGAATCTATTGATCAAGATTAAAACAGGATCATTATAGACGCTTTAACCGATCCAAATTCAGATAAAAGTGGTGTGAATTAAAGGCAGCACCTGTACTGATAAAATATAAAGCTTACCATACCATTATAGAACTTTGGCTTCGATTACAAGGTCAGGTTTTAAAGATGCAGTTAATAATAGGTTTTTCGGAAGTTGTTTTGACGTTTTTACTCTATATTTATTAAAAAAAAATGTTTATTAAATGTAATGATGGAGTATCTCCAATGTCAATTTAAATACACATTTAAAATTAATATAGTCAGAAAAATAGTTTCAGCTACGACCACCTCGATAGATAATTATTATGTCATTTAATAACGAAACGAGAATCTCTAGACGAGAATCTCTCGTCTCGGCGGCATCACTAGTAAAAATATATTTTTTTTTAATTTGAAACCACGATGACTTTTTTGTTGTTAAATATTACTGAAAAACCTATATAATAAACACCTAAGAAATGGGATAGTGAGAAAGACTAAATAAATATATATTTTTGAAAAAAACTTTGCATAGAATTAAGAGGATTATTGTAAATTCGCTAAGGCACCCACATTTTATCCTAAGTTGAATAAACCATATAAACCTTAGGTATATTCTTGTTGATGTACAAAGAAACAACAGGGTAACACTTTGTCAGGCTTTTCTGTAACAGAACTAATATGAAACACCGATACACACAAGCGACTGTCTTCAGGGAACATTAATCTTTATATCTTTACACCTGTTATTTCTAATATACTTTTACCAGACAACATTGTTACAACCGAAGCAATAACTTTGTAGAAGTGAAGGATGTTAGTTAATTTTAAGATTTATTAAAGTTACGCTCTGTTAAACACGAAAAAAATTTACCGTAGAAAAATCGTTAATCTGTACTGGGTAAATCCCCATTTATAAAAATCAAAATTTCGTGCCCATTAACGGTACAGAATTTACGACCTAGAGTCGAAACAAAATATTCCCTTTTTTATTTATATATGAAAGAGTGTAGGGTCAATGTGGGAACAGTGGATCATGTAATTTTCATTACCTTCCTTAAGGGATATTTATTCTATAAAATAAATTTGCTACAAAAAATAAGATTGTTCACTTAATACACGAACGATATATAACTCTTCTAGCTAATTATAAATAATTAAAAAGTAGACGCTTTTTTAAAAATAAAACATCTCTAGCCACTGTGTACACCATGGTGGACACTAAGGTGGACACAGTGAATCACATGCACGTATAGTGGCTCAATAGAGGGAACAGTGGTTGATCCCAAAAAACACATTCAATAAAATCAAATTAGGTAATAATATTTCCTTTATGTATTTTGGCATCAATGTCATTAATTTCCGAGTTAATTTCAGTCTTAAAGTAAAGAACAGCAAGTACTTATATAACTTTAACACTAATTATTTGAGTTAGCAACAAACATGCAATTCACTTTCCCAAAATAAAAATAACACTCCTATGGTTTAAGCAGCAACTTAAACAGTTATGTTCAGCCTTTTCTGCTGTTTTAGGAAATTATAACAATAGTAAATAATTAAGAAAAAAATAGTCTGTTAGTTTTATTTGAATAGTAGAAAGGTGTCTTAAAAAATAAACATTTTAACGAATATTCAGTAAAGATAAATCAAGATGGAAACAGAAATATGATATTGCCTTGGTGTGGTACCACAAGCAATTGGGTTTGGCAATATAAACTTCACATCGCAGTCCTTAACTAAAGCAAGATCTGATTATCTAGCATACGAAATTGGTTAATAGTTCCTGCCTTTCTCAGCAAACCTATGTAGAAACACAGAGATTTATTTCGATTCTCCAGAACTTTCTCACGCGGCACTTTAAAAATAATATAATACACGTGAAAAATTAAGTTTTCAATAAAATTCTTGATTAAAAAGGCAAAGTATATAGTGAACCAAGATTCACTGTGTACCACAATTAAATAATCCAGTATGTACCGACCCGGCATTTCGAATTTAATGCTACTTGCACAAAAATCCATCTAAATTCAAGGCACAAAGGCCGATTCGAAGAAAGATAACGGCGTGGTTTAACTTGAAAACACAGTAAAACTTGTAACAATTACACACACGAAATGAATAAAAAAAAGTGTGACCTTAAAAAATAAAACTGCGGTCGTTGAAAACACTACAAATCAAATACGTCTTACCAAAGAAAATTATAGCTATGCGTAGCTATAATTTTCTTTGGTCTTACGCGTTTATCCTTAACACTCGATGCCAGGTGATTAGAGTGGACGAATCAATGCCAAATAAGGATTATTGAGTGATAGATACAACAAATAGGTATAACATATTTCTTTCAACTGAAAACTAATTCGGTTCAATGTAAAATCTTGGTCCACTGTTCCCACATTGGCCCTACAGGTTTTTTGTACAAACCTTGTTAATTTTTTGAAAAATTTGTGACATCTACGAATTTAAAAAAAATCGCTATCCTACATTAACCGCCAGATTCACTATCGCTAGACCGGTCTGGCAATCCAAAGTTTTAGAAAAACCTAAATAACCCCTCTTAAATATTGTTTAGGTATTTGGCCATCATAGTTTTTGTTTAAAATGGCACCCAAGAGAAATTGGTACACGAAGATCTTGCCGTTTTTGAACAAAAATAATTTTACTGTCCTACCCAACAAGCGTAACTACTAAGTGCATTCTAGGTACTATGCCTGTTTCGCCATAATAGGAAATCTCTATTCAGCTATTTCTTTTAACTGCGTGTAGCTATGATGGCGCGGCTTTCCTTAAAGAAAGGTGTGTAAGTCGTTTTATATCATTTGTAGCAATCGAAAGGAACATGACTAATATACAACACATAGTGGACACATTTATCATATGATAATATTTATTGTTTCTTTTGTTAGGTACGAAAAAGTGACGTCATTTAACAACAGGTTTGCTGCGGCATATAAGCGGTATTATATATATTTATTTATAACTCTATTACACCTTAAAAATAACAACTGACCATATTTTGTAAGAACTAAGATTTTATTGAATAGTTATTTTAAATTTTAAGACGAGAGAACGAATTTCTCTCGACAAAAGGCTCGGGACGTGATAAGCTTTCTCGTTCTCGCTAGCAAAGAATTCTCGTTCTCTTCAGCAAATAATTTCGATTATTTGATTTATTTATTTTAAGACGGCATTCTCCACGAGGCGTTCATGTTGGCCAACTTAATTTCATTTTGACGTGGTTTTTCGGCTTTAATATTTATAACAGTAACATATATGAGTATATTAAGTATAGATTCATACTCTGCAAGTAATCTTCAGTCAATTATTTAAAGTTTCAACGTGTATAATGATTTCATTTAGAAGATTCCTATTGTAAATTATCGGGGGTGACATTTGTTCTGTCACTGGGACCTCAATATTCTTTGTAAATTCAATTTTCCTAAAATAAATCATAAAATATCTTGAAACTTATATTAATACGTTACAGAATATATAAAACCTCTAGGTTAAGTTGTTGGAAAATGGCGCCCAGTTTAAATCCCAAAGTACCCATTGGGTATAATATAGGGGACACCCTATATTATATTGACCCATGTCTGCAAGCTATTATACTGATGATAACCCGGCCCGATCGCCCGATCAACCGGATGTAAACAATTTAAAAAGCTACATCCTAACAAATACAAAGATTACAAACTTACATATCTAGGATTAATAAAGCGATAAAATAAAACCCAAACAAGTGGTATCAACCTTTTACCATCGTCAGCAATCCTACCCGACTTTCACAAGTTTTTTTTATTTATATTTATTGACAACGCGACTGCTCGCGAAAATTTGCATATATTTGCAAAGGTTATCGGTCAAAATGAGGACATTCTAGCAATAATTATTAAAAAGTATTTTATGGTAATTTTAATGTCAAAGCAAACTTGTTAAACTCGTTAGACGAACCTAGGGAAGTAAACCAATTTTTTTGTTATATCTACAATCTACAGATGTTTTTTTTTATTTGCAACCTTATTGCGACCCTCTATAAATCCAAACAAACTACATTCTCGGGATTATAAGATACGCTTTAGTCCCTTTGGTATACAGGGTGTTGCAAAAGTTTCTATAACCATACGAGTAGGTCCGAATTCGATTCGTTTCCGAGACACAAAGTGATACAATTTTAATTTCGATTTAATTTTTCTTCTCAAAAAACTTTTCTTATTTTTGGCCAAAGAACGTAGAGGTAGAGTTTTGCATCACCCTGTATATTAGATATACTATTCTAGCTTAAACATTTTTCGCAATTTAGGGACTTCAAACACGAATATCTGCAATAATTTCAGAAATTTTGATGTGTGCCCTAGATATTACAGTACTTCTAGAATAAGAATTACAATCGCCTTTAACTGCAAGCAGGGATTCAGGGGCGCCAACTGAGGGTTCAGAGGGGGGCACTTGCCCCCCCTGCAAATTAATTAATGCATTCAAAAGTCCTCTATTGCATGCAAAAATTTAAGATGTAATGTATACAAAATGAGGTTCCCCCAACCCAAGTTAAATCTAAAATAACGCTTCTGATGATAGTTTTTTGTAAGAACAATATTGTGATTAGGGATGTGCAGTACGGTACGATACTTTTGGATACCGGTATTTTTCTTTTCGATATCCGATATTTTGTACCGGTATAATGGCCTACGATACGATGCGATTCGGTACTTTTTTACCGAATACCGATTGTAAAGCGTATCGGATGAAAAATATCTAGGTACATCACAATAAGGCGACTCGACACACTGACACTAACTTTCCCGTTTCTGTTGACAAAAAAAGCCTAAATTCACCAGGACGCGATATGTGAACGTAGTCTGCAATGTCTATAATTTTATAAATATACAATATCAAATCATATACCGGTATTTTTTTTTATCGATATTGTACCCAAACGGTACGTGTAAATCGAGGTGTAAATCGAAATGATATAATACACAAATACCGGTATTTTTTGACATATAGCACAACCCTAATTCTGATTCCAATAAAAAAAAGTAGGTCACCAATAAAAATATGTCTCCATAAAAGATGGATGGCATGACGAAATGTTTCCCTGAAATAATGCACTTGCTACCTTGAACAAGAGATATTAATAATAAAATAAAACCGCAATTTATTTAAAGAAAATTTCTTCAAAACTCAGTCAGAACAGAACCTAAAAACAAAGAATAAATCATTAAACAAGGACATAAAGCCTCCGATCCATTTAAGACTTTAAAAATTATAAGCCGAAGACATTGTTCTTGACTTGCAGCAATTAATTCTATTTAAACCTTTATTTCTATTATTAAAATTATCATGTCTATAAAATACTTGTCGCCAATCGATACATAAATCTAGGCGCCCATTTTCTCCAAGATTTATTGTTGTTTCCGATAATTAATGGGTGTATAATTAAAGCTTTTTAAGATGAATATAAGTCAATCTATAAATAATGTTATCGTCGTTGAAGCTTTGATTTATTTTAATCCGTTTTTCCAGTATTTAATTTTTTTTTAATATTTCTAATCTCTGCTTTAATTGTAGTGCATTTTAATCAAATATGATTCTAATTCATGGTTTGAAACCTGAGCAAATACTTTAGGTTAGTGGTGCCCAACTTGTGGTCCCCTAAAGGGCCACATTGTTTTTGCGACGGTCCGCAGAAACAAATAATTTTAGATAGTTTTATCGCGAGTAAAATCTGAAAATTTTTAGTTTAACCTACCACGCTGTGATAATTGCTTTAAATCAGGGATGTTAGGACTACCTGGCTACCATACCAACAGTGTGCAGTTGGTAGTGACCACACTCAGTTCATTTTACACAAGAAAATGCAATTGTTATCCTGTGAAAAAATTTTAATTCATTTTTTGAGATAGGTGACGATATTTTTCTAAATAAGAATAAATTTGAATTACTCAGCTGAATGAAGGGATTAAATTTTGCATTTCTAATAATGCATCATTATTGCAAGGCATTTTACCTGCTATCGTATTCTACTCGTCCAACAAACCCTTTCATTTGCCATATCAAGGGGATTATAAAGAGCAAGATAATTCGCCATCTTGTGGCGTCCGCCATATTGGGTTTTAAATGACGTCGCATAGCTTATCGTATTCTACTCGTAAAACCCTTTCATCTGATACGCATCTCAAGGGGGTAGTGAAGAAAAAGGTAATCCGCCATCTTGTGGCATCCGCCATATCGGGTTTAGAATGACGTCACTAGCTTATCGGATTCTAATCGTCAAACCCTTTTATTTGATACCCATAACAAGGGGATTGTGAAGAAAAAGGTAATCCGCGATTTTGTGGCGTCCGCCATATTGGGTTTGGAATGACGTCACAGAGATCATCGTATTCTACTCGTCAAACCCTTTCATTTGATATCCATATTAAATGGTTTGTTTAGAAAAAGGTAATCCGCCATCTTGGGGCATCCGCCATATTGGATTTAGAAAAATATTAGATATACTATATTGCATTGTTACCGCACTTATACACGTGTGCAAAATTTCAAAGCTTAATTAGAACTAGTCGAAATTTTGATTGAAATATTTGACCTAAACATACTAACAAACATACAAACAAACTAACAGGTGAAGTTAAATAAAAGCTTCCAAAAAAATTCCTATAAAAAGAATAGCAAAACTTTAAAATATGGGTAGAGCAGTTGTGAAAAAAAAATCATATTAATACGGCAATTTAGTCTGGTTTAGGTTTTGTATGTCGGGAAAATTTTGATTTTTGATCCAATTATGTAAATTCAAATCAGTCATATAACAGGATTGAAATCTGAAATATTTCTTACGACGACTTTTTCAAGTAGGATAAAGATTTGATATTTTATCTTATTATCTGATCTGGTCTTATTATATGATCAGACTGATCAAGAAGTTTCCGTTTGATGGATCTATGTGGTATTCGAGCGAGTATTCAAGACTAAGTTGAGATAAGTATTGCATCCATTTCAATATAATACATATATTTAACCAGGGCCCCCGCAAGGGTTATCAACGCCCGCGTGCCAAAAATATTTTGGCGCCCCTTACTCGGCAAAAAAATTGGGGGTGCCCAAATTTGTCCAGTTTTTGTTGGAATTTAGTGTAGAGTAGTTAAAAAAACTATCAGAAACCTTTCTTAAATGCCTTAAGATCAGTATGCTGTTAGTTTTAGATAACATATGTATTTTTTTAATTTTTAATTTTTTTCCTTTAGGCAATCGATTAAAACCTCATTTTATAAGGAAACTACAGAGATTTCAAAACCAAAACTTTATTTTTCTCTAAATTATTTATAAAGGCATAAATCAAACAATAAACAAATCACAAATAAAACATACCTTATTATTAGGATACAGAAATTAAATGGGCGTTTTTCTAGATTTGGCCGCTGCAAATTCTTTTATAATATTATCAAAATCTATTTTATCGAGTATCTCTTGCTCTATAGCTAAGATTGCCAAACCAGATAATCTTTCTTGTGACATGGTAGACCTCAAATAATTTTTAATTATTTTTAATTTTGAGAATGATCTCTCACCAGAAGCAACAGACACAGGTAAAGTGAGGAGGATTCTTAACGCAATACTAATATTTGGTAGAGATGAAGTTAGATTGTTTTCAAATATATATTGAAGAATTTCAAGGGGATTTGATACTTCAGGCAATGAAAACAATCTTAGGGCTTTTATCTCGTTAAATAAACCATTTCCTTCCACGTCAGCCTCCTGCTTTTCCTGATCAGTTAGCTTCTGTTGAAGAACATGACAGCATTTTAAAAGATCTTCGTCATTTAATTTAGAAATATCACAAATAAAACCAAAAACGTTTTCGTAATCAGATATCATATCGAACCTACTATTTAAAGAACTTAGTGTTTGATCAATTATTTTTAAAAAGAAATTTATTTTAAAAGCAGTTTTTGGATCTTGAGGTGTCTCATCCGTGTGCTCATAATCGAACAATTTCGGTTTATACCTTCGTCTTACATTATTTAATGGGGGAAAACATTGCTCTATCTCAAGAGCAGCCGCTAGTTTTCCAGCTTCAACAAGATTTTCCTCGAAAACATTATCATTTCTATAATTTTTAAAATGATCGACTAAATTCTTTAAATAGTTTTGGCACACTTTAATGTCAATCGCTACACTTTGCATCATTTTGCTTACAATATTAATCTGGAATAAAACATCATACCAAATTATTATACTACAAATAAATTTAAAAGATTGAATATTTAATAAAAGAGAATTTGCTTTATGTCTAGTTTCTATGTTATAAGTATCATTTTCTGCTATTTCTAGAAGGCTATCACATATTTGAATTAAATGAAACTTTAGCGGTTTCATAGCATCAATCCTACTTGACCATCTAGTATCACTTAGGGGTTTTAGATTTAACTGAGGGACATGCTTTTTCATAACATCCCATCTTTTTGTGGATGAAGAGAAAAATACATAAAGTTCTTGTACAATATTAAAAAAATTCACTGTTTCATTTGAAACCTTAGCAGCATCATTTACTGTTAAATTTAAGCTGTGTGCAGCACATGGTACAAAAAATGCCCTAGGATTAGCATCGAGTATGCGTTTTAGTAAACCAATATGTTTTCCGCGCATATTGGCCCCATTATCATACCCTTGACCTCTCATATCTTTAATATCTAAATTTAAATTTTTCAAAAGTCCCATTACAAAATTACATAGCCCTTCCCCTGTAGAGTCGATTATTGAGTTGAATGCTATAAAACTCTCTTGTATTTGGACCTTTTTAGAACTGTCATTTAGAACGACATAACGCAAAACGAGGCTTATTTGCTCTGTATGGCTTGCATCCGGTGTACAATCTAAAATTATTGAATAATATTTGGAGCTTCGAACCATGTCCAAAATATTATTTTTTACTTTAGAAGCCATTAATTCAATAATTTCATTTTGTATCTGGTAGCCTAAGTAATGGGTCATTCTTAAAGAATTTGTTTGTGAGTTTTGCACTCGACTTATGTGCTCTCTCATCACAGGATCAAAAGATGAAATCATCTCGACAGTTTTGAGGAAGTCCCCATTATCATATTGGAAAAGTGTTTTAGATGAACCTTGGAAAGCTAGGCACTGTCTGGATAAAAATTTAACAACTGCAATAATTCTTTCTAGAACGTCATGCCAATACTTTTTTTCAGTTTCTAAAACCCGTAAGTGATGATCGTTTACAGTTGTAGATAATTTCAACATTTTTTTTAAATTCATCCATTTATTCATGTGAACGTTATGTGCAATTGATGTTTCATGTCTTATAATGGCTAAGGATAAATGTTGCCAATCAGAAAAACCACTAGTATCAGAAAAACTAGTAGAAGTCTTGCTGAAAAGTTTACAACAAAAACAAAATACCGAATTTTTCGAAACTGAGTAAATTAGCCAAATTCTTTCCACTTCTTCTCCATTTCCTAGTTTTCTATCAAAGTACTTACTTGAAAATTTTCTTTTGTCTTTATTAGCAGGAAATTGATAATTACGTCCTATCAAGGGAGGACCACGATCAACCAATATTCTGACTTCATCATTGGTGATGCTTCTGGGCCATAAACCGGGATCTTCTGATGGAAGAATACTAGGAATAGTAATCTCAGTCTCCCCTTCAGTAGAAGCTTCATCGCTAGAACTGCTAGAAGTGTCACTTGTAGTCGTAGTTGTTAGGATGGCTGACTCTACAGAGGCTATATTTTCAATACGTGTTGATGTTGATGTCGATGGTTCACATGTTGCAGAAGATGGCGATGGCGCCGCTTTAGAAACTGTATTTTCTTCTACCTCTATCGTTTCAGTCTTGTAAACTTGACTTTTTTGCAAAAAATGTTTCATACTCCCAGCCATCTTTTCCCTTTCTTGGACTCTAACTTTTTTTTTGCTCTCGAAATTTTGCACCAGAAGGTCGTTTTCTCTTCTGTGGCTCCTAGAATTTAAGAAACACTAGATCAAAAATTGGTAAGGACATTTACCCTTGACTTCCCTTGCACAAGACCCATCTTTTTGAGAACGCCCCGTAATTTTTTATTTTTATGAATCTAAACTCTAAACGCGAGCCTTTAAACCTAAACGGCTAAACGAACTTAAGACCAATCTGAAGCATATACCCTATACACTTTTCCTGGTATAATAATTTGATAATTAATTTTTGGCAAAGATGAAATATAAATTTTTTCAGAAAGTCAAACGGTATGATGGTGGCTCCAAGGCGAAACGTCAGGTTTTAAATCTAAAATGTCTAAAGAAATATCAAAATCTATCCGATTTTTCCACGAATACAAAATACTTTCCTATTTGAGGGAAATAAAAATAATATTATCTATGGTATAAAGGTATGGGCTAATTTAGGATGTGCACTATTTTAAACAGAAAAAATTTAAAAAAAAACGAATTTTATAGACCTTAGAAAATGCTAATACTGCATGTGGGTAGGTACTTACCATTTCATAAAATTTTATTCAATCACAACAAAACACAATAACACAAAATACAAATCAATCTTTTTAATTTTTAAGTATCTAAATATTATAATTTTCTGCGTCTTCTTGACCCTTAAACGTTGCGAAATAAAATATCAATTATTTGGATTACGACGCCTTCCGCTGTTTTATACTCCTACAGAGTATTCGAGTCTGGACAGGAAAATCGGCAAGTAGGTAACAAGTTCTAACAACTTCTACGCAAACTTGTCGATTTATACCAGTATTGGATATTGGATCATGATATTGCATATTCAGATGTGAATAGTGATGATTGATTTTAAAAATATGTTTTCTGTTTTAATAGGGAATTAGATTAGATAGGTACCTAATTATATTTATGAACATAAACTTCGCTTAGATTATTGAAAAAAAAGATTTCTTTGGTGCCTTGCTCGTTGGAAATATTGTTAAAAAATTAACCAAAAACCTTTGGTTCTTGGCGCCCCTTACAGAGTGCGCCCGCGTGCAGTGCACGCGTTGCACACGCGGTTGCGGGGGCCCTGTATTTAACCGATAACACCAATGTCTGAATTTCGATTTACTCCCAGAGAGTAAATATTCATTTTGTTAAAATATTCGTTGATATTGAACGAACTGTATTAAACACAATAAATTAATAATAAATCATTCAAAAGTTAGAATTATTAATACAGAAAAATAGAAACTAATAAAAAGCGTCAGAATTGTTATTAAAGAACCTAAAATTTTATCTTTATGTGGTACCGTGTTCATTAACTCATTATTATTTAAAATGCCTGAGTTATGCGATCACGACTATAAAATAACATGTTACTCGTAAATAACATTGAAGTAATATTAAATCCCGGTTAATCTTGTAATTAAAGTGCCATTAAATAAAAAAAAGTAGCTACTGGTTAAAAGGAGTCGACTGGTACTACGTGCCTACCTTGGAAGTATTTAGTTTTCGTTTTGATATTTAAAATCCATGAGAGGTATTTAGTAAAAATATATGATGGCAGAAAAGATTGACAAAAATGACAAAATAAGTATAAGTTTGTTTCATTTAATATATTTGACTAAAGTTAGGTGGATGCCAAGTTGATGTCTTTTACAAAAAATGATGGATTTATGATACTATTACATATGAGAAAATCGGAGGCAGTGGGAATATGAGGGTTCCTATTCTTAAATGGTTTCAATTATACCATATAAATAGTACCTACTTAGAAGATGACACTTGGAGGAAGTACTGTTGTTTCCGATGTACCTACCTTAAAGATCTGTCCAGGTTTCTGGACTGTCTCCTTGCGTTTAAATGCTGTGAGTGTAACATTTACGCTGATGGCCTTAAGTTCTGTTTCATAATTATTAGCAATGAAAACACTGACGGCCAGATTCGCCAACGCTAGTACGGTCTAACTTGATAACCGGAAGTTTTAAACTGATAAGTGTGTATAAGACAACTAATTTTTATACTATGATTTTTTTTAGGTTTTTCGCAAATTTATAAATAAAAGGGAAATTTTAGTACGTACTCCTTACAATAATAGACTAAATTTATTCTAGCAACCACCCGTTCCAAGATGAAAATCATTTGGAAATCAAGCAAATCGCTGAAATATCAGAATAATTCATAAGTTTTTAATTACGACCTATTAACAATGACAGGACAAAATCCTGTCAAAAAATAACTGATCAACTAGAAGATCTTAATTTAAACCAGTACGTAGCTACTAAATTTTAAACCTTTTTGGTGAATCTGAACGTGAGAATTTATTTCCCATCATTTATTAATTATTATTGTCATTTTATTAATTTCACGAAATAAATGTTAATAGTCTGACAGTTATGTCAGTGCACTATCAAAAGATTAGATATACCTAGGTACCAATTATTGTTTTTGTGTTGGATATTTCCGATTATGTGACACTACCTCATTTCCTCATTATAATAAGGTGAACACGATAAAAACATTATGACAAAATATAATCTATATTTTTTAGTAAACAGGATGGTGTCAACTAAAATCACATGGTAGGTATGCCAAATTTTGGTATCATTTTTCCTTGAAACACTGAAGTCAACAACGCCTGCACTCCCAGAATACCTCTCCTATAACATTATCTTATCTCTAAAACATATAATGCGCTATTGTATCGTCATCAAATTTATTGCCACCCAACGTTCTTCTTATCAAAATTTATACCACACTACTAATAATAATTAAATACATTTTTTATTATTATTTAAACCTTATCAATATCTAATCTGATTCAATTCAATTAATTAACAAATAATATCTAACTTATAAAATAAAAAAACATTGTCCATTGGTACAGAAAACAATACATCCGTATTATTTGCAACTATATTCTCAGAGATGAAAAGACAATATTTTTGCAACACAGCCGCTCTGTGAGAGGGAAATTATTGATTTAGCCGCCCTTACCTGAGAGGAGGGGATGTCCGTAGGCTGAGGCATCGCCGAAAATTTCAAAATAAAAAGCTGACAACTCCAATAAGACAAACAAAACGTAACGAATAACACATAATGCACTGAAAATCAAAAAAACAAACGACAAACGAACACATCGGCGCCCTCCACCAAACACGACTTTAAACCAACTGACTATGGCGATCACGAATTCACGAAACGTGATTCATTTCGTTCTACTCTGTCGGTGCAAACATAGCAAGCAATCGCTCAGCTCGTTCTTGACTAAGTTTGTATTGATTCGGCGTTAGAAGGATTTAAGCTGGGCGAAGCGAAAGTCCCCACTTGATAGCCGTCGGTCCAGCATTTTTGATGCAGAATCTAGGAGGACCTTTAATTAACTAATTAATAGACTACGAACGATTTGTGAAAAGATTGACGGCTGGAATGTTGTTGAAGATGAAATAATCGTTTTTAGAAATTACAAAGAGTAGAAGATTAGCTTTACATGAGCCAAAACCTCTGATTAGTCCAACTTTAATATGAAAAGATGACACATAGTTTGCTAAAGGCAAGTGGGTACAAAATCTCATTATGAACAACTTTCTCTAGTAAATTTTTTGAAGATAACTCATATAAACCCCATTTTCGGCATTTCTTCTAAAATAAATGTATATTATTTGATCACTCACTAATTTTTAATTACCAATGACAGGTGCCAATTTCTTTTTTGTAAGTTTTTTATAAGGCTGAGTTAAATTTCTTATAAAAAAAATAAACAATAAAAAAATCCATTTGGTGCGTCTTTTTGCTGAACTCTGTAGAAGAAATAAAAAGGTGTGTGTCAAAAAGTGTCTTTTTCAATTTTGTCCTGTCGGTATGCATACTTATTTTCCCAATTTCTTGCAACTGTCTTCTTTTCAACCGCAATTCCTTACATTAATTGGCGCCCAACCAGCAGCAATTCAAAATTCCCTATATGTTTTTAATAAAAAACGAAATGAGATAATTTGGTTAGTCCAATTTTAATCGCATAACAAAAGATGATGTAGTTTGCTGGAGGCATTACTGTTTCTTAGAACTAAATTTAAAAAAAAAATTATTACAGTTGTTTGCTTGTACTTAAGCCTAACTATAAACAGTTACTTGGGTAGGTATTTGCTACATGAAACAAGGTAATATTATTTAATTAATGAACAACTTTCTCTGTGACAGTTTTTTGAAAATAATTCATATAAACCCCATTTTCGGCATTTCTTCTAAAATAATAAATGTATATTATTTGATCACTAAGTAATTTTAATTACAATGACAGTTTTAATTTCTCATGTCAAATAAATAATTTCTTCTTTGTTTTGTATGCATACTTATTTTCCCAATTTCTTGCAACTGTCTTCTTTTCAACCGCAATTCCTTACATTAATTGGCGCCCAACCAGCAGCAATTCAAAATTCCCTATATGTTTTTAATAAAAAACGAAATGAGATAATTTGGTTAGTCCAATTTTAATCGCATAACAAAAGATGATGTAGTTTGCTGGAGGCATTACTGTTTCTTAGAACTAAATTTAAAAAAAAATTATTACAGTTGTTTGCTTGTACTTAAGCCTAACTATAAACAGTTACTTGGGTAGGTATTTGCTACATGAAACAAGGTAATATTATTTAATTAATGAACAACTTTCTCTGTGACAGTTTTTTGAAAATAATTCATATAAACCCCATTTTCGGCATTTCTTCTAAAATAATAAATGTATATTATTTGATCACTAAGTAATTTTAATTACAATGACAGTTTTAATTTCTCATGTCAAATAAATAATTTCTTCTTTGTTTTGTATGCATACTTATTTTCCCAATTTCTTGCAACTGTCTTCTTTTCAACCGCAATTCCTTACATTAATTGGCGCCCAACCAGCAGCAATTCAAAATTCCCTATATGTTTTTAATAAAAAACGAAATGAGATAATTTGGTTAGTCCAATTTTAATCGCATAACAAAAGATGATGTAGTTTGCTGGAGGCATTACTGTTTCTTAGAACTAAATTTAAAAAAAAATTATTACAGTTGTTTGCTTGTACTTAAGCCTAACTATAAACAGTTACTTGGGTAGGTATTTGCTACATGAAACAAGGTAATATTATTTAATTAATGAACAACTTTCTCTGTGACAGTTTTTTGAAAATAATTCATATACACCCCATTTTCGGCATTTCTTCTAAAATAATAAATGTATATTATTTGATCACTAAGTAATTTTAGTTACAATGACAGTTTTAATTTCTCATGTCAAATAAATAATTTCTTCTTTGTTTTGTATGCATACTTATTTTCCCAATTTCTTGTAGCTAAAACTGTTTTCTTTTCAGCCGCAATTGCTTAGATTAATAATTGGCGCCCAACGGGTAACAATTCAAAATTCCCTTGATGTTTTTAATAAAAAACGAAATAAAATAATTTGGTTAGTCCAATTTTAATCGCATAACAAAAGACGATATAATTTGCTGGAGGCATTACTGTTGCTAAAACTAAATTTAAAAAAAAATTATTACAGTTTTTTGCTTGTAGTTTAGCCTAACAATTAACAATAAACAATTCCTTGGGTAGGTATTTATTACTGTAATAAAAAAAGTAATAGTATTTAATAGCAATTTTATGTTAGCCTACAAGCAGGGGCGTCAGTCCGGTCCTGGTGCAGATTCAGGGGGGTGAAAGGGGTTGCCCCCGAGCCCCAACCACGGCATGAATTCGATATAAGTCATGCGCTTCCCAGGAAAATAAACATAATAGGTTTGTTCGCGGAGACGATCCGGAACTAGTCCGTGACAAGTGCGCGTGCGCTTTGCGATTATTTGCGTTCGCGGTGCAGAAAATCACTGATTTTGACAATAAATTTGGCGTTCGCGGTGATGCGAGAACAAGTTCAGGACACATCCGTAACCAGTCAAAAGGATCCGAGGATTATGGCATGAATTATTTGTCCGCGCAAGTGCAGTGTGAAATTTGTTTGAAAATTGTCGTTTAATTTTGGGCGGGCTGTATTTTGCGATAACGAACAGTTAAATTTCATATGCTGTTAGTTGTATACAGGTATATAAATTTGTATATAATAATATGCTCTAGTATATTCAGTTATTCTTGTATTTAAAATTACTCATAACAGAACAAATATGTCTTTATGGCAATTTTAATCATTATAAAATGTTAAATTAGGTTGTTCAGTCTAAAAATTTAATTCAAAATAAGAAAATATGTTAAGGTTAAGTGATTCGCAGATGTTCCGGACAAGCACGTTCACCAAAAACGTTCGCGGAGATTTGTCAATTCCTGATCGGTTTCGAATCGCACATGCGCATAAATGTTTGGGATTATTTAACTTGTACAGGTTACGGACTAGTCACGGATCGTCTCCGCGAACAAAGCTAATATGAAAAAGCTCAACGTCAGCTGAGTATTTCATTCATTAAAAAACTCAAAAAGCGTTTCGTCGTAATACAAGAGCTTGCAGCCACAGCCTTCTTTAACAAGGAAGCCATGAAGTAGCTGATCTGGCTACACAGCACGGGGGCTGGAAATAGTAAACAGCTGATTGCGTGTCGTGCATGCAAGTGTAAAAATGCCTACTTGGGTTCTAAAGTTTATGGCAGCGGTGGTTTTTTCAATTAAATATAATAATATTGTTCTCTATAATCAGCAACGATATTGTGGAACAATAATATTAAACATTTTTACTTTAAAGCCATTAATATGGGTACTATGTAAAGGGTGTTTGTCTGATGTGTCTTCCTGAAAGTTTTACTGAGATGGTGTATGAGTGATTTGGATTTTAAAGTGCTTAACTTTAAATATCTACTATTAATTTATGCCTGCACAGTTTTTAATTTAGGCTTCTACGGCTACGGATTGATATTTTCTCTTGGTCTAAAGTAGTGTACCTACTTTAATATGCTGCGAAAATGTTGTATGCCTGGCTGCAGAACAAATTATGATAGTGATATTAAAACACGAGGTTATCAAATGACGTTTAGTTTTTCAAAAGACAATTTAAAATTTAAAATAAAAATATTTATTTGCGCGCAGTGGCGTAGCCAGGGCGGATACATAATTTTAAATCTCTCTGTTGCTACTTACGGGACCCATGCCAAGTTTGTTTAGGGGTTTTAATAGTAAGCCCACTAGGAATGTTTTGGTAAAGAAAAAAATATTTTGTAAATGGCGAAAAAAAGTTGAAATTTTGGTTCGCCCCCTCCTAGGAAAAAATTTATAGGTTTAGATATTTTATTTATTATTTTTTCTAAACAAATTTTACATCATTTTGTCGAGAATTTTTAAATTTCAAGAGAAAAAATGTATTAGTAGAAATTTGTAGTCATTTGAATTTTTTTAAACCGAAAATATAATTAAAAAAAAATCAAATGACTATAATTTTCTACTAACTACTCATATACGAGAGTTATGGAGGGTTGCTTGAGTTTCATTTAATTTTTAAAAATGATAGGAAAACAGTCGAACATCGGTGAAGGTAACTTAACATAATCTTTGCAGACGATCCGCCCTACAGTGCCACTAAGAACACTTCACCAGCTGCAGTGAGACCATCCAAATCTGCTTCGTGATCCTGGAAAATTGCTATAGTGTCAAGTAACGAGTCATTTTTATTCACGAGACTGAGGAACTTAAATTTCCCTTGGATAGATTTGTTGGTTCTGTTAACTGCAAAGGCGAGAGATCATGCAAATATTTTTTTGGCGAAACCGGCGAAGGGAAAAGTTGCGGAAACGCTTTATTCGACGCGGAACCTGAAATATGACGAAGCTGTTGCGAAGAACATTTTGTTTTTACATTCCATCAATGGTTGTGACACCACCTCTGCGTCCTCTGCGCTTTTTAACCAAGGGAAATGGAAGTTCCTCAGTATCCTGTTTTAAAATCGATATGCTGTAAATGTAAAAAAGGCTGTGCAGGAGCGTGCGGATGCCGGAAAACGGGCTTAAAGTGCTCGGTGCTGTCTCCATTGTAACGGGACAGCATGTCAAAAAAATATCCGATTTGGTAGCAGATTTCGACTCCGAAGACCCATACGAGGCTGCTGATATCCCTGATTCGTTGAAGTGAGTGTTGAAGGAGACGGGAGACGAACAAGATTCTCAAGATAGTAAACACAGTGAACCAGAAATATCGCGTAGTGTAAAACGACAGAAAACGCGTATGTAAGTTTGGAGTGTGGATGTGGCCACGTTAAAAAAACGCGCCGCTCAACTCTACCTAATGGCTGATGTGAAAACGAATTGATGGAAGCAGTGGTTTTTATTGCTTAATTGCATGAAACTACTTTAGGTACGCTAATTGGCGGATAACTGGTAAAAAGTATTGTGCAAATGCCGCTTTACTGCGATTTTTTAAAAATTCGCCCTATTTGGCCATTTAACCAGAAAACTATTCGTCTGACAAAAAAGAACGTATAGAAACGATTTTGTAACAAATTTCGATATTCGACAAGTTCCGATTTCCGAAACTTTTTCTCTAAAATTTACATGAACTGAGTTACATGCCAAAACCTGATTTTGAGCGCCATTTTTTTAAGATGGCGGCCCGAGCGGTGATCGTTCGAGGTCGCAAATATAGGGTAATATTTAGGGCCACCAAGTCTACAATTCTGCCAACTTTTAAAACTCCCCAAAAACGCACCAAAACGCTCTAATAAATGGGCTAGTTCTGGGCATGTGAAAATTAAGATTTTTTTGCACATTGGCACAATACAATATTTATAGGGTATAGGTAGTATTTTAAGAAACTTTATTGTGTGACAAAGAGAATTATACAGAAATTACACTGTGATATAAAAAATCAACCGGTAACACTAATTATTACTGTCTGGGCAAATAAGGCGGTTCTCCACATGCTACTCGTCTAAACGCACATCTTTGTTTCCGAAGTTAAATTCCTCATCTGATTGGCTGATGTGTTGCGAAGAGGAAAAAATGAATCGAATAGAGTACGTGACGCTAGGAAATGTGAATATTTTTGTGTTGCATAACTGCCCTGTTCATCTTTAGGTTAACGTATAGATTAACCCCATATATTTATTAAATAAATATACCACGGGTTCCCCATTTACCCAATGTGCGGTTTTTGATGCCAACAATGTGAAATGGAGATATATAATCTCGCATAAATCTATCCTTTAGTCCGATATTTCGTAAACTGCGATTGCGCTAAATTTTGTGTTGCTATTGGCAATCTAACGGCGCCACGCTTCATAAGGTGTCTTCCTTTCACCCCAATGAGGAGCTCCCGTACAGCTCCAGAGCCGCACACAGTTGTTCCATTCAACTGGGGCATCAAGCACCTGAACCGTTCGAGCCCTATCCCCCCTGCCCTCTCGTGCATCACTTATGGGTTGAGCTTAATGTCAAACTTGTCAATTGTTCCTTTCGGAATGGTGTCGAGTGACTCCAGGGCGAGTCGCCCCGGGGCGTCAGACACCTGAAAGGAATATTACTATACGTTTCTTGACAGGGCTGGTATTTTGGTATAATTGAACTAGGTTATTACTTTTTGTACATCAGGGCATAAGTTAGCACAATTCAAAATAAACCACAAGAACACCGAATACAAAATACAACACGACACAAAGAAAAAATGGCGAATGGCGATCCAACTGTAAACAAGAAAAACAGAAAGAAACCGAAATATACGCACAACAGCCGATGATTAGTACAATTCACCATCTAATTCAGTACAATGTCTGACCAATGAAAAAATTCGTATTAACGCATGCGCATATACAGAAATATCAGACTAACGGATAGACTTATGCGAGATTGTATATCTCCATTTCATAATGTTTTCATCAAGAATTCCAGACAACCCGGGGTATATTTATAATAAGTATATGATTAACCCTTATTTTTGCTTATCCCCTGACCTCACTTGGTACTGAGAGCAAACGGCTTCCTTTTAAATTGTAGTATTATACCGAGAAGTAAAAAAAAATTGTAGTTAAATTATCCTAGTAATTTAATGACTTCGACGATTTATGTAATAAAAAATACATGCATATTCCTTATAATTGTAAGCCAATATCTGCAGTCCCAAATACCACAGGCTAAAGCATATGCCTAAGAATTAACAAGATATACCAATGTACCATTATTTCTAGTCAGAATAAATGTTTAGTAATTTATTTCCATTTCATGACGAAATTAAAGTGAGAGCGGCAACGTCGCTCGCTCATCACTGCTCATCAGAATACGGGCTTCCCCGTTTGCATGGATAATTTCAAGATTTGCCAAAGCGCAAAGTTTTGTGTGTAACTTTACAGGCAGGTGGAATATGCGTGTGTATAGTGAAATTTTAAGTGATTCTGGCTTTTCCTAAAAGGACATTATCCATAAACTTTGAGAAATGGTGCGTCAGTGTCAAGTATCAAGTATGTGGAAAAATGTATTCTTTTAATCCGAAACTGTTTTTTTCACAGGTTTGCTCGGTGAAATACAGAATACAGAAAATCCATTAGGGTGTGGCGCGGAGTCGGAATTATGGCGGTCGCTCTTTGTCCAACGCACGCACAATGTATGAAACAAACAGAAGGCTAGTTATGAATGAACGGCTGCGTCTTCTCTTGCTGAATGTCAATGGTGCTGCACGAATTCAATTGCATTACTTAGTATCTGAAATGTTCTATCTTATAAAATGATATTAATAAAGGATTTTTGAGCGGACTGTCATTGTGAACATACATATTAAAAAAAATGATTTCTGGGTAATTATTTCAGACAATTAAACTTTTTTTCCTAAGTGTTTGAGAGTCACGTTTACACTTAAGATAAAAAAAACAATAGGGTAAAACAATATATAAGCAATAAGTTTTTATGTTACATAAGTCTGTTACTTGTATAGTTAGTAAAATGATGAAATTATTGCTTATTTTTTCTGCTATATTAGTTGCGGCGTTTGGTAAGTAAAAGTAGATTAAAAGCTGATACAAAAAGATTAGTTAAGTGTATGATCCTGAAATTTTTTGTAAGAGGTTTTATTCCGGAAGAAAGTAACAGAAATTGAGAGATATGTAATTTAGGGTGGGCCGAATAAAATTAAGATTTTTTTCGATCCGCTATAGTGCGGAAAAGTTGCCTTTTATAATAAGAAGCAAATCGATGTAAAAAAATCGATTCACATTTTCCGGTCGCGCATCGTACTGAAAGTTTATGGAAATTGACGAAATTGAATATTTTTCCTAAATTTTTTAATATTACTTAATATTCTACGATCGACATGCTGTAGTAGCTTGTCATGCTTATTTTATGGTTCAATAAAGTTAAATAAATTAAAACATCATTTATATTTAAATGTTTTCCGGTCGCGCAATGTGTTCGAAAAATGGGAATTTTTAAAATTTTTGGCAGTTTTATTGTACAGCTCTTCGCCCATTTTGTCAGAACAAAACGGCCCAGAACTCACCAAGAGGAGGTGTTTGACACATCTTTCGACTGCCTGAGTATGACAGGGAAACTTTTTGATGTATTTGATGGGCTTTGTGTCGGAATTGATAATTGATTTAATATCATCATCACAAACTTCTCATAACATTGGGAGAGGATACAATGGGAAAGTATTTTAGTCAATAATTTCAGTATAATCGGTAGCTTCAAAGTTTATCTTAGGTGGCACGAAGTTTCTAATCGGTTTCCTAGAGGTGGATTGTCTTGCTTTTAAAATTCTCCTATATCCAAGCTCTGAAATGTATTCTCTGTCATCAACGATCATAGTCAACAGTAAATTTTCAGAGTATGCAAAGAATGCATTGCATCCAATCACTGGATTAACAACTTGAAGTCAGATAAATACCGCGATGAATGAATTGCTAGAAAAAACATGTTTAGGGAAGTTAGTAAAATGTTTACTGAAATACTTGCCCGTTGTATCCTCCCCGAATGTTACGAGAAAAACATATGTGATGATGGTATTAAATCACTTATCAATTCCGACACAAAGCCCATCAGAGACATCAAAAAGTTTCCCTGTCACACTCAGGAAGTCGAAAGATGTGCCAAACTTGTTACCGAGGCCCCAGCTAAAGTATGTGGATATGAAGCTAGAGATGGCGACATCAGATCTACGCTGTTATCAGTGCCGGCTCAAGGGGGGTCTAAGGGGGGCTATCAGCCGCGGGCGGTGGGCTAAAGGGGGCGGTGAGTGGAGTAAAAACTGTCAAGCTGAACAACAATAACAGTTGTACAAAAAAAATTGACACAACTGACACACAAAACAGGTGACATTTTCTGGCGTGAAATCTTTTACTCTATTTTTTGAAATTCCTTGAGCTTTTCTCAAAGATAAATTGGGATGACGTTTGAAGAAATTTCTAAGCCATTTTTTGCCAGCATTTGTGTCTTTTTTTCAAAACGGACGAGGAAGGTTATTCCTTATAGCAAGCTGATGTCAGTCTGCGAATATCTGCGAGTCCTAGACCATATCTTTTGTCCATTTCCAAACAGTTTTGTACCAACTCTTCTTCCATTTTAGGCGATAAAACTGGTTTTTGACCCATTTGTAGTTTACATTGTTCTTCTAAGGGTTGGTCACGTTTGACCAAGGGATATTTTTGGAACGTGGAAGCTCTTTGACGCCTCTAAATACCCCATTTCCTTACTTTTAACTGCGTAAATGGCTGCGTCTTCATATTCTCTGGATTCCATTTTGTTATGTGGGAGTCCTCTTTTAGGCATTATACTGAATTGTTTTTTTCCTATAGATAAAAAGTTTTAGAGCCGTACATTTAGTTGGGTTCCTAATTTTGGATATCCAATTTTAGGACATCTTTCTATCCAGAATTAGGCAACCTTTATGATTAAGGTTATGTGATTAAAATAAAAAAAATCTTGACAGATATATTTGTTTCAAACACTTCGGCTTATTCTACAACTATTCTAGTACATGCTTGCCAACTCTCACTTTCCTACGCTAACTACTTAACTTTTTATAACAATTTTTAGGCACAGAAACAAAAATCTCTATGTCACAAATAAACACATAATATTATGGCGCCACCCAGTGGCGTATTCGGGGGGGGGGGGGGGGGGGGGGGGTTGTGTTAACCCCAGCTGTCTGAAGAAAAACATTTTTATTTCGATTTTATGACGAACTTTGAGCGCGGCCCCGAAAAATTTTCGCCTGCGGCGCTCTTCCACCTTCCCGCTTAGTGGCTGACCCCCTCCCCCAAAACAAAATACCGAATACGCCACTAGCGCCACCTAGAAATGAACAGTGAACAGCCAAACTGTGTGCTCCACACAGGCTCATTCTATATGAAAGACCTTTCGTTTTGTGGATTCAATTACAGAAAACTATTAACAAGTTTTGAGATGATGTAGTAGATATTCAAAATTAGTCAACTACCCAATAGTAGACGACTTTCCTCTACATCTTTGTTTTCACGTTCGTTTTATTTACATGGATAATACCTAGTGGAAATAAAAATTGGCACATTTTATTAGCGGGGGGGGGGGGGGGAGGGGCGGTCAGCTTTGAATAGCCCCGGGCAGTAAACAGCCTTAAGCCGGCACTGGCTGTTATCAAGATCGGTTATCTCTGACTTCTCAAAAAAATCTGACTTTAAACTTATTTATACTGAAAAGAAACAATAGAAGTAAATGTGAACCACTAAATCCAGTAGTCAGTCTTGTAAATAGTGGTAAAATATAATGCAAATATCACTCCTATTTTGGATAGTTGGTTCGGTAGGGTGTGGGTGGAACTCGACGTGCAACTGCCTCATCGAGGTTAGTTCTGGGTCGTTTTATTCAGACAAATCGGTCTAGGAGCTGCACAATAAAACTGGCAAAATTTTTAAAAATCCCCGTTTTTCGAATATATTACGCGACCGGAAAACATTGAAATATTAATGATGTTTTAATTTATTTAACTTTATTGAGCCATAAACTAAGCATAACCAACTATAGCGTGTCGATCGTAGAATATTAAGTAATGTTAAAAAATTCAGGAGAAATGTTCAATTTCGTTAAATTTCTATAAAGTTTTAGTACGTTGCGCGACCGGAAGATGTCAAATGATTCTTATTATAGGAGGCCACTTTTCCGCACTATAGCAGATCGAAAAAATCTTAATTTTTTTCGGCCCACCCTAAATATACAGTGAGGGCATAAAGTCTGGAAACACCTAGTTTTTTACGAAACTATACATTTTCGGAAGAAACGCCGAAACACGTCGATTTTGTTCTCATTTTCTACACATTCTGAAAATATTTGATTATATACAGGGTGTGTCATAAAAGTTGGACATTTGTCAAATTTGAGTTTTTAAATAGAACACCCTGTATATTATTCCATTTTTGAATTGTGCGTTAGAAAATCAACATCTTTTGTATAAACCACCCTTCCTCTAAAATCAATTGTTTGCGAGATATTGCAACTTGAAAATTGTTAGCCCGCAAAATTAAATAAAGTCAAATAATAATTTAACACATTTTTATTTTAGCAACAACAATCCAACTGAAACAATTTTAACGCAGCAAATGCTGAAATTGTTGACCGTTAACTTCCCGGCAATATCCTAGCCTATCCATAAACTCCTCTTGTACGTTACGGATGAAAGGTGGTGAAATTTGCCGAATTTCATCCCTTATACGATTTTTAAAGCTTCTATGTTAGGAGGTCTGTTAAAGTAAACTTTACTTTTTAAATAACCCCACAGGAAATAATCAAGGGGGGTCAAATCCGGTGACCTCGCAGGCCATTCTATGGGGCCACGACGTCCTATCCACCTGTTAGGAAATATCTCGTTGAGATATTGCCTAACAGCTAGCGCATAGTGAGGTGGGGCCCCATCTTGTTGAAACCACATTGTTAAGGCTGGTGTATCAGGCTCATCACCTGGATACCGCTGAGCTAAGGCAGGAATTAACTCTACTTGCAAAAAGTCTAGATACATTTGGCCGGTCAAATTTTCGTCAAAAAAATAGGGACCAACAATCTGGTCTTGAAATATTCCTGCCCAAACGTTGCCTTTTTCGGGATGTTGCGTATGAGCCACTTGAGCCCAATGGGGATTCTCTTTAGACCAATACCTACAGTTTTGCCGGTTGACAGTACCATTGAGAAAAAAGGTAGCTTCATCCGAAAATAAAACATTTGCACAAAACAAGGGATCCATGTTGCACCGTTCTTGCATATTTTCACAAAACTGGAGTCGGCGGTCATAGTCATCTTCGTTTAATTCATGTATTAGTCTTATTTTGTATGGATGATATTTCTCTTTATGCAGAATATTTTTAATGATGACTGACACACGTTTAAATCTAATGCCACTTGATGGGTTGACAAATGTGGATTCTCGTTGTAACTGAGTAAAACATCTAATTTAATATTATCATCTAATTTGGGCCTACCTGTCCTGGGCAGATCTTTTACAGTCCCAGGTTCATGAAATTTTTTGATAATTTTGCTGACCGTCGATTGCTTGTCGCTCTGGATGTGTGTTATTAAAAAGTTCGCAAGCTTCGTCAAGATGCCTACGACGATCTCCCCAGCCAAACATCATAAGGATTTCAATCCTTTGGGTCTCGGAAAGCATATTTTAAGATACAAATTACTATCTTATTTAAATGTGTTTGATTTTTGACACAACTATCATAATGGGACATGCTGGTTTCCAGGGTAGTGCAATAATTCAAGGTGTAAGAATTACCAATTTTCAAGTTGCAATATCTCGCAAACAATTGACTTTAGAGGAAGGGTGGTTTATACAAAAGATGTTGATTTTCTAACGCACAATTCAAAAATGGAATAATATACAGGGTGTTCTATTTAAAAAATCAAATTTGACAAATGCCCAACTTTTATGGCACACCCTGTATATAATCAAATATTTTTAGAATATGTAGAAAATGAGAACAAAGTCGACGTGTTTCGGCGTTTATTCCGAAAATCCGAAAATGTATAGTTTCGTCAAAAACTAGGTGTTTCCAGACTTTATGCCCTCATTGTATATTTTAACCTCTTCAAAATCTAATTAATCAAGCAACAAGTCAGACAAAAATCAGGCAAATCCAAGTATGGGGAATGTGTGAAGGCCGGGTGCACTTTTTAAGTATGAATGAGACAAAGCTTGGTTTTAAGTGCTTTGCCAAAGCACTTACAAAGCTTTGTTTCATTCAAATCCAAGATGACTAGTCCATCTCTCGCGAGTGCGAGTGCGAGTTAAAAATAAAATTCAGTGGTTAAGAATATAGCGAAGAATCTTTTCTTAAATACAAACTTAAGAGACAGCCTGTATGTTTATTTCTCCACTTCATCAAGGTCGCACAGGATTTGGACCTACGGATCAGGAATGGGGCTTTGTTACTGTTAGGGAAGGTGCACATATGTTTTGGTGGTTACACTATACCACCGCAAATGTTACGAATTACACTGACAGGCCTCTGATTATTTGGTTACAAGGAGGACCTGGAGCATCATCAACAGAGTAAGAAAAGTTTATTGAAATAAAAATTCTGTTGTACTTCCCAAATTACTCTTGTTTCTGTTCTACAATCGCGTGTCCATATACACTGAAAAAAGTGTTTATTGAAATTGAAAAAATCATTGGGTTATGGGTTGCCAGAAATAATCGGTTATTCAGTGTGTAACAAAAATTTAGAAACCTCGAAGTATCTTGCAAACTGTTCATCCGATTTTTATGAAATCTTGTACACCTAGGTACGTAATTACGCCCGATTCAATGGTGTATTCCGCATTGTTGTCAAATTTCATCATCGCGATCAAACCCAAGCAAACCCAACCCAATCGCAGTGTCCTGTCCGGTAGGGATAATACTAAACATTAAACGGGCGCCTATTCCCCTGTTGACCGAGTCGTGTATTGTGACGTCATCAAGCCTCAGCCAACGTGAGCGTGGCATCTTTGGAGGACGATAACATTTTGTTCCACAGATAATCAAAAAAGAAAAATTCAGACTTTTTTACATTTTGAGGACTATTTATAAAGGAAAATGAAAAAAATGGAAACTTCCTAACTGATCGCGCTAGAATTTTTCAATCCTGATAATTTTGACTCAATCCACACCTAAATCTCAATGTTCGTGATTTTTTTTATTGTTCCGAGCGTTTCTTTTAGTGATAAGTGCGGAGGACAGCAATTTTTAAGCGTTTTCCCAAAAAATGTTTAAAAAAATGCATAATATATATATATATATATATATATATATATATATATATATATATATATATATATATATATATATATATATATATATATATATATATATATATATACATATATAGAGGGTGTAACATAAAGGTTGGGAATAAATTAAACTGTAGATTCCTTAGTAAAAAAGAATAGTTTTTTTTCATATAAAGTTATGCCCTACGGGATTTCGTTTCCAACTTACGGGATGTTGAAAATGTTAAAAACATTTTGTTTTTGTTTAATAACTTTAGAACACCAGAAGATATGGAAATAAAATTTTAGCCGTAGCTTCATTTGGTAATGCCCTAGTAAAATTTAAAACATTGACTTTGTAGCTTACGCAGTGGCGTGCATACGAATATTGCCGTAGGGTTTTCCAAAGAAAAAAGTGCCACGCCACTAATAAAAATATTTTTTGTCAATGTTTTAGAATACGCATTTTGTTTTAAACAAAATTTCCCTCTTGCGTTTTCTTTGTATCTCTTGCCATTTTCCCGTAATTAAATCTTTTGTAAATACCAGTTTTTCCACTGCTTACATGGGAATCAATAGTAACTTTGAAATTTAAAATGTATTCACCAATAATAATTAACAAAACAACAAACAAAATTACAAAAGGTGCTGAAAATGTTGTCCTCCAACTTCTGTACATTTTTCAATGCATTTTCTCATGGATTCTCTAACTCGTTCATAAATACCGGGCATCGCTCGAATTTGCTGACACCCCATTTCAACTCTTTGACGAAGAGTCTGTTCGTCAGGAATGGGAGTGGAATAAACTATGTTTTTTAAGTGCCCCCGTAAATAATAATCCAATGGATTAAGATCGGGCGAACGCCCTATCCATTTATTCCGGTAAGTTTCATTAAGGTATTCTCTTACTTCTCGCCTAAAGTGAGCTGGGCATGAGCCACCATGCATGAACTAAATGTGCTGGCGGGTTTCAATTGGGAGTTCTTCTAATAAAGGTTGTAATCCATTTTGAAGAAAATCCAGATATGATAAGCCATCTAGTCTATTGGGTAGTACTACAGGTCCAATCAGAAAATCGCAAATTATTCCTGCCCAAACATTAATAGAAAATCGTTGCTGGTGCCGGGATTGTGTTATTCCATGAGGATTGTCATCAGCCCACAGATGGTTATTATGAAAATTAACTATACCATCTCTTGTAAACTCAGATCCGTCGGTAAACAGAACGGATGAGTGAAATAAAAAGTTTTTATTACACTTATTTAAAAAGCCAGGTACAAAATCTAAGGCGTGGTGAATAATCCTCGGCAGAAAGTGCCTGCACTCTTTGTAAATGGTATGGGTACAACGAATTATCATGCAGGATTCGTTGGACTGTCATATGGCTTACTCCCTCCGTTCTTCCAATTCTTCTAGTACTAGATTCAGGATTCGCCTCAAAAATCTGCAGAATTCGTTCTTCGCGCTGCCTGGTACTTTTGGACGAGTTAGAGAATCCATGAGAAGCATTGAAAAATGTATAGAAGTTGGAGGACAACATTTTCAGCACCTTTTGTAATTTTGTTTGTTGTTTTGTTAATTATTATTGGTGAATACGTTTTAAATTTCAAAGTTACTATTCATTCCCATGTAAGTAGTGGAAAAACTGGAATTTACAAAAGATTTAATTACGGGAAAATGGCAAGAGATACAAAGAAAACGCAAGAGGGAAATTTTGTTTAGAACAAAATGCGTATTCTAAAAAATTAACAAAAAAATATTTTTATCAGTGGCGTAGCACTTTTTTCTTTGGAAAACCCTACGGCAATATTCGTATGCACGCCACTGCGTAAACTACAAAGTCAATGTTTTAAATTTTACTAGGGCATTACCAAATGAAGCTACGGCTATAATTTTATTTCCATATCTTCTGGTGTTCGAAAGTTATTAAACAAAATCAAAATTTTTTTAACATTTTCAACACCCTGTAAATTGGAAACGAAATCCCGTAGGGCATAACTTCATATGAAAAAAAACTATTATTTTTTACTAAGGAATCTACCGTTTAATTTATTCCCAACCTTTATGTTACACCCTGTATATATAATGTTAAATTCGTGCTTCAATAAGCTTTTATCTGACACCCTACACGATGCTCTCGAAATTTTTTCCGTTTCCCAATTTACCCCCCGAAAACAACCCCCAGAATTAAATTTCAACTTTTTATATTTCACACCTGTTATTGGCCCACCACACTTTATATCTGTGCTAAACGTCAAGAGAAAATCGCCTGTGACAGACGGACCGACGTACGCACACCGAAGTAATTCCATAAGTGTTCTGTTTTTTATTAAAAAATTAAAAGACGTTTCAAATGAGGGGTTACTCAACGCCTCTTTTAAAATTTTTGACGAGGGTTGGTGGGAAAAGGAATTAACAGCAAAAGGACTAAATTTTCCATTAAAATGTGTCCCCGTAGCAACAAAAAATTGCGTATTTCAGGATTTAAAAAAAAACATACCAATAAAGGAATTGGTCCGGGTGGTTCTTGTTAATTGGAATGCTCTGTATGAAAATTACCCTGATATCAGCAAGAATATTCTATAACCTTAGTTTTAGATGTAACCTAAAAACTAAATCTAACTAAAATATCTAATGGTTCTAACTTCTTATTTAGATATGGAAATTTTGAAGAGTTGGGTCCCATAGATAGAGACTTAAAACCCAGAAACACTACATGGGTAAATCATGCTAATGTGTTGTTTGTTGACAACCCCGTAGGCACCGGATTTAGTTACGTCGACACATCAGATGGATATGCTACAAATAATACTCAAATTGCAAAAGATTTTGTAGTGCTCTTGCAAGGATTTTATAAAGATCTTCCTCAATTTGAGGATATCCCTCTTTATATTTTTTCTGAATCTTACGGGGGGAAAATGACAGCAGAGATTGCTCTTTATGTCGATCAGGTAGGTATTTAAAAAGATTCATTAAATACAATTTACAATTTTTTAAACATAACCGGCCAGATTCGCTATTGTGAAGACCGCAAGCTAGTGTATCCATGTTTTTCTGAAGTATTCTTGAGTTATTTAATATATTTTTTGTAGGCAGTTAAAGCCGGAGATCTAAAAAGCAATCTTACTGGCGTTGGGCTTGGTGATTCCTGGATTTCTGCTGTCGATTCTTGTCTTACCTGGGCACCATACCTTTATAGTCTGGTGAGTTTAGATTATTTATACGCAATTTTTTTTTAATAAAAGCAAGGGAAAGTAACTTCTCATTTTGAACTTTGTAGTTTTATGCTTGCTGCGTTTATTCTGCTTGCTCAACGCTAGCCCGGTCTAATTTGACAACTAAAAGTCTTAACCTGACAATAAGACAACAAAGTTTTATAGTATGAATTTGTTTCTGACTTTTTTCGCAAATTTCACTGGTCGACATGGTTTTGGTAACATAAACGAAAATGATATTTTTGTAATTCACTTTAGTAGGTAGTTGTTAAAATATCTATTTATAAAAATATTCTATCAAAAAAATTAAAAACCGTGAAAAATTTGGGTCAAAAATCGAAATTTTAAGTTTTCCCAAATAAATCCATTTTCCAGCCGTTTTAGATAGGTAAATGTATTGCAAAAAGAAAGTATTAGAGATTTTGAAATTTCACGTATATAAATGAATCCGTTTTTCTATCCGACGTTCCGTTTTTGAGTTACTGACTAGCAAAAAAGGGTCTCCAAATGGCATTTTTCACCTAAAAAAATTCAAAACAATTACTTCCCATTTTCCGAACATCACCGGTTTCAATAGGGTTCTGAAGCTCCCGGCCCTGTACAACCTGCGAAAATTTAGATCGATTTGGTTCACTTTTGCGACCTGTAATCGATCCCAGAGAAAATCGCGTAAATTTCGTCTTTGACGCTTAATACCTCCGAAACCATACACCCTGAATAACTGAATTTTTTATCGAAACTAGTCGCCCTACCCATCAACCCAGAAAATTTGATTTCTTCCCCTCTGACCGTTTTTGAAAATAAAAATTGAAATGGTGAAAATGTCAAAACAAAACGGACAGACATACGTTTTCCAAAATCCCCAAGGGATATAATATACAGGATCGGTTTTACCACTAGGCGCACTTAGCGCTTGCCTAGGATCTCACATTTACTCTTCACCTTACAATAAGTTCAAAAATTAAAAACAAAAAGCAAAAAATAAAAAAATGTACTAACACACTATTTTCTGAAAATAAAAAAACTATGATTGTAAATTTATCAATTAAATTCGGCTTAAATTAGCATAAAAACTTTAAATTTTTTTAATAGTGATCTTATAGAAGATCGCAATAGTTGTATTGATACAATAAAAGAGGTATACAATAATGATATTAATGTAGATTACTTTCAGGACGGAATGGTGCATTTTATAAATTATGCCACCAGAAAATATTTCTGATCCTTTTTGTGCTTTTAGAATGTAGGTATAAACATGTTAATGATGGTCTAAGATCGACATCTAACGTAGAAACAATTTTAACAATATTTCTAACTCGGCCTTCCTCCCTCTAATCCTGCTTCTGGTGAACGTTTCTTTTTACTTTAAAAATTATTTAAGGAATAAGTCCTCGTAGTTTGTTACAGGATAAGGCTTCCAGTCTTTCAATGCTTTTTATAGAATTAGGAGTGATTAGCTCACTAGATTGCGATGAAATTATTCATTTATTTTCAAAAGAAAAAGCTAGGAGAAAGTACTGTTAATTGTTTTAGTATGTCCTTTTCGTTATCTCTGTAAAGTTTGTAAAAGATATTATCACAAGTTTAATAAGAATCTGTATAACGCAGCTAGTTTCTGTTAGAAGAAAATACAATGTGTAAATAATTAAAAATTAAATTTTCTCATTTTTCCCGCTTAGCTCAATTTTCGGCTATTTTGTTAATAATTTGATCGGAGTCCTTACTGTAATTTGTTTCATAAATAAAATTTTCGTATTTCTTAGGTTAAAAACAAAATAACTATGTAAATAAACAAATTTTTCTACACCTGCTCTGAAATTAACTAAAAACTAAAATTTATTTATTTTGAATAATTATTATAACACTAATGCTCGCAATATGGATTTAATTAAAATTTAATCGCCAATAACTAGTAAACTGACTGCTATTCTAATCAAAAATTTTACTACTTGTGTTTTTTTAGAATCACGAGTTGTATCAAAATTTGTCAAAAAAAAATGCATTGTTGCAATTTAAGAAAATATGTTTTTGTGAAATCACTAACAAACTGGCAACACTGGGGAAAATTTGTTTTCATAGATTTTTTAGTTGGGCTTTTGGAGCTATAAGTCTATCTCTCTAAATAAAAAAGTTAGCCTATGTCAGGTTTTAAAAAAATAACCCTGTATACTTTTGGGGCCTACCATGGAATTACAAATTTAACATAAAAAATCCTTGGTTCGCTAAAAAATGCAGTGTATATTTGCAGTAATAGCCAAATAAAGCCCTTTTCCAATTACGTGTCTAGAAATTCACTCCAGATTTTCTAAGAAAAAGAACTAAATCTGTTATTTTCAGGGCTTCATAGATACTGACCAATACAATAAGCTAAATTATGAGGCCGTTCAACTTAAATTGTTGGTAGATAGAGGCGAGTGGAGCAGAGCAACCTCAGCATGGGGAGAGTTGGAAGGGTCTGTTGAGTATTACGCAAATGATGTTGATTTTTACAATGTTCTAACAAAAATTCCTGGTTACGGTTCCAAAAGGTCACGTAAGCTTTACCAACCTGGACGTAAGTATAAAATCTAAGTAAAATTTATTAGTTTTACCCCTAGCAAAGATATACAACATAAACAAGGAAAACGCGCGTTAACTGATATGAAAATATTGTATACTATCCAGTGGCGGCTGGAGAAATTTCGAAGTTGTATATCTCTGTTCCTACTTACAGGACCCGTACCAAATTTAGGGGTTTTAATAGTGAGCCCACTGGGAATGTTTTGGTACAGAAAAAAAAGCCTTTTGTAATTTGCGAAAAAAAGCTGAATCTTTGCTGAGTCCCCCAGGGACAAAAATGAGGCGTTTAGGTATTTCATTTGTTATTTTTTCTAAACAAATTTTACATCATTTTGGAAAATTTTTAAATTTTAAAGAAAAAAATGTGTTAGTAGAAGGGTATAGTTATTTAAATTTCTTTAAAGCTAAAATATAATTTTAAATAAAATCAAATGACAAACTTTTTACTAACACATTTTTTTCTATTAAAATTTAAAAATTTTCGAGAAAATGATGTCAAATTTGTTTAGAAAAAATAATAAATAAAATACCTAAACGCGTTCATTTTTTCCCAGGGGGGACACAGCTAGGCTCACTATTAAAACCCCTAAATTTGGTACGGGTCCTGTAAGTAGGAACAGAGATATACAATACAACTTTGACATTTCGCCAGCCGCCCTGATTCTATCCCAAGATGATCGATTGGTTGAACTTCTCCAAATGACGTTGTAGCGTCTCACGAGCAATCCGATGGCAATCCGATTCGGCTGCGTATGTCGCCGAGTGACCATAATTGACTACTGACGTGATTGGTGCATTAACAGCACATTTCTACCGCGAACTTTTTTATTTATTCTTGGGACAAATAATCGCCGTGTTGTTGACCCTAGCGTTACCTATCTTCTTTAGAAATATGCAATCTAAGGTTTCTTACCATTATACCTTTCCAAATTTAATATCATTACCAAACCAGCAAACTGTAGGGCATAACAGGAACCGTAATAGTTGATTATGAATTTGGTATAAGGGAAGTTAGGGTAGCATAATGTGGCATGTTCAAACATATATTTTCAATTTTTTTTTAAAGTAAGATTAAATTTTAATTTTAGAACAGTCAGACTTAAAAGATAGTCTAATGGATCGAGTCGCACAGGCCTTAAATATAAGCAATACTTGGGGTGCTACAAGTGATCTAGTTTTTAGTTATCTTTCAACAGATTTTATGAAACCAGTGACCGATATTGTAGAAAGGCTTCTTAATGAGACTGATTTAACTGTTGCTGTATACAATGGACAATTGGATTTAATTGTCGACACTCCAGGTAAACTGAGATTCGAAAGACCTTTTCACCTAATTCACAAAAATTAATTGTTATTGTCCTGGCAACTAAATTTTCTAGTTCACCAGAGTCCGATTTGTGAGAAAATTAATATTTAGTGTCATTGAAAGTTATCTTTAATTCTATCATATATGTATTATATATATATATATATATATATATATATATATATATATATATATATATATATATATATATATATATATATATATATATATATATATATATATATATATATATACATATATACATGCAAATTTCATTTGTAACTGTATCCTAAGGATTCATAGTTTACTTTATAATTCTTTTAGGAACGGTGGATTGGGTAGAGAGATTAAATTATACAGGTTCTTCAGAATGGAGCACCGCTGAGAAAACTCCGTTTTCAGTCAATTACTACTTCGAAGGTTTCGAGAAGCACGCAGGAAACCTAGTATTTTATTGGGTTCTTAGGTCAGGACATATGGTAAGCTTTTTCTCCGCTAATAACACATAATAGTGATATAACAAATAAGAGGATGTATGTGGTGGTACCACCTCACCCGAGGCAAAATTCCTCTTCCACCTTCCTTGTTTAAAGCGGCGGGACTCGGCCTTCGCAACTCAATGCTACTATTCCCCAAAACTTATTTAAAAATATACTTATTCACTGGATGTTGCAATTTCTATTTCAGGCAGTAACTTATATTTCGAGAGATGCTTCAACAAGAAAAATAAATTAAAATATAAACTTTTGAAAAGAAAACACTTTATTTAGGTACCTTTTTTCTTACTTAAAGCTGTTTGTTAATCCATAGTGTTTTTTGATAAAACGAAAAATGAAAATTTTCTATGTAGAAACAACTTTCTAGGAAACACTGTACTACAATAATGGATTTTTTTTAGGTTCCCGTCGATAATCCAAATGGCATGTTTTATATTTTACAGCAAGTAACGAAAAATTTTCGGGTGTGAATAATAATACAATAATAATTCTATGTAATTGTAAAATTTGAAATTAAAAATTTTATAATGTACCTATGTACCTCTCCTTTTACAGATAGAAACCACAACAATTTTTATGTTCTGAAAATATAATTAATAAAATAATTATATTTATGTGTTTTTATTAATGTTTAATAGTTTAATAGTAATGTTTAATTAATGTACAGGGTCATTCCTTATCCTTATACTTAGACTTGTGTAATTTTTTGTATAATATTGTATCTAAAACTAAAAGAATATAGGAACATAGTTCGCAAAAAATAACTGACTGTCGAAAATGCTATTTATTGAAATTCATTTAAGTGGAACACACTAATAGAGTCATAGTTTAGAATTAATTTTGAAAAAAAAAACTAGATCATCATTGATCGGCCACGAAAAAAGTCAAATATTGATATGTATGCTTATTTTAAATGGACGATTAAGTGTTCATTCACTTATCAACTTCGTATCGCCTCGGTATATGTCCTTAAATTTTTAAAATCATGTTGATTTTTTGTGTAACGTGTGCCCAAAACTGTTATGCCTTGAATCGTTTAAAACAAATTTTGAGTAAAGAAGTTGTAAAAACCTATTACTTTTCCAATTTTGAATCTCTGATTCGCTACGGGCTCGTCCTCAGGGGTGTTCGCCTGCCGCAAATAGGGTTTTTTAATGCAAAAGAGAGCTATAAGATGTATATTTGGCCTCAAATTTAGACAATCGTGCAAGCAAACATTTGTAAACCAGTCGTGAATACATTGCCTAGTCTGTATATGCTTAATAATAATAATAATAATAATAATACTAATATTTATATAAATCAATTACACGTACCCAGAATATAAGGTATTCCGGGACAAGAAGATGCCAAATGAGATTTTGGCGAAACGTCTGCAAGTTTCACCTAGAAACGAATCAAACGAACGGATGAATTCCCGAATTAACCACGACACAAATTTCTCCATCCGTGAATATATATATATACACTGTGTGTAAAAAGTCCCGGACCGGTAAATTATTTCGAAAAAGGCGCACATTATCAAAAAACTTCTTGTATAAAAGTTCTAAGGTTTTGAAAAATCCACAAAACAAGGATACCTGTAATTATACAGGGTGTCTTAAAAAGTCGTGGCCAACTAAAATTTTGTTTTTTTAAATGGAATGATTTCTTTTAATCACATTTTCTGATTTGAATAAACATTCTGAACAATTATTATGTAACATGGCATGTGGCTAAACCCGTTAGTTTATGAGATAAATCGAATTTAGAACATACATACGATTTACGATATTACATTCATTTTGTGTTTTTACAAGCTGGTAACAGAATATTTACCCTATTACTGGAAGAAAAAAAATTACTAAATGTGCACATGCAAGTTTTTCCAATAATTTAATAACAATAACAATTAAAAAATACAAGGAACAAATTAACTACCACCTTTACCAGAACAAAAATAAATTTAAATCGTTATTGAATTAAATGCTCAAAATGTCTCCCTGCGACTGCTTGACAATGAGCTAAGTTGTAATAAAATCTGTCAATAACATTTTGCAACATTTCATGACTAATTAATTCACATTCTTCAATAATTCTTCTTCTCAATTCGTCAAGATCGGCGGGTTTTGTAACATACACTCTATTTTTTAAGTGTCCCCAGAGAAAATAATCGAGGGGCGTCAGGTCCGGCGACCTAGCGGGCCATTCTATTTGACCCCTTCGTCCTATCCAGCGATTAGGAAAAGTATTATTGAGGTAAGTTCTTACAGCTTGCCCAAAATGAGGTGGCGCTCCATCCTGCTGAAACCATGTATGTCGTAAAAGTGGCCCTACTGTATTGGTTATTGCTGGCACAATTTGATTCTGCAGCATATGGAGATACATATCTGCTGTCAAATTCCCCTCTATAAAGAAAGGCCCCACTAATCTATTGCCAATAATACTGGCCCACACATTTACTTTTTGAGGTCGTTGAGTATGCGTTTCTCGCATCCAATGTGGGTTCTGATCTGCCCAGTAACGACAATTATGTCGATTGACAGTCCCATTTAGCATGAATGTTGCCTCATCCGAAAAAACTACTTGATTAAAAAAATTGTTATTTTCTTCCTGATTCTGCATCATTACTTCGCAAAATTCCATTCTACGATCGTAATCGTCTTCCGATAATTCTTGAACTAAATTTAATTTATAGGGATGGTATTTACTGTTTTTTAAAATAATTTCAACTGATTTAAAACATACATCGACTTGTGTAGCAGCTTTTCTCAGCGACAAATGAGGATCCTCAACAAAATGAAGTAGTGTCTCTAACTGTTTTTCATCACTAGTTGCAGATTTCGGTCTTCCCGAACGAATTCTGTCTTTGCAACATCCGGTTTCCTCGAATCTTTGAACTGTTCTTACAACTGTAGATTTTGATATGGGCTGTCGGTCTGGAAAAGATGTGTTGAAAACTTCCTTTGTTTCATTAAACGATCTTTGCCGGTCTCCAAAACCTCTGATCATTAGTAAAGTTATACGTTCCCTTTCGCTTAGAGACATTTTCAGAATTTACTATGACAGTGACACAAAAAAATTCTGGTACCAGCTTGTCAAAACACAAAATAAATGTAATATCGTAAATCGTATGTATTGTTCTTTAATTCGATTTATTTCATAAACTAACGGGTTTAACTACATGCCATGTTACATAATAATTGTTCAGAATGTTTATTTAAATCAGAAAATGTGATTAAAAGAAATCATTCCATTTAAAAAAACAACATTTTAGTTGGCCACGACTTTTTAAGACACCCTGTATAATTACAGGTATCCTTGTTTTGTGGATTTTTCAAAACCTTAAAACTTTTATACAGGAAATTTTTTGATAATGTGCGCCTTTTTCGAAATAACTTACCGGTCCGGGACTTTTTACACACAGTGTATATATATATATATATATATATATATATATATATATATATATATATATATATATATATATATATATATATATATATATATATATATATATATATATATGATTAGCTGGCATAGGTACGCTTGTAATGTGGTACATTAAATAACACTAATGAAAAGAAACAGATACATGTACTATTTCTGGATATATTCTTATAACTATCATTATTACCGTTAAACCTATCCTTTTTACAATAAAATTAGTAGGTAAAACATAAAATCAGATCAGGAATGTAAAAAATAATAAACACATCAACACGGAGTCTTGATGCAAGAAAATTTACAAAGTACTGTTAAATCTTTTTGCCCTTTCAGTGTTCCTTATATTTTTTTCAATTTCAAATCTTCTTAGATCTGCTCTTTCTAGAAAATCTTGCCTTTCTAGATACCTAAAAATGAAAAAGAAATAGTTTTCTTGTACTCTACATAAATTAAATATTTATGGTTATTGTTTTTATCCATTTATTTTGGTCTCTATTAACAAAAAAAATTTCTACTACAAATTTTCATAAAATTCGAAACTTGCAAAACGTGATACTATTTATCTGTGACGTCACAAGTCATGTAAATAAAAGTGTTATAATGGCTAGTACATGGTGAATTCAAGTTAATTTATTTTCTTGATTATTTCCCAGAGGTTAGGAGATTTCGTGGATAAGAATCATTAAATTTGAATAAAAGGAATGTTAGACAATGACCGGAACGAAATTTGTGCAAGGATAATCAGATAATTTGCTGAAAGTTGATGCTTCTCTGATGGATGATCGCTTATTTGTCGTTAAAATTTTGTTGCAAATACTTATTACGTATTGTAACAAAAATAAACGTACAGTCAAATATGATTAGGTACTAGATTTTGAGGATACTGACCTTTAATGACACCTATTTATGGAAAATTTTTGATTAACTTTGTCCTAGGTATGTACTTTCTTCCAACATCGGCTGTTCTGGGCTTATGAGAAATGAGGTTTTCAAGGTACTTGCAGTGGTGTTTGCACACTGGCAGAATACAATATTTAAACGGTAGTTTTTTAATAGATTACTATACTCCAGCGGGTCGAGAGTGATGAGTCATAAAGAAATGGTCCAACGTCCAACCCAAGAAGCAACAACAAAACAAACAAAATTACGCCATTCACAGTCTCAAATTATAATTAATGATAGAAACACGTTTTAGTCTCGCTGTCACCCGGTCGCAATAAAAACTATTAACTACCTATAGCATGCCTCGACGCTTTTAATTTACCGCCGCAGACAATGACGAGTAAGCCAACAAAGTTACGGACGGTTTAAAAAAACGAGCGGCGGCGAGTATTAAAGCATACTGCCCAAGCGTATATATACATATACATTTACATTCATTTTTTATACCGCGCGTATAATAGCCATGTCGTATTTTAAACTCATTCAACCGGTGCGGTGGTTAGTGCAGGGTCATGCCTAATAGATGGCGAGTTCCATAAGGTTCATTCATAAAATCGCTGCAAACGTCAGCGAGGTGGATGTGGAAGGGCAGATACATTCCTAATTGGTCATAATGTAAGGACATAAGCATGCTCTCTGACACTCTGGAGATGAAGGGGGACAAAGGGGTGGTTTTAGTTGTGTGCAGTTGTCAGATTTTAAAATCTGAGTGAAAAAATGTCCTAATGAAAAATCGCCCAAAATCGAAACCTAGTCAAAACAATTTTAAAAATTTTCTGTTTACTATTTTTTATTTTTCATTGCAGCATTTTTTGCTTGTAAAAGTGCATTTCTTGTTTTTGTAATTAAAAAAAGATTGACTAAAGTATTTATTTTTGTTCAATAAATTTTCTCAAAATTATCATTGCGTTTGAGTTAAATTGTGATTTTTTAAAAAAATCAGTTGATTTAAATCATGATTATTATGTTGATTTAAATCAGTAATAAAAGCTGTAATAAATTAAGTATACTGAGAAGGAAACAATTTTTTTAGTTAAATTTTATCCTAATAATTTTCTTCAAAATAATATTTCTGAGTTTGTAATACTTAACTTCTTTAAATGATTTATGCAATAAAAATTACATTCATATTCCTTATTATTACAACAACCTTGAAACAAACAAAAAAAGGGTGTATCAAGAAAATTACCGGACTCAATTCCCAATACCCACAGTACTGGTTTATTTTGTACATATTTTTAAAAAATTAAATAAGTTATAGAGCAATTAAAAAAGCAAAAGGCAGCAAAAATTCTACATACCCATCTTTTCCCTTGTTATACACCTGAAGTTCTTCTTCAATATCTTCATCCTTTTTAAACCGGTCCCAATCCAATTTTGTTTTGTCTAAAGTGCTTATTTTTTGTTTCTTGCCTAACTGACTTAATACATTGCCTATCCCACTAAGGCCACCACTTTTTCTTGGTTTACTTGACTCTGGTGTTTCCTCAGATAGCATTCTAGCCTCTGCAGAATTAACATCAACCTAAAGATATTTAATTTGTATTATTCTAAGGAAAATGCCTTAATGAATACTGAGGTGATTTACATAGAATACTCACTGTCGAGCTCACAGTATTATGGATATTTCTGCTAATGAAAGTTTGGCTGAACATACATTTTCCCTATACAAGTGTGAAACTGGCAGCCAAAATTTAGCAGCCAAAATTTAGCAGCCAAAATCGCAGAATAGTTATAAAAATATAATTTTTTCGGGAATGAAGTTTAGACAATTAGTGCCGATTTGATCATTAAATATAACAAAACTAAGTAATCCCTATTAACAACAGACTTTAATATTTTTTTTTTGGATTTTTATGTGATCAGTATGATACTTTCACATTATAATTATATAACTACATACATAATACTAAATAAAAGGATTTCATAATAAAGTTCCTTATAATTAAGACCAATTTTGATAATTTTTTAAGAATGACTTAAAACAGTTAATAAAATACCGAGGGGTGTCTCACTCCCCAAAATTTGTACACCTATTCCCCTTTTTCAGGAATACTAAGGATTATTTCCGTATTCCCTAAAATATTCCTCATTTCCCAAGTATTTCTCAATTATTTCCGCATTCCTCAAAATATTCCCGCATTCCTCGAAATATTCCCGCATTCCTCAAAATATTCCTGCATTTCTGACTTTATTCTTGTTATATATTCCTGAGTATTTTCTGCAATTCTTCCAGGCCATAAGTTAAAATCTTGGTCAGAACATGTGTCACAAAAAAGTTAAATGATTCAAAAAAGTTATTTAGATGTTATTGTTACTTTTCAATAACATGCCAACTAATTGTATATATATAATACCTATTTCACTTCTTTCAAATAAAGAAAATGGGTTTCATAGTAAAATTGAAATAATATCACTTCATGTACATTAAACTGTTTCTTTAATTCATTAATTATTTGTATATTCCGTGATTTCTAAGAACACTTTCGAATTGTTTTACAACATACCTGCACAAATTTAGGATGAAATAATTTCCTAATCATTTTTAATCTGGATTTTAGGAAATATATTGAGAAAATTCAAATTCCTATTACAATTTTGGGCTAGGATGACAACAAGAAAATGTTGGAGTTCTTTTGAAATACATTATATTACGAATCAGCCTCAAAACTATTTATACCGTGATTTATACATTAAATAGAATAACAACCAGAACTTTCATTTAACAACTATTTTTAAAAACTTTATATCTTTTGTTTATTTCCATTCTATCGCATCTCTTAATTTGGAATGGACAAGACCCTTGCAAGTCTATGGGTCCATAAAATAAGTATTTTATATCAAGATCAAATACATCTTGACCTTTGGGCCAAGTCCAAGAAAGTTCATTCAAGTTTTCCTTCAAAAATTTCATTTTACAGGTATTTCCCGTTACTTCTAAAGCCCTCCCTATATACCACCTAAGATCATAATAGGCTGCATAATATTTTTCTTTAACTATGTTCACTTTGTTTTGGTTTTTATTCTGTGAACAGTCTTCATTCTCCTCTTCAGAAAAACTTTCAGTTAAGGTCTCACTTTCACTTGTGTAGTCTTCAGACAAGTTATCTTCACTTTCGTCAGAGGTTTCGTCTTCAATATTCACAATATTCTGTTTTAATTTTCCTTTTTTCTGGTTTAATTTTTTTTTAGTCGGTGCTGGTTTGGTCGACCGTTTTTCTGTTTTCGTATTTATTTTTTCTTCTTTCTGACCTCTTACCCTTAGTAGTCTATCAGTGGATAGTCTTCCTTTTTTTTCCGCAAAAAACCAGCATAAACTTGATTTTTTTATGTATTTTTCTTTATTTTTCAATTTTACTTTTAAAAACAATCTTTTGTCCGACTTTGTTTCAATTTCAGATATACTTTTCAAATTCAAATCTGACAATTCTTTCAAAACAGAGAAATCTGGATGTATATCTTCAAATTCCGTGTCCGACATAGTTTCTTCTATTGGTACTAATTGACTGTCCAATTCTTGTGTCTTTGAATCCGCTTTTGATTCATTGTAGATTGGTAAACACACTTTCGAAAAACTCTCCTCAATCTCTTCTTTAGAGAAATTATTGAATCCTAAATCTACACTTTTCTCCATAACATCTTGTTTTGCTTTTCCTAAAATAGTTAGAACTTCTTCAGTGGATGGTAGTTCTAAATTATCGGTTGTCAGTGCCATGTCATTATAACCCATTCTTGAATTCTTTTTATTGGGAAAACAAAAAACATCTCCTGAAAAAATATATTTATATTACAATCTATTATAATATGTTACCTTGCATATTATATCATAATTATTATTTCATAATTTGTATATATTTTAGTTATTATTATTTATTGTTATTGCACTCCACTATTTTTCGTAATTTGAAGAATTATTATCATGAATTATTCAATATTTGTTTAATCTCTGTACCAAGCTACTTTAACCTACATATTTTTAATTTTGCATACCTAAATCTGTGCTTATCTCATCTAATTTATTAATTCTGTTGAGTCTATGAATGAGATCCAAAATTGAAAAATTAACTACAGTTGAATATGTGCTTGTCATACTTCGAGTTTGCCTAAACAGTTTTTCACAGGGCTGACTTGACCAGAGCCAAGGAAGAAAGATGTCAGTCTTGCGATTCTTACGACATTTTTCCACCATGACCAGTAATCCATGTCCGTTTAATTCGTTGCATGTATAAGTATTAAGAGTTATACAGTTCTTCTGAATGCCCAATTTATTTTTCAGAATCCATTGCCTCCACATTCTTATAAAGAAAATTACATACCAGATGCAATAAATTCTTCGATCAATAGTAATATTCTTATCTAAGAAAGCCTCTAAAATTAACCTGCAGTGGTACAAGAAGTATTCTCTGGTACCATCAGCACCTGGAATATCTTTAAGAAGTTCAATTACTCTTGGAGATGAAAGCTTATCCATAGCGTCGAAATTCATTTTATCCATACCTAGAATATAGATTATGATTTGCATTATTCTATGACCAAACTGAACACCCTGTCTACATAAAAATGCAATGGAACAAAACCTTGTTTGGAACTAAAGAATTTTTTTATTTAGGATTTTTTCGAACGCATCCCAAAGATTCTGAGATATAGTGTCCCAAAATAAGAGGGCCACCTTGGACATAAAATACCTCAAAAAAACAACAAAAAAAAAAAAACAAATGGCAATAAGCTGTACCGTCGGTATCTATCATATCAACGAATAAAATATAGAACGCTATGTTTAAAATACAGTTATATCCATAATTTTTTCATGAAGACTTATCATATTTTACATACAGGGTGTAACAAATTCGTTTACCACCATTGGGAACTCGGAAACGGTAATAGATACGAAATCGACTAAATGGAGGTAAGAGGTTGCACAATTTGATGCTTATTAAAACGCCGCTTTGAATTTTTATTTTATTATAACTCTATTTGAATAGATGTAACAAAATAAAATTCCAATTCTTATTGCTACTTTTTCTTTTTTACAAGATGGTGTTATTAGATATTCATACCGACGCGACGTTTCATTTTTGAACAGCTATCAACTTTGTTTTTTTAAATACGTTCTTGGATTTTTAATTACAGATTTTGAGAGCTTCTAAGGCCCCAAACTCGGCCCCAAAGCCAATGATGTTTCACACATATTCGAAAAATTCATATTAATCGCATTTTCCATAAGAAGTCATGTGTTAGAGAGAGACAGAGAATAAGATCTTGCAAGGAAATCATTTAGATGATTTTTTCGAAAAAGTGCGATACATCATTGATTTTAGGACTTCAGAAGCTCTTAAAATCCGAAAAAAAAATGCATGGGCGTATAAAAAAAAACAAAGTTGATGATGAGGCTCCAAGACGAAACGTCGGTTTGATATTCTGATAGCATCATCTTCTAAAGCAGAAAAAGTAGCAATCATAATGTGGAATTTATTTTGTTACATCTATTCAAATAGAGCTATAATCAAATTAAATTCCAATCGCGAATATTCGTAATTTTCCAAAAATCTTCAGAAGTATTCGGATTTTTTTAAATTCAAAACAGAGATGAGCACCAAATTGCGAAAGTGCCTTCATTTAACCGACTTCGTACCTCTTTATCGTTTCCGAGATTCCAATGGCGGTAAACGAATTTGTTACACCCTGTACTATGTATAATTTAACCCAAGAATCCATTAAGATATGCCTCTTACAATATTTACATCTCGATTTGCGTGTATCTTAAAAGGGTTGGCGCTTCTTAAAAACTGACAACTTATCAATTACCCCCCTGTAGCAGTAGGATATTTTATACTTGCTCCGCTGTTCCAGACTATTCGCCGTTTTGAATAATCAATACATAATTACGAGACTCATAATTCCGAGAAACTGAGCAGATAGTCCTGTTTTTTGCAGTCAATAAATCCATCAACACAAATATCCTAGTAGGTAAATACAAAAACCTAACCTATAAAAATCTCTTCAGGAAACATAATAACTCATTACCTGATATCGAACCCGAATTGAGCTACATTAAAAGAATTTTTAAATGGTTATTCAATATTATCTGAAGTAAATGAGTTTTAAATATTACTAAATACTTACCTTTATTACAATCGTATTTTGTCACTGCACTTTACACCACACAGGATGAAAACCAACGTCGAAATAAACGCGATATTAAAGGTTGCACGATCAAAGGCGTACTGGTGTATTCCTGTTATTGCCGAGTGTTCTTCAATATTGCCGAGATATTCCTCAATATTCCCGAGTATTCCTCAACATTCCCGAATATTTCTCAATATTCCCGAGTATTCCCTATTATTTCCGAATATTTCTCATATTTCCGAGGTATTTCCGACTCATTCCTGTGAATTTGTACACCTATTTCTGAAGTGAGACACCCCTCGTAAAATACCTAAGTTGCACATTAACACCAACCTCTTTTTCTATTTTTACTTCTTCTCCTGCAAACTCAAATATCTGTGTAACTTTTACTTTGTTAGGTGGTACTTTTCCAGATGTATTTTCTTTCTTTTGTGTATCAGGCTTACTCAGATTTTGCTTTGTATTAGTTTGTGACCCAGAAGAATCTACTTTAGAATTCTTAGGTTTAAATCCTGTGTCTTTCATAAAGTCTGCCCATAAATCATCTGCCTTTTTCTTCTGTTCTTCTTCTGATGGAATGGCTTGTTCAGGTTCTACTTCGTTGACTACTAAAATAAACCATAATTTAAAGAACCATCTAAAAACGAAATACCTATTTTAGGTAGAGTTTTCCTAACTTACAGGGTTTGTCATCGGCAACCTTAAGTTTCTTCTTAGTTCTTGAACCTTTCTTTGTTCGTTTTTGACCCTTACTTTCCTGCTCTTCCTCGGAACCAGAACCTGGCCCCTCAGGATCACCATCTGACTCGACTTCTGATAATACTTCTTCGGTCTTACTATCTGGAAGGTAGTCTTCGTCACTGGTATCGCTATCAAATTCCTGGTTCATAATTTTTAATTATTTTTAAAATGTGTAGTTAAAACTAGTTTTTTATTTCAGTTATAAATCTTGAGAAATAAAGCTAGATAAAGTTTTTTTAAGTTCTTATATTTTTGAGTGCTTGAAGACGTTGAAAATTGAAAATAAACCACTAATTCCCAAAAAAAATCCGTACAAGTGATGTTTTTGATTGTCGAGAATCTGGAGATGACAGGAGTAGGGAGTGTTTCACTCAATGAAGAACTGACGTGGTTGTATTTTGGTTAAAATTCCAGACATGCAGTAGCGCTGTCCGGAGGATAGTGAATTTGCGAATCAGCGGAATAGCGACAAATAAATTTTCATCCGGTTATTTAATTCCATTGTCCAACAACTGTCAACTCCAACTGGAACAAAAGACTTAATATATTTAGACTGTGTTGTAATAAGCCCATTACTTAGTAGGCTTGAGTTAATTATAACAGAATTTGAAGATGTTGCATACCCTTCGGTCTAACAACTGAAAGAATTAAATAATAGTGGCATATTTTCGTTGATGCATCCGGATAGGTACAGGTACCTACCATTTCAAAGAGGCCCATCGATAAAAGGATATTTTTTACACCACCCAATCAAACCCAAAATCCATCGGAAATAGTGGTACCAATAGAGCACATAATCTACTAATATGACGTCTCAGTTTCGTTAGTTACATGACGTCTTTGGGTCGTCGACAAAAACACGTCACATCCACGACGTTTATTGGTGGCCTGACCTCACCGAGTAACCTCCCGAGAGTAACCAATATCCAATAATACAGATATAAGTATGGGTTAATCTGTGCCAATACCCCCATGTGCCCCCTGAAGGTATTGGAGTAACACTCATGCCGAAATCAGGCGGCGGGAAAAAGATAATTGGAATATAAATTACGTAGACGAGTACAAAGACACTACCAACTACCAGCAATGCCAACGTATTTTTCGTATTTTGCCCTTTAAATTTCATGGATGCCAACAGACAAGAAACAGCAAAAATCCTTTTAACCTCGATTCCAATAACCTGTCAAAAATATGTCACTTACTTTTTTGGTTTGTTTATTAAAACGAAGAAATATCAAATAGTCCAAAATAAATACACAAGAAATGTAAAGTAAGTTGAAATATTTTATTTGCTCTAGTCTTATCTGATTAGAGACGTTTTTAAGTATATAGGTACCTACGTCACTTATCTATAAATATATTTTGTAGGGTGGCTATTTAAACCATTGAAATGGAGAAAGCAACAAAAATTGCTGATAATGTAACATAGAAGGGGGCCTCACCAAGCTTATCGCCATGGAATCCCTGAGCTCAGTGCTGTCTTTGGGCTCTCTTGAGGGTCTCAATACCTTCTCCAAAATGTGGTATCACGTCTTTCTTTGGGCCTTGTTTTCATCGATATTAGTGCATACGGTAAGTTTAAATCAACCACCAAAACAGATTTTAAATTAGGGATATGTATGCTTGCTTTGTTTTAAATAACGACAATGAGCAGTGGCTGTCACTTCTATAAACAGAAAACATTTATTTTCATAGGTACACTTCATCGGTTTCTAGGTTTCAGTTCTGTTGAAAAAGTGTAATTATACCATTTTGCAAGAAAGTTATTCAATAACTGATATGCCACTATAGGTATAAGATTTATATTGTTTTGCAGGAAAGTTAAACTGGCCATTTTATCAGATCCCGATTACTTTCTAGGGTCAGACCTGTTCTATGTTTCAGGTTTACTCAGGTCTTTGTCAATGTTAGCAAAATTTCTTAGAGGTAGTGTCATGATAAGAAATAATTGTACAACATGTACATCTGCGAACAAAGAAATTATATGTTTAATTCACAGTCTAAGGGCTAGTTGCCGAAGAAAGTTCATTAAGAATTATTTTAGACTTTAAATTAAATGTACAATTTCTTTTTCATTATTACTGTACCTGCAACTCAAAAATTTCATGAAAATCTTTTTCAAGAAGTTTTTAGTGAGGGAATGAAAAGATTTAATAAAATAATTCTAGGGCTTATTGAAGTAATCTTTAAAAAAATTTTAAAAATTTTTTTTCCTCTGAGCAAAAATCCCTCAGGTTTTCTTATAATTTCCGAAATTCTATAATTGCTTAATGATTTCCTAAATTTCTTAAAAATTTGTTAAATTTTTTAAAAATCACTTGCTCTAAAATATTGGAAATTGTATTTTTTTATTAGATAGATCGATAGATATTTATTTGTATTTTCAATTTTACACTTACAATAAAAAAAACCCATAGGGCATTGAAAAATGTGAGAAGGATTAACAACATTAGAATTAAAATTGATACTAGGTAGGTATATCCTAACATTTACACAAAGATTTTTAAAATATACATTTATAAATAACAATTTTACTCACATAAACAGAGACATATTTAAAATAATTACTAAAAATTTAAAATTTAATTCTTTCCTTATCGGGATCACCAAAATTTCATTGATGTTATAAAATGCCTTACCAACTAAATATTTCTTTAAAACAGATGTAAGATTATTCTTTGGTAAATTCCTAATTCTATCTGGAAAGCTGTTAAATTTTTTTATGATGCAATATTTAACATTTTTTTGCAGATATGTGAAGTTGTATTTTGCAGGTACCAGTATTAAGAAAACTAAGTGTCTGCTATAAGTAGCAAGCAAAATTAGAGAAACAATTTTTGTAAAAAATTATATATATATATATATATATATATATATATATATATATATATATATATATATATATATATATATATTAGCATGAGCAGAAATGCTCATGCTACTGTAAGGCCTCTGATGAGTCGATGTGGTGTCTTTTAACAACTTAGACACCGAGGAAGACGAAACAGTAGTTCTCCAGATAATTCCAAACATACTTAACTATATATATATATATATATATATATATATATATATATATATATATATATATATATATATATACAGGGTGGTGCAACCAAGATGGGGTGGACGATTGTGAGTAAACGGTGAGGAATTTCGAAAAAATTTTTTTTGGATATTATAGATAGTCAAACCCGCTATGTTTTAAAATTATAGCCATAATAATCGTGGCGAACCAAACTTGTGTTTTTTTAAATGGGACACCCTGTATATAATTCTTCCAATTGATTCTCCTGTTCGTTACGATCATTTTGATATAGGGCTTATTGGGTCTAAAACTTATAGTAAGGGAATGGGACGCGGTTAAAGTTGAAGAAATGCTCAAAGTTCGGCCATTTTTAAAAAAAATTTGAAACAGGTATGGAAAAACCAAATATTCCATAAAACGTTACATATCCTTGAATACATTAATCGCTTGCAATTTGTTTAAAATTATTCACTGTTATACAGGGTGGTCAACTTTTGCAAATACGCCCTGGACTCATTTTTTTTAAATGGAACACCCTGTATATTTTATTTTCATCTTAAAGATAACATTGCTAGCTTTCAAAAAATACCATACATGATGCCTTTCTGACCAACAGTTTTTTAGTAAAGCAGCCGTGAAACCAAGGTTTCTTCATTCTAATACGATTATACTGAATTTACGTTGTTTATTATTAAATATCTAATATTAGGGGGCCATGACACTATCATAAATGAAACAGGATTGACGAACTGGTCAAAGCTACTGCCGCACAATCCATTATTTACAAGTTAAGTGTAGGTGGCCCAATAATTATGAGGTAAGAAGACTGAGACCCGAAACTTTTACATGTTTATTAGAGATACTTCAAAAAACAGAAAATATTGTTTTTAGGAAATGTAAAGTAATTAATAAACCAGTTATAAACAAAGATAATCAGTTATCAGTATTATTAATAGTTTAATAAAATTAATTAAGCAAAAACAGAACATCTTTTAAAATTACTTCGGTATGTACTTACTTGTAAACCTAATTTAATATAAACAATTAACAATGCTCATATAAGGGGTTCAACTAAACCACCATCTTGCTGAAGGTACATTTCGAGTCTATCCATAAATGAAAGTTTCACTTTTCTCAAAGTCTGTTCTGAAACGTTGCGAAAACTGTTTCTTATTCTCGTCTTCATATCTTCCACAGTGGTTGGAACCTCTTTATAGACTTCTTCTTTAACATGCCCCCATAGAAAAAATCTAGTGGTGTTAAGTCGGGTGGTCTGGCTGACCACTTACCTGGTCCACCTCGCCCAATCCAACGATCTGTCTTCCAATTTATCGACAAAATATCTTACATTTCTATGGTAATGCGGGGGCGCTCCATCATGTTGAAACCATAAGGATCCCCTTACCATTAAACGTAAATCTTCAACCAATACTGGCAACTCGTTTCTCAAAAAATTTGTTTATAACTGGTTTATTAATTACTTTATATTTCCTAAAAACAATATTTTCTGTTTTTTGAAATATCTCTAATAAACATGTAAAAGTTTCGGGTCTCAGTCTTCTTACCTCATAATTATTGGGCCACCTACACTTAACTTGTAAATAATGGATTGTACGGCAGTAGCTTTGGCAAGTTCGTCAATCCTGTTTCATTTATGATAGTGTCATGGCCTCCTAATATTGGATATTTAATAATAAACAACGTAAATTCAGTATAATCGTATTAGAATGAAGAAACCTTGGTTTCACGGCTAGTTTACTAAAAAACTGTTGGTCAGAAAGGCATCATGTATGGTATTTTTTGAAAGCTAGCAATGTTATCTTTAAGATGAAAATAAAATATACAGGGTGTTCCATTTAAAAAAAATGAGTCCAGGGCGTATTTGCAAAACGACCACCCTGTATAACAGTGAATAATTTTAAACAAATTGCAAGCGATTAATGTATTCAAGGATATGTAACGTTTTATGGAATATTTGGTTTTTCCATACCTGTTTCAAATTTTTTTTAAAAATGGCCGAACTTTGAGCATTTCTTCAACTTTAACCGCGTCCCATTCCCTTACTATAAGTTTTAGACCCAATAAACCCTATATCAAAATGATCGTAACGAACAGGAGAATCAATTGGAAGAATTATATACAGGGTGTCCCATTTAAAAAAACACAAGTTTGGTTCGCCACGATTATTATGGCTATAATTTTAAAACATAGCGGGTTTGACTATCTATAATATCCAAAAAATTTTTTTCCGAAATTCCTCACCGTTTACTCACAATCGTCCACCCCATCTTGGTTGCACCACCCTGTATATATATATATATATATATATATATATATATATATATATATATATATATATATATATATATATATATACCGGGTGTCAACGAGATCACTTTCCGGCTGCCATTTATTTAGTTTTTAATCGAACAAGATGAAACTTGGCAGGAGTCATAGGCTCATAAAAAGTCACTTTTCGAGGTACTTGTCAAAATTCGACGACTTCCGGTTTAGCCAGAAGTGACCCCAACTTTGAATTTTCAAATGAGACACCCTGTATATTTCTTGATTTTTGGAATCTAGAGATCATTTTACGTACAACTGTATTATAGTTATTACTTTTTGTGTCAATTTACCATTTTTAAAACAAATTTTTGGTTTTAATCTAGAGTGCCATGACCCACCTTAAATCGTTCTAATAGACGTGTACATCTGCACAAAAATACCTACACAATTTTCTCACCTTTCATTTGTCATACCAGAGCGTTCAAAGTTGACTAAATCACTTTTTTGATAATAACTTAAAAAAATTAAATACAACTATAACACTTTCATAGTATAATTAGATGTAGTTTTTTATTACGAATCCAACGGTGCATCACAACATCAAAATTCACTTGGATTTTCTAAAGAAAACTGCATTTTATTGCCATAGCCATTTGTTATGGTTTGATCAAACATGTAACTGCACGACGATCAAATATTATATCCAGTTAGTCATGACAAACAATTAAATTATTATAGCTGTTTAAAAAATAACGGAATGAAGCCTCAAAATATTGTTAAATTTGCCATGGAAAACAATTGAATTCAGGATAAATGATAGAATTTTACAAATTTGTGAACAATTATTTTTTCTGGTGTTTAATATTATGTTTCTGGTTTGTGGCGAATTGTTTACAGCCACCCATTATTATTATTCAGTTTTGTCATGGCTAAGTGGATATAATATTTGATCGTCGTGCAGTTGCATGTTTTATCAAACCATATAAAATGGCTATTGCAATAAAAGTAGTTTTCTTTGGAAAATCCAAGAGAATTTTGATGTTGTGGTGCACCGTTGGATTCGTAATAAAAAACTACATCTAGTTATACTATGAAAGTGTTATAGTTGTATTTAATTTTTTTAAGTTATTATCAAAAAAGTGATTTAGTCAACTTTGAACGCTCTGGTAAGACAAATGAAAGGTGATAAAATTGTGTAGGTATTTTTGTGCAGATATACACGTCTATTAGCACGATTTAAGGTGGGTCATGGCACTCTAGATTAAAACAAAAAATTTGTTTTAAAAATGGCAAATTGACACAAAAAGTAATAAAAATAATACAGTTGTGCGTAAAATAATCTCTAGATTCCAAAAATCAAGAAATATACAGGGTGTCTCGTTTGAAAATCTAAAGTTGGTGTCACTTCCGGCTAAACCGGAAGTCGTCGAAATTTGGCAAGTACCTAGAAAAGTGACTTTTTATTAGTCTATGACTCCTGCCAAGTTTCATCTTGTTCGGTTAAATACTAAAGAAATGGCAGCCGGAAAGTGATCTCGTTGACACCCGGTATATATATATATATATATATATATATATATATATATATATATATATATATATATATATATATATATATATATATATATATATATATATATATATATATATATATATATATATATATATATATATATATATATATATATATAGATACTTTGTTACTTTTCTTGAACCATTTATAATATATTTTTTTTATTGTTTGTTTCTTGGGATTAGGTTCATTGTAAAAACATTTTTTTTTTATTAAAAGTCCATTGACATTTCGACCCTTTTTCGGGTAATTTTCAAAATATTTTGTTATTATTATTTTGTTTGGTAAAAGACCTTGAAAACTTTAAGGTATTTGGAGTCCTCCAAATATTCTTTATAGTCTCTGCTTTGACTTATGACTTCCTTAAGTCTGCAAAAAAATAATTATTTAATAGGATTTTTTGTTAAAAGATAATAAAAATCCATTTTTCACGTAAGATCTAGTACTTTTATTGCAATAATGATGAAACATTTTCACCCGGGAGCAATTATAGTTTAAAAAAAACTCACATAGCTCAATACGAATTTCAAATAATCCCTAAATTTAAATGCCGAAATTAAAATCGATACCAAAAACTATTGAAAATTGAGCTAGAAGCCTTAACTAGCAACAATACCCCCCAAATGCTAAATATTTACTCTAATTTCTACAAACTTTCAATTGACAATATCCTTACACTTTTAAATGACTTTCCTGTAAAATTTGTTTATTTTAAGTTATGTCGGTTTCTTGTGTGTACGCGAAATGTGAATTTATTTAGTATCTTTGAAAACATATCGATACAAATGTAAAATAAAATTTTAACTTTAACACCCTGTATCTCTCTTTTATTATTACATCACCAGACGCTATCGTTTTATAAAGAGCGATGTTTGACCGATATTTTGAGGGTGATTCAATCACAAAAATTCTAGTCTTTTGGGGATAAGCTTTTCGGATGGAGCACTTTTGTATTATGATTATGAAATAAAAAAAATTACTGGATAAGCCCATTGACTTAAATATTTCTTTATCTGAAATTTTGCTGATTTCCTAAATATTGATCTTTGAATTATTCAGGAAATTCCAAGATTTCCAAAGGACTTACTCTTTAAAATTTAGATTTCCAAAGATTCATAACCTATTTAGGAAATTTAAGAAAAGAAAATGAATAACGTTAAGGAAATTTGATAGAATTTAAAAAAAAAGGAAATTTAAAAAGACATATAGAATTGTTAGTGAAAACAAAAAAAAGAGATAACCTACTTATACAAAATTTCTGTTTTTGATGACTACCTATTTGTTTTGTCAACAGTAGAAGGTTTTTTGGTACAATTTTCTGAAACATGTTTTGTTACCAGTAAAGGTTTTTAATTAATGTTTTCTAAAGAGAAATTTTATCAATACAAAACAATAAAATTATGTATTTTTAATAATGTTTTCTTGAAAAACTCATTTATTTGTTGTTCATTTTAGGTAGCAGCACTGATAGCTTTTCTGACCCTTAGGAAACACAAATTTGGAAAATACTTTCCAATAGCAATACTCGTTATGGGAGTATTAACTCCAGCTGTTACAGGCATTGTAAGTAGTGCTGCAATAGCATTTGTATACAGGGCATCGAGTTATCCAATGAATCCCTTGTATGCGTTATTTTGGGGCTGTGGTCAAACATTTATCATGGGTTGTATGGGTTTTACGAGGATACTAGCAACACTATAACTTAGAGACTTTTGACTGACCCTTTGCAGTGTTGTAACTGAGATTGCAACCCAATGAAAGTAGCATGTGTGATTTTAATGACTGAGATAATAAAACGACGGTTGTTAGGAGTGAATTAAAAATCAGCTTGTTATTAGTAACAATTCTATGTACAGCTGATTTTTATTTACTGTTATCATGTAAAAAAAAGCTATGATGTGTCTTGCCTGTAAGTTTGGAAGTGAAATTTTAAAATATATTTTAGTCTTTTTAAACGATTTTTTGTCACAGTCGGTTCTTAATTTTTGTATTACAGAATTTAAGTTCCACAATGGCAGCTTTTTGTTCTATTAACATTTATTAATTAGATACGGATTCTTCTTAAAAGAAGCTGATTAGAGGTAAATAATATCACAAAATGCCATTAGTAAAGATAGACACCAATTTTAGGTGTATCTTATTGGTTAGTAAATCTACTTTTTTATGTAATTTAACTTTTTCAACCCCTTTGGGGAGCGATGCTAGGGAGTTGAGGCCAAAAATTTTTAATGCAACCCTATGCCGTGTGATCTTCGATCTTCGAAGTCAATTTCGGAACTCAATTCTCACATTTTCGAGAATAGCAGGTGTTACTTCTTGAGTTCAAAAACCCACTTTATTACTGCCAAGAAGTTCATGCTGGTCATTTTGAACAACTTTTAAAGTAATAAGAGAAATAAAGGTACTTAAATTTTAATTTTTTTCACGATTTTTAATTTTGAAAGGCTTGCCATTTGAAAACGAATTAAGATACGGACCTCGGGTTTGCGACAAAATGCTTTTTTGAAGACCTTTAAAATGAGGTACCACACGGCATAAGGTTGCATTTAAAATTTTTGACCTCAACTCCCTAGCGTCACCTCTCAAGGGGATTGAAAAAGTTAAATTACATAAAAGAGTAACCAACAATTAACCAATAAGACACACCTAAAATTTGGTGTCTATTTACCAATATACGATTTTATAGTTTCAGAACGTGTGCCATATTTTTTTAAATAGACTGATTTTCATTAAAATCTTAGTAAATATGGGAAAGGTTAAATCTTCCTGATACAAAAGTTTCCTTTTTACTTTCTAAATCTAATATTAAATACCTACTGAAAAATTAAGAATGAAAACAAATTTTGATTTTTTTAAATTGATAAATTTTATCAGGGAAAAATGGTTCTTTTCTGTTAAGTTATGTATGTACAACAACTATTCTGCACGTTTCAGAACAGTTGGTTAGTTAGGTAATGTTTCGGTATGTATTTTGATCAACTGTTGCGAGAATACCGACAGATGACTTCTTGGAAAATTCATCACTTTCCATTTTGTAACTTCAAGGTCGATAGGTAACGGATTCGCTTTCTTACATATTTTCGTTAATTTGCCTTAATATCTATCGTCTCAAAAAAGATAGTTTTAAGAAAAACTGACAATTCTATACATATCTTCAGAATAAAATTGAACCTAATCCCCATTCATTACTACTTCTTTACCCATGCATTTGTATTATATTCATCGTGTTGTAAATTTTTTGTTTGGAAAAACTATCATTAAAAACCAATTAACACAATTTATTAGTCTGCGGGTTCGCCGGTTCAGGTTGTCATAAAATTGTTACAGGGTTCCCATTTTTCTGGAAAGTCAGGGAATTCCAGAGTGGTCAGGAAATGTCAGGGAAAACTAGTTGAAACCCTGGAAAATTTGCCTTTTACAGTTTTAGATAAAAATGATTTAATTTCTTAAGTAAACCAAAAATAATCTGGATCTGTCTTATCGATTAAAATAATTTCATTTCATAACAAAATTGAAAATAAGGTAATGAAAGTAGGTAATAAACTATCTAAGAACCATAAAAATCAATTTACTTGCTCGGTGAGCTTCTTTTTAGTCATAGAAATTTTGTTCTGGGGAGACCTGGAAAGTCTGGAAATGCCAGGGAATTTGATTTAAGAATTTTTGTGGGAACTTGGAATTTTAATAATTTTCGCGTTTTCTTTGCTTCGCAAGCCTTAAGGCTTGTTTCCCTCTTGGTTGCTTCCGGTAGATAAGTCTGAAGGTTTGTCCAGCGCTTGCATTCCCTCGGTAGAAGAACCTTAGGACTTCTTTATCACTTGCTCTTACTCTTTATAAAACGAATAAAAATGTATCTACCTTTTTAAAAAGTATGTCTGTAGTAAAACAAGTATTTAAAAGTTAGCTTCAATCAGTTGATGATTCTTGGAATTTATCTTGTTTCTACGTATGATTTGTGTTCCTTATTAGATAATGTTGAAATTTTTTAGACTTGAAATTTTTTTAAAACAAATAAATCACAGAGGAAAAAAATTTAGCAGTATTCCTCCACACAGATTTATTTAAAATTAACTGTTGGGACCCTACATGTTTCGGGAATATTAGAATCCCATCTTCAGGAGTTAACTAAGAGCTATAAACAAATTTTGGTAATCAACTTAACGGGTTGCTGACCTGAACTGAAGAACTAAATTTTTTTATAGCTATAAAAAAAATTTGGTTATCAATCCCGTTGAGTTTGCTTGGGTTTTAGTTGCCCCTGAAGAAGGGAATTGTTGGGTTCCAACAATTAGTTTTTAATACATTTGTCTGGAAGACTGTGTGCAACTTTTTCCCTCTTTCATGCTTAATAATTCCTCTTTGAGAGATGGACCATTACTACAATTTAAAATAAATCAGTTTTTAAGGATATAGAATAGCGATGTTCAGAAGAGATTGAGGCTGTCTTAAATTCTTTATTTAAGAAACATTTTTAAGAACCTTAAATATCATTTAGAGTTATTTACCAGATTATAAGAAAACAGAAATTCATTTTTGCTCAGGTTTGTTGGATAAAAAAAATTGTTAAGTATTGACCACAGAAATTTTTATATTTTTGCGTCGTTTTTTTTTGATGCTCCATATAAATTACATAAGCCATTAGTGACATTTAAAATTATTTAAACACCCATTTATTGTCTTTAACATTATAGAGCTGAGCTATGAACTGAACATATAATTTTCACCACAATTTTTTCCCATAATTGGTCCAATTTTAAAATTTCGCTTCCACAGTACAGGGTATTTATTAATCTTTTTTTTTAACTTGATGAGAAAGTTTCTTTTATTAGTAAAATAGGGTGCAAGCATTACCAAGAGGTCACGTGTAAGTCATAAGAGATGCTGCTGGAATGTAGCTCACTTGTAATGCCTAATTTTCCCTTAGGAATATTATAACTTGTATCTTTGACAATAGCAAATGAGTTGCAAATATACAGGGTCATGCTTAAGTATGTATGTTCCAATATTTCAGACAGGCGTTCCCTAAAGTCATTTTAGAAAAAATCTTGTACAACCATATGCCATATTTTTTCTGGCTTTTAATCAACATTAATTATTAATTGGGCACTACTGACGTGGATTGATAAGTTAATTATATTATTCTAGGCTTATTAGGAAAACAGTTTTGCCTTTTGCATTTTTTGATATCTTGTACAGTTTACAAATTGTTTATAAAAATAGGTAATCAATGAAAATACCATATACCATACCATACATGCATATTTAATTTTTTTTTAATGAGCGTTGTACAAATTTTCCTCTGTAGAAAAGGTCGAGACAAATTATTTCAAAAAACGTTTAAGAAATATTAAAATTAATTTAGAAAGAAAAGAGAACTTAACATCTTGTGTAGAGATGTTTTGTCGGATAAATGTATGTAAGTACGTATATATTTACACAATTTTTTTTTCATAAAACAACGTATACAGGGTCAGTTTTTTTTTAAAGTGTTACAAAGAGATATCATTAAAACGGTTTAAAATATTTTCATGAAATTTTAGTGAGCTAGTAGGGAGATGGGGGGACATATTTAAACATATGTTTGACATTTACCCCCTCTCTCTATTTTAAGGGATGGGCGGTAACTTTGGAATTTTAAATGGGATGATGTACTTTTGTTTATAAAATTCAAATCTACGTAAAAAACTACGTATGTGTACAGAATTTTTCTTTATTTGCTCTTTCGGTTATGGAATTATTATTATTAAATCCTTTATTTTAGCATATTGCTAGTCATTCTTACATAATAAAAAATACATATACATATAATCGTACAAATTACAAAGCCAATAAAAAAGAAACATGACCCTGGCAATGTTGAAACTAAATATTTAAAAACAGGCTAAAATTGAGGCCTAAATTGAGCAAAAAAAAATTTAAAAAAATGAACACCAGTGGTTTTACACATCCACAAAACAACAAAGCAATACAAAAGCAAACACCGAGACACACAGCACCTCAGACCAATATACAACCGAGACATCACACCTGCCACTACTCAACAATAATATTAGCTGAGATCAACATATTATATATTCTCAATTGTCTTTTGAAGGTGTTCACAGAGTGCAAAGATTTAATGTATTCGGGCAGCTGATTAAATTCAGCTAATCCCCTGTGAAATACAGAATTTGTTCCTATCCTTTTATTTTTTGGTGCAATAAAAAAATCATTTCTTTGTCGAGTACTGTAGTGATGCACATCGCTATTATATATCAACTTACTCTGCAAATATTTTGGAGCAGCACCGATCTTCACTTTAAATATAAACACCAAGACACTAAACTTAATATACTCGCGAGCAGGAAGCCATTGCAGTGTTTGAAGCATTAGCTTAATTGGCGTGTATCCACTACAAGATAAAATCACACGCATAGCTCTGTTTTGCAGCTTTTGCAATCTGTCAACCTCGTTCTGGCCAAACAAATACATTATGGTGGCACAATAATTAAAATGTGGCAGAACTATTGTATTGTATATTAACTTTTTTGACCAAAATGATAAATAACTTGAACAGCGAGACAGATAATTTATGCTATAACTAATTTTTGAAACAATATAATTAAAATGATCCTTGAAATTCAATCTATTATCAATCTGTACACCCAAGTATTTAATTTTCCTAACTTCCTCAATCCTGGTTCCACCTATCTGTAAAGAACAGTCATTTGATACAAAATCCCTCCTCGCCGTTTCAGAAGCAATTAACATAAACTTTGTTTTACTCGAGTTTATTTTTAATAAATTTTGTGTGGTGTACTGATCTATTCTTGTTAGAACATTGTTCATATTTTCTACCGCATCCCTAAGATTTTTTGATGATACATATAGTAGTGTATCATCTGCAAAAAGATGTATATCTACACAATCAACTACATTAACAATATCATTGATGTATATAACAAACAGCAAGGGTCCCAGAATACTTCCCTGTGGTACTCCATGCTTATTTATTAATTTTCCCGATAATTTACCATTCAACTTTACCCTTTGTACTCTATCATGTAAGTAGCTACGAAACCAATCCAAAAGCCTGCCACCAATTCCCATCTCAGAAAGCTTAGTCAACAAGAGGCCCCTATCTATAGTCTCAAACGCCCTCTGTAAATCCAGAAAAACCGCAACAACACTGTATCCACCATCCATCCAATTCTTCCAATCATCCACTACACACTGGAGAGCTGTTCGCAACTATGGTTCTTTCGGAAACCAGACTGCTTAGTTGTTAATAAATTATTTGCATTTACATATTCCAGAAGCTGCTCATAAACGACACTTTCGAAAACCTTTTCTATTGAATATAAAATATTTAGGGGGCGAAAATTTGATGCATCAGTAGAATTGTCTTTTTTTTGTACAGGAATTATCGTTGATAACTTAAGCCCCTCTGGAAATATAGCCTGCTCCAAAGACGAGTTTATTAAATTCAATAAGGGATCCTGTATAGAATCAAAAACATTTTCAAAAGTTCTACGTCAATGCCATCCGGGCTAGTTTTATTTTTCAAAGAGAATACAGTGTCTTTCAACGAGATTCTATCAATTAGTTTAAAATCCTGAAATACAGAACCATTTATCAGAGAACCCTCAACAGGGAAACTGGAATTAATAATGATGGTATCTAATATGTTTTCAATACTTTCAATGTAATACTGGTTTAACTTATTTGGTAATATTTCTATGTCGTCAACAAGCTGATCATCAAACTTTATTTCATGAATATCTGAACTTTTTGCTTTTGGTAAAATTTGCTTTATAACTGTCCACATGTGTGATGGATCATTCCTACACCGTTCAATATTGTGGTCAAAATATTTTTGTTTTTCTTTTATTATCTTAACAACACTATTTCTAGCTTGCCTGTAATAAACCAAGTTTATTTCACACTTTTTAGTTTTATGTTTTTTATAACTTTCATCCCTGATTTGTACAGCCTCTTTTACTCGTTCATTCCACCATGGTTTAAAATGTGATCGAATCTTAATTTGTTTCAGTGGGGCAACAGTATTAAGGACCTGCAAAATTGAGTTAATTAAATGGTCATATTTTTTATTTACGTCTCTAATATGATACTGCCACGTAATATTGGATAATCCTGTATTAATCAAGTCATAATTCACTTTTTTACCGCGGGTAAAAATACAGAAGGGTCTCAAGTGCATGGTTAACTAAATTTTGATTGAATTTAAAAAGTTAATAAATTTTACCAATAAATCAGTTCACTTATTTCAGAATTATTATTCGGTTAAATGGAAATGCGTTATCAAGTCATTTGAGAATTTTGACGTTTTAGCGATTATTTCTGTTTATTGCTATGTCCCCGGATTTGACCCCCTTTGATTCTTTCTTGTGGGGTTTTATAAAGGACAAAGTGATTGCGACCGCACCTACAACTTAGATGATATGAAAGTCCGAATCCGCTTTGCCTGCATATTAGTGACAGCGGTTACGAAATTCATTTAGAAAAAGTGAGAAGGTGTTTGGAAGTTGAAGGGGGACATTTCGAACAACTTCTCAAGCATGACAGACGATACATATGTAAGTTGAAATTAAATGGCAAATAATTTTTTTTTATTTTACAACCTAATAAATCATAATTCCGTAACCGCAAGAGAAAATCAAAAAAAAAAATTGTACACATACGTAGTTTTTTACGTAGATTCTAATTTTATAAACAAAAGCACATCATCCCAATTAAAATTCCAAAGTTACTCCCCACCCCTGAAAATAGAGAGAGGGGTAAATGTCAAAATATGTTTAAATATGTCCCCCCATCTCCCTATCAACTCAAAATTTCATGAAAATATTTTAATTCGCTTTCGAGATATCGCCTTGTAACACTTTAAAAAACACCCTATAGAATCGCGTCCTGAAACATCGAAACATATTAAAGAATCGCCCTGTATAAAACCAGAAGCATGGCATTTATTTCAAAATTTATACCAAAATATTTTGGTATTAATACAACTGGTCTATGGAGAATATAAAAGAAATATTTTAGCATTTTTAAAATATGAAATTATTTGAAACTTTTTTCGGAAAGTTAACTTCTAGAAATTAATGAATTCGTCTTGCTGGATGCCGGATAGGGTACACTATAAACATATCTACGTAAATATCACTAAACTTAGCGACATGGGCTCCAGCTGAGGGTCATACATACTCCTAAATTCTGCAATCACCACTCTTTTTTAATAGGTACATTATTGTAAAGCTCTTCTGTCAATGCTACCTTTTTTTGTTGTCAAAGATTTAGATACACGGAGTCCAGACTAAATTATTCATTTGTAATAAAGAAACGTTCCTGAAGTTCTTAAAGAAAGATATTTAACACCCTGTATATTCCTTAAATTAATATAGGGTAGATTCTGCTACATTTGGGCTATTTAGGTAATTTTTTGATATAAATGTGATGGTGCTAAAGAGCATAATAGCTAATAGATAATAGAAGTTTTCTATTAATTTCCTAATTTATTTGTAAATTATTTATTATGTAATTTATGTAAAAAACACTCTTGTAGAGTAGTTGAGTAATGTAAATATGCACTGTACAAAAATTAGTCTATAAGTTTAAAAGTGGTACATGCCTAAGTCAATAGATTTACGTATTTTCCCCTTATGTACTAATTAATATTTGAGTAATATAAAATTTCTTTACAACATAAAGGTTTTTAAAGGGATTCTTAGCTATTTGGTGGTATTGCAGCACTTTTTTAACGTGTATACTTTAAAATAGTATACACTTACCGTAGTATTTGCTGCGTTAACGGATTAATTTTTAATCCCAGTTAACTCGTCAGGTGATCTGTTTTAGCCAATAGTAGTGGCTAGTATTTGAACACTTGTCTTAGCTAAGCCAATATAAACTGAACTGAATACCGATGTATTTGGCAAAGTGGGTCGGATTATCCCAGACAATTAATTAAACTACTCGATTCGCAGTCGTAAGGTCGATTTATTTACAAATCAGCCTAAGAACACTTTAAAGGTAGCTTAGCCCAGACACAAACCCTTAGTTTTTCTGTGACTCAAGAAAGTGTACGAATAGTAAGCCACTTTTTTCACTTTTACATGAAAGAAGTGTAAACTACCACAAATTAAATTAAATACAATTAATATAAAAATACGTATATTGAGCGGAAAGTAGTACACTGTACGGAATTCGTAAAAAGAATGCCTATCCACCCTTCTTTGACCAAACACCTAAAAGTCATTAGCCAGCACTTGAGACGGGTATCGTATTTCACGTGCTGGCGTATAATCCTAATTCATAACCATAACAAATATGTAAAACACAGCAGACTCTTCGATAGATGCAGGGCTGCAGATGCAAACAATATACAGGGCGATAACAGAAGGGAACAGTCCGCGGCTTATGACATATTTTTTATTTATTTAAAACAGTTTAGGGGGGCCACATGGGCAACAAACAATAAAAAGCCTTAAAAGTTACCTTAAAGACATCTTTAAGATGTCCCAGTAAATAAGCTTTCTTCGAGGCTCCAAAACTAAACATTTTGTCACAGTTTTTTTACTTGTATATGAAAGAAGGGACAGTCCGCGGCGTATGACATATCTTTTATTTAGGAAAACTCTAAAAAGGTTAAAAATTTATCAAAATATGTAAAAAATATATTGTATGCAGGTCTTCTCCAAAACCAAAATCTTTCTCGCTGGTTTTTTACTTTTACAACAAAGAAGGGAACAATTCGCGGCTTATGACATATTTTTTATTTCTTAAAAACAATTTAGAGGTCACAAGGGTAAAAACAGTAGAAAGTCGTATAGGTTACCTTAAAGATATCTTTAAGATGTCCCAAGTATATAGTTTCCTCAAGGCTGCGAACAGAACTAAAAGCAAGTCTTTTCAAAAACTAAACAACTTGTCCCAGTTTTTCACTTTTATATGAAAGAAATTTCTTTAAAATAATTTAGAGGGGCCGCAAATGCAAAAAACTGTAAAAATCCCTTAAGGATACCTTAAAGATATCATTAAGGTAACCTATAGGGGCTTTGTATTGTTTTTTGCCCTTGTGGTCCCCCTAAATTGTTTTAAATAAATAAAAAATAAGTCATAAGCCGTGGATTATTCTCCTCTCTTATGTAAAAGTAAAAAAACAGCGAGAAAGATTTTAGTTTTGGAGAAGATCTGCTTAGAGTGTATTTTTGAATGTATTTTTATAAATTTTAACACCCTTCAAATTTTTTTAAAATAAAAATATGTCATAAGCCGCGGACTGTTCCCTTCTTTCATGTAAAAGTGAAAAAACTGCGACAAATTGTTTAGTTTTGGAGAATATCTACTTTAAGTTCTGTTTGATGCAGTTTCTGGACATCTTAAAGGTATCTTTATCTATCCTTTAAGGATTTTTATTTTTTGCCCCTTTGGCCTTTGACCCGTCTCAATTGTTTTTAAAAAAATAAAAAAGACGTCATATGCCTCGGATTGTTCCCCTCTTTGATTTAAATCCAAAAAGTTAGCGAGAATGATTTTGGTTTCAGAGAAGACCTGCTTAGAGTGTATTTTTTATGTATTTTTACCAATTTTAAGCCTCCTTTAAATTTGTTTTAATAAAAAATACGGCATAAGCCGCAGACTGTTCCCTTCTTTCATGTAAAAGTGAAAAAAATGCCACAAATTGCTGAGTTTTGGAGAAGACCTGCTTTTAGTCTGTTTGATGCATCCTCGAGGAAAACTATATACTGGGACATCTTAAAAATATCTTTAAGGTAACCTTTACGACTTTTTATTGCTTTTGCCCTTGTGACCTCTCTAAATTGTTTTAAAGAAATAAGAAATATGTTATAAGCCGCGGATTGGTCCCTTCTTTCATGTAAAAGTAAAAAACCAACGAGAAATATTTTGGTTTTGAAGGAGACCTGCACACACTATATGTTTTAAATATTTTTATCAATTTTGAACTCCTATTAACATTTTCTTATAAAAAATAAGTCATACGCCGCGGACTGTTCCCTTCTTTCATACAAGTGAAAAGACTGCGACAAAATGTTTAGTTTTGAAGAGCTTCGAGGAAAGCTTATTCACTGGGATATCTTAAAAATGTCTTTAAGGTAACTTTTACGGCTTTTTATTGTTTTTTGCCCTCGTGGCCACCCTAAACTCTTTTAAATAAATAAGAAATGTCATAATCCGCGGATTGTTATCTTCTTTCATGTAAAAGTAAGAAACCATTGAGCCAGATTTTCGTTTTGGAGAATACCTGTTTAGAGTATTTTTTTGTATTTTTACCAATTTTAACCACTCTTTGATTTTTCTTTAAATAAAAAATATCTCATAAGCCGCAGAGTTTTCCCTTCTTTCATGTAAAAGGGAAAAAACTGCAACAAAATGTTTAGTTTTGGAGAAGACCTGCTTTTAGTTTCTGTTTGAGGCAGCCTCGAGTCAAACTTCACCTAAATTTTTTGTGACAAATAAATAATAGTTGCCAATTCGCACTTTCGCGAGTGTATGAACCATAATACATTTTATGAACGCAACTTTTTCGGTCATCGCTTCGGGGGGCACATTCAGAATCGACGCCGGGTGTTCCGGGTAAACAGCTGACCGTGAGGCCAGCCGTTGTTTCTTATGGCCGTGACGTCATTGACAAGTTTACCCGGGAACATCCGGCGTCGATTCTGATGTGCCCCGGAAGAGTCAAGACGTACCTAAAATCTAAGGGCCGCTTCACACTGGGATTCCAGAATCCGATTCTAGACGCACACCTTTGGCGATTTTGGAATATTTAAATGGGACCGTTTACACACAGGGATTCTAAAGAATTTGACACGGATTCCACCGGCGACTTGAATGCGCGGCCTTCACAAGCGCTACCGGAATCAGACGTTTGAAAGCCATAGACGTTTTCAGATGGCTTTGGTCATGGTTACGGTTGACATTTAAACAATGGGTTAAACATCATTTGTCAACCAATCGGTTGACAAATGAAGTGTAACCCATTGTTTAAATGTCAACCGTAACCATGACCAAAGCCATCTGAAAATTAGTCATGTGTCTATAGAGCGTTCACACTGCGATTCTTTTTCCTTTTTCGTGCAGTCATAATGCAGAGGCGTAGTACGGTCGTTGGCGTTGATACTAGTTGAATATTAATTTGTTTTCGAAGGATACGAAAGGGTAAACCTATGAGTGACAAGCAAATAATAGATGCAATAATTACCTACCGAAGATTTTTTTTACCCAAATTGACTTGCACAGAGCTATATATATATGAAATGTACCGCCAGAGTGACGAGTAACAAAATGAAAAAGAAAAACAGTAAACTGTGTATATAACGCCTATGACATGACAAAAATTTCAGAGATCAGAATTCGCTTCAAAAATATCTAACAAAATCTTTCTGAATTCCGGAATGCGATTTCGGAATCCCAGTGTGAAACAGCTCTAAGAAGAAAAACAAGTCATTTGTCACTCTTGTCAGTTGTCATCCACCAGTCGTTTAGTGGATAAGCGGAGGCCGTTTTGTAATTCAAATAAAAATATTTTTTAAGTTTTTCACATAAAATATAATTTATTAAAAGTATTTTCTATATATTTTATTATGGCAGCACATATCGTTCCCGTTCCCCATTCAATTGATCTCCGTGCTCGCGAAACTATACCAAAATCTAAAGTTCTAGTTGTAGGAGCCGGTGGAATCGGATGCGAAGTTCTGAAAAATTTATCACTTTCTGGCTTTCAAGACATTGAAATTGTAAGTATAAATTATTATTATGGTATGTGTTGAACAATAATAGAAATATGGTGTTCCTGTGTTACATAGGTATTCTTACTAATTTTGCCTATGACCACATTGCTATAGGTACACAAATTATATAGGTATAAGTGTTTTTTTAACATTCAGTTAAGTAAAAAAATAATAATTTTAGATCGATCTGGATACAATAGATGTCAGCAACCTTAATCGTCAATTTCTGTTTAGAAAAGAGCATGTTGGTAAGCCAAAAGCAGTCGTTGCTCGTGAAAGTATTTTGGCCAACAACCCTGATATAAAAATTAAAGCATATCATGACAGTGTTTTAAGGTAACTTGTACCACCATTTGAGTGGCTGTGTACACTAACTAGCACATATTTTTAGCTCAGATTATGGTGTTAACTTCTTTAAGAAGTTTAATTTGGTGTTGAATGCTCTTGATAATAGAACTGCTCGGAACCATGTAAATAGAATGTGTTTGGCTGCTGACGTACCTTTGATAGAATCAGGCACATCGGGATATTCTGGACAAGTTGAGCTAATTAAGAAAGGTACTAGCTGGTAATACTCAGATAATTTTAATGTTACTTTACTTCACAGTTTTTTGCTTTAGGTGCTACACAATGTTATGAATGCCAACCAAAACCCCCACAAAAACTTTTCCAGGATGCACAATTCGTAACACACCCTCTGAGCCAGTACATTGTATAGTATGGGCCAAACATTTGTTCAAGTATGTAAAACCATTGTCTTTGTATTTTAAAGTTATTCAGCTGGTGGTTAGTGTGGGGTAATACCTAGTAGATGGCGAGCTCTATAACATGTGCCCATTCATAAAATCGCTGCAAACGTCAGCGCGGTGGATTTGGAAGGGCAGATGCATCTATTAGTCCCCCAGCATGAGGACATAATCATGTTGTCTGACGGGTCTAAAGGGGTAATTTTAGTTGTGTACAGTGGTGCCAAATTTTAAAATCTCTTTGCAAAAATTTCCAAGGGAAAATCGCCCAAAATCACAACTTGGTCAAAAAAATTTTAAAAAACTTTTTAATTTTGTTTACCCTCATGTAGGTAGTTAAGACAATTCTCTGCTTTTTAAATTGTTATGTAATTTTATTACCTATAGTGTTATAATATGGTTAACTTACTTTTATGCTGAAAATAATGGAATTTAAAATAAAAACAAAAGTAAAAAAGTTAGGTATATTTTATTTAAACACGGAGTAAGTTACATATCATCACATAGGAACATAATTTCTTCAAGTTTTTTGCCTGTATTATCTTCATCATTGGTAAATCTAGATGGTTTTATAGCAATACATATTTAAAACTATTTATTTAAATAAATTTTATATAAGTACCTCTTTAGTCAGCTATTTGGTGAAGATGATCCAGATCAAGATGTATCTCCTGATGCTGAAGATCCAGAAGCAAAAGTTGATGGTCAAAACAGTGTAACAGAAAGTGGTAACATTAAACGGTTGTCAACAAGACAGTGGATCCAAGATATTGATTATGATCCTGAAAAGTTGTTTGACAAGTTCTTCTTTGATGATATTAATTATTTGTTGAGTATGGGTAGGTTGCAACAATAATTATTATTTAGATAGTTTTGTACGTTTAATTTTAATTCTAAATTCTAATTATCTCCGCCCTTTTTAGAAAATCTGTGGAAGAAAAGAACTTCTCCAAAACCAATGGCATGGAAAGATGCTGAGAAACTTGTTGGAGATACAGTCAAAGAAGAGGACAACAGCATAAGATCTACTGATATGGAAGTGTGGTCCATTGCTAAATGTGCAAAGGTAATTATTTTTGTGCAGTTTTTGTCAATATTTATCTTTTTAACATTTTTTCTCCTGTATTTGAATTTCATTTGTAATGAGTATACCCCGGCGATTGAAAGCGATGAATCATAAGAGAGGGCCGTGGATTTGCAATTTATTCTTATTGTATTCTGTATTTCATATTTTTTAAAAATATATATATAACGCTTGGGCAGCATACTCGCCGCCGCTCATTTTTGGAAACCGTCGATAACTGTTGGCTTGTTCGTCACTGTCTGCGGCGACAAATTAAAAGCATCGCGCCATGCTATAGGTAGTTAATAGTTGTTTATTGCGTCCGGGTGACAGCGACATTAGAACATGTTTTTATCATGAACTATAAAATAATATTTACTGCAAAGCATTCTAATCAAACTTTTTAATACCATTAGGTAGAGTAATATGTTTATATGTATGTACATACGTATAAAAAAACTTAACATCACATTAATTTAAACAATCAAAGTACCTATATATCAAGTTTTCGTTAGCTGTCCGTTCTTTAATTATGGAATAAAATATTTGGGAAATATATTTATATTGTCATAAATAGAGTGGTATAACCATTATGTCGAATCAAATAGATACCATTATTTACATTTTAGAGCAATCAAGGATTTCTGAATTATTTAGTACAGATTGCTAGACTCTGCTGAAATAACACAATTACTGTGGGTTAATGCTTATCTGCAATCATAAATACCACAGGCTAAAACATATGACCATCGGGACAATTGTGGAACTTTCTGTATAGTAAAACCTGTACTAATTACGACTTTGACAATAACTTGGCAACGCAGCACTCGACGCTTTAGTATTCCAGAATTGTATCCACGATCCTATCAAGCTCTTGTTTTGCCACCAACATGTCCCTAGCCGATTCCTGGGTCGGCGGTTATGTGTTGCGCGAAGAGGTATACCGCTCTAGCTATAAATACTTGATATTAGTAAAGAAGTCCCTCTCTGGAATAACGGTCCAACGCTCCGAGTTTGCCGGGGTATAGTGATGAGTAGGTAACTATGATGATAAATATGTCTTCTTTTTATTTTAAATGTTTTAGGTATTTGCCGACAGTATTGCCCTTTTAAAAAGCGATCTTGCAGGAAAAAGTTTCTTAGTATGGGACAAAGATGACAAACCCGCTATGGATTTTGTCACTGCCTGTGCTAATATTCGTGCACAAATTTTTTCAATTACACAAAAGTCCAGATTTCAAGTAAAGTGTAAGCATTTTAAGCCACATGTTCATAGTTTTTTATTTTATTTTTTTATTTGTTTGTCTTATATATTTGTGTTACCAAGGGGACTGCTCAGATACTCTTAAAGTATTTTTTAACTTAAACTCATTTTTGGTAAAGAAGTCGTTTTGATTATTTTATCAGGCGCGGCCCGTGAGTTTTTTTTACAATCCCAAAAGAAGTAAATTTATACTTGTTGCTGTATGAAACTGGGCCATCGAAATTACCTTATAATAATAATAAAGTTTATTTAAATTAATTAAAATTTAAATATGTTATATATATATATATATATATATATATATATATATATATATATATATATATATATATATATATATATATATATATATATTTATATATATATATATATATATATATATATATATATATATACATATATATATATATATATATATATATATATATATATATATATATATATATATATATATATATATATATATATATATATATATTATAAATAAACTTGATAAAACCCCCGAAGACGTACTTGTTGGGGCAAATCTTATATTTAACAGTATATTATTTAATTATAGAAATTATTCAATTGAAAAAAATATGTATTCAAATACATACATACAATTTCTCTTTTAGAACAAGAGAGATCCTTAGAGAAAAATAAATAAATAATTTTTATATCATACAAAATAATATCAAAGTAATTCCAAAAATTTCTTTATATCGTTTGTTGTTAATATCCAAGCTTTTATTTCAATTTTATATTTTTTTAATGATATAATTCTTTTAATATTTACTGGTAAATAATCGTTGAAATAAAAACATAAATATTTATAGTTCTTTTGTCCTATAAACTTATGTATTTTTGGTTTAATGGAAATTTAATTTTTATGACGCGTGTCATGGTTATGTTTTTTAAGTTGTATTAGATTTTTATTTTTAAAAACGTATTCTAAAATATTATAAATATATATTTGCCTAACGTCCATTTTTTTTGTTTCTGAATATAATTCCTTTGAAGAATAAAAATAGTCTTTTTTATTAAACATAATTTTTAGAAATCTTTTTTGTAATAGGTACTTCTATTTTTGTCACTAAAATTCTACTTATTCCTCCCCAACCTAAAATCCTATAATTCAAATGAGTTTTAACATTTTTGAATATTGGTAGCAAACTTCTTAATTTTTTAATTAAGTAATCTACATGTAAATCACAATTTAATTTACTGTCAAAAATTATTCCCAAGTATTTAACACTGTTAGCTTTTAAAATTTGAATATCTTCATCTATTTTAATACTATCCACATTTGAGGTGTTATTATTTTGATTTAGACTAAAAGTAAGATAATTTGTTTTGTCAAAATTAATTGTTAATAAGATATTATCAAACCAATTTTTAACCATTTTAAAATCTTTTGTAATTTTGTTATGTATGTTGTTCCAATTTGTATCACTATAAAAAATAACCGTATCGTCTGCAAAACTATGAATTTCTCCATTCACGAGCCGCGTCTGGGTTTTATTAGAAGTTTAGAATGAGTCCCAGTAATCTGATTAGTCTATATTTTTAGCTATTGCTGGCAACATTATTCCAGCCATTGCGACTGCCAATGCCATGATAGCTGGTCTTGTGGTGTTGTATGCTTTCCGAATACTCGTTGAAGAGTATGAAAAATGCCCTTCAGTATACTTAAGGCAAAAATCTGTACATTCCAAATTTCTCCTTGCCGCGGATAAGCAGCTTTCAAAGGTAATGAAAATTATAGTTTTTTTTTCAATTAGATGACTAAAGTTTAAGGTTTTCTTGTTTAAATAAATAATATTTTAGGCAAATCCAAATTGTTATGTGTGCAGTCCACAACCATTTGTGAATGTGTTTGTGAACGTTGAAAAAATGACTGTAAAGGAGTTTGAAACGGAATTGTTGAAAAAACACCTTAATATGGTTGCTCCAGATGTCGTCTTAGATGGAAAAGGTGTTATGGTTATTTCTTCGGAAGAAGGAGAAACTGAGGTACTTAACAAAGTTTATGCTTTAAAAGGTTTAGTTAACTTTTAATTGATTATGCTATTTGATGTATTTATTATTTTTAAAGGAATTATATTCAGAAACCAAAAAAATGGATGTTAGCAAATATATATTTATAATATTTTAGTCGACGTTTTCAAAAATAAAAATCTAATACAATTTAGAAAACATAACCGTGACACGCGTCATAAAAATGAAATTTTCATTAAACCAAAAATACATCCGTTTATAGCACAAAAGAATTATAAATATTTATGTTTTTATTTAAACGATTATTTACCAGTAAATATTAAAAGAATTATATCATTAAAAAAATTTTAAATTGAAATAAAGCCTTGGATATTAACAACAAACGATTTAAAGATCTTTTTGGAATTACTTTGATATTATTTTGTATAATATAAAAATTATTTATTTATTTTTCTCTAAGGATCCCTCTTGCCCTAAAAAAGAAATTGTATGTACATATGTATTTGAATATATCTATTTTTCAAATGAATAATTTATATAATTAAATAATATAATGTTAAATATAAGATTTGCCCCCAACAAGTACGTCTTCGGGGGGTTTATCAAGTTTATTTATAATATACATATATATATATATATATATATATATATATATATATATATATATATATATATATATATATATATATATATATATATTATTATATAATATATAACATATTTAAATTGTAATTAATTTAAATAAACTTTATTATTATTATTATTATTATTATTATTTATTTTTTTAACATGATATATCATAAGTACTTTAATTTTTTTAGGTAAATAACGACAAAATTCTCTCAAAACTAGGAATCGTCGATGGAAGTATTTTAAAATGTGATGATTTCTTGCAAAATTACGAGCTGACTGTAGCAATTAATCAGTATGAAGCTGTAGAAAAAGATGATCCACCTTATAAGGTCGTTTGTAATCCTGAAGAACTGAAAGCCAAAGAATCTAAAAATGGTAAGTATTACCATTAATGTTAGGTACACCGGTGTACAACAGACGCGGCCCGTTTGTTACAGGTGGGGCAAACTTTGTGGTCAACTACTGATATAAACGTAACAAGCAAAATACACTTTTTTAGTTAATAATATAATAATATTTATTTGTCGATTGAATAATAAAATATAATACAATTTTTTTAAAAATTCTAGTGCCCACTAGATCACAGATATGGGTGTGTACTATTTGTCAAAAACAACTGGCCATTCGGCCCACAATTCAGGCAATCACACTATAATATTACATAATACATTACAACATTACTAACATTACTGTATATAATACGTCAAACCTGTATTCAATATATTAACAAATTGTATTTGAATGGCGCAGAGAAGAGATCCAGGTCTTCTCAAGAGGTTATGATAAAAATGATAATTCTCTTGAACAACAAGATGCAATATTATATCAATCTCTGATAGATAGAATTAAGGAAGGTTGTTTAATAATGTGCCTATTTCTCGCAAGAAATTACAAATGAAACAAAAAACATAAAATACTAAAATTGCATTTTTGCTGTTACTTTTTTTTAAATTACATGCAAACAGTTTATTGCACTCTTAAAGCCATTGTTAACACAAGTACTCAAGTACTAGTACTACACTACTACACAAAGAACCAGGGGCGTACCTACGGGGGGGGGGGGGGTATCTATAGACTTGGATTAAATAAAATCATACTAATTTTTTTGGCTTTAGATATTTTTTGGGGAAAATATAATACTTATTTTATGACACAAAATAAATATTTTTTTCTTCAATTATTTTTTAATTAATTTTTCATATTGTCATGTTTTCCTATTTTTCCAAATTCCCACACATTTTGTCATTATTTATTTTATATTTTGGAAACCACTCTACGTGCTACAATAATTGCATATCGTTGGCTTTGCAATTATTTTATGAACCCTGAACAGTTTATGCTGTTTGTATAAACTGTACTGTCGCTTCGTGACGGGAGGCAGTACTGTGGTGTCGCGCTAGCAGTATCGGTAGCGCCAACCGTTCTGACCGAATAAGTGACCCCATTGAAAACTGCCCCTATGCCAACGTATATATTAGTTGCCATGCAAGTGATCATGTTGTACCTGCTAAATATAAGTGTGACATTTTGATTAAGGTGCCCGGTATCACGTGACCATATGAACCCCCAATGTCCAAGTTTGGGTTCGCCACTGCAAAGGACACAACACAAATATCAAATATCCAAAAGCATATTACACAACAAAATTAGGAAAGCCGAAGTGTCGGCGCGAAGTAATGAAATGTAAACAGAAGTTTATGCAAATACAATGCGCATATTAAGTAATTAGTTTTTCTTTGTCTAACCCAAATGTTTTGCAATAGTATATTTCATGGAGCGGTCCGAGTGTATTTCCATAGTGGCCCGGGACAGACCGAGAACCGGCGGCGTCGACGGTCCCGCGCGCGCCGAAACCATATTAGTGGCGGGCCGTCGACAATTTTGTCATAAGTGTGTCTCTTTTTAACTTCCTAAAGCGCGTATGTTTGTTTCTCTCGTAGTTTCAATACATTTATATACTTTTCTATTTCCATATAAACCAATAAAGTCAATTTCAAATACGGCCGAGCCCGGAGCAACCTTGGCTCGACTCTTTATTGTGGAGTTCATGATACCAGCACTTTTTTGAAAGAAAATTATTTTTTGGTTTTAAAAAATAAATTAGGTGGATCAGTGACCAAATGACCAAATCAAACACACATCCAATTCACAGTCTAAGTGGCATGTACATAAATGTTAGTTGGGGGGATGGCCTAAAATAACATTTTGTTTTAATTTTAGGTAAGGAAAATGGTGCCGCTGAACAAAAAGAACCTGAAAGCGAAGAAGATGATCTTATGGTGGTAGATGGACCTGCAGAAGATCCACAGGAGGGCTCATCTAGTAAGAGGCGAAAATTAAACGATGACAGTGATGATGATATTGTTGAGGTTCCTCTGTAATTCGCATCGCTCTCTTTCAAGCGCCTTAGTTCATAAGGTGCATATTTCGATTATTTTTTGGTATTTTTTATTATAGTAAATCGAATCTGTGTATATTTTTTGTAATCGAATAAAAATTTGATTTATAATTGTCTAACAAAAAAAGATGTTTTTTCCCTACTCCCTTCCCTTGAAGAAAGTACTATAAGCATGAAAAAATTGCATTTGAACATTTTTCAGTTATTCGCATTCTGGTGTTCTTTGTTATGAAAAACATTTTTTCCCATTTCCATCGCTCTGTTTGTTGGCGTGAAAATTTAAGATAGTTTGAAAAAAACAGTTTTTGAAAAAGCCCAAAATCACTGGCCGAAACGTCAAGAAAGTTGTCTTGATTTTTCATAACAAATCTCTACCCAAGAAAGCAAAAAAAAAAAAGTTATATATATATATATATATATATATATATATATATATATATATATATATACAGGGTGTCTAAAATAGGTGATACCACTATTGCTATCTCCGAAACGGTAAAAGATACGAGGTCAGTTAAATTAGCGAAAATGTGCCATTTTTAGTCTCTATTCATATTCCGTTTACGGAATTGCCAAATTCTCTATAGTTTCTTACCTACAGGGGATTTTTTAAAAATAGTCAAAAATTTAATTCTTAAATATTTCGAAAATTATTATAGTTAGAAAAAAAATCTTTTAACAAAAATCACACGATTTTTTACCTTCTCTAAAGTAGCGTTATTGTTTTGTTTATACCATTTATTTCTATTGAGTTACTGATACTAACTTGTTTTTTTCAAATACGGACAAGGACTTTTTGCTCCATTTTTTGTAAGAATACTTTATACATTTTACAACTGTGTATAACTTGAAAATATTTTCCGACGTTTTGATTAAGAATAGCAACATCATCAGGATTTTCTAACAATACGGACCTGGGATCTTCCATGTTAAGGCACAATTCATAACCTATCGCTATGGTTTGTGGTTTTTGTCTGTGAAATGGCGCATTTACTTGAAAAATACCAGGGCCGTACTGGTAGAATATCCTGATGATGCTATTCTTCACCAAAGCGTCGAAAATCATAATCAAGTGATACACAGATGTAAAGGGTTTGAAGTATGATTTCAAAAAATGCAACAAAAAGTCCAGGTCCGTATTTGAAAAAAAAAAGTTAGTATCAGTAACTCAATAAAAACAAATGATATAAACAAAAAAATAACGTTACTTTAGAGAAGGTAAACAATCGTGTGATTTTTGTTAAAACAATTTTTTTCTAACTATAATAGTTTCCGAGATATTTAAGAATTCAATTTTTGACAATTTTTAAAAAATCCCCTGTAGATAAGAAACTATAGAGAATTTGGCAACTTCGTAAACGAAATATGAGTAAGGACTAAAAATGGCACATTTTCCCTAATTTAACCGACCTCGTATCTCTTACCGTTTCGGAGATAGCAATAGTGGTATCACCTATTTTAGACACCCTGTATATATAATATAATAACATCCGGACTGACTGATTCATCTCAACATCGCCGAGCCGAAACCGCTGAAGTTATAAATATGAAATTTGATCAGTAGTTTTATTTTGTGATGTAGAGACTCGTTAAGAAGGGATTTTTCAGAATTCAACCCCTCATCATGTCATGTTGAATGACTCCATGGAGAAAAAATATTAGTTGGTCCTAATTACTTGAAACTTCATAGAAGAACTCCAAATAGTAAATGATTAAACACGTGTTTTACAGTTTTTAATAAATCGACCCCTAAGGGGGCAAAATGGGGGTTCAAAGTTGGTAATGGAGTACCTACAATTATTGTTATACCGCGGATGAAGTCGCGGGCGCAAGCTAGTTTGGTATACAATAGTAGGTATGCTTAAATTTATGACCTAAAATTTTTTTGCACTGTGTTGCCCTCTGTTACAAAACCGGGTAGCCGCGACAGCTACAAAATCTGGTAAGTACCCGGTTTGACCCGACTTTAAGTTAAATTTACAACATGTCGCACTATAAAAGAAAAAACAATCGTCAGTCATGGGACCAGGAAAGCATGAATGGAGTAATTATAGAAGAACTAGAACATAGGATGGGATATAAAAATAAAAAATATATATATTTTACACTATATTTCTTTAATTCGGTGTTCTATTGTTTTTTTCACGTATACTTTTAGTTGAATCACCCTCTATATCCATGTTTTGTTAAATTGATTTACTGAAGAATTGCCGCATTATCTCTGTTAAAATGGTATCAAAGTATCTACGTACCCCCAAAACATATTCCACTTGCTATTTCCTATTTTTGCAACAACGCTATTTTTAAAACCATTTTAGTATATCTTACCTTGCTGTGGGGCTAATATGTAGTAAAAGTTAAGATTACAACCTAATATGGAGCTAAACAGCACCAGCCACATCTAATATATTACAATGCCTAAAGGAAACTGTTGCATGAAAATTAGGTAGTAAATAGATATTGCTTAACATGTAATGAGTATGTACAGACAGAAACGTTTTTCTTCCTTTTTAGCTATGTATCATTATGAGTCTGATATAAAGTGTAGTTTGATTTAGTCTTAAGATTATTATATGATGACCGTAAGGCATTTTTACGTTTCAGAGACAATCTTTATGTAATTTTTAAAAATTATACCTACATAATCATAGGGACGGATTTAGAATTTGGTCTAGGGGGAGGGGGCAACGTCTCCTCGAGCTACACAAAAGTACAGATAAAAAAGGGGAAGCTTAAGGGTTCTAAGGAATGTACACTATTTCATAATGGACGAAATATCTAAACCTGTTCTTGCGAAACCAGAACGGCTTTTCATCCTAACTTACCAATATTCCAGCCTTTTTTTAATCACATACCTTCTGTCCATTTGGCCTGATATACGAAAATTTTCCGAAAACGCATTTTTTACAGATAATACAGATATTCGAAAACTAGTGATGTTTTCAAATTTTTTTTTCTGAAATCAACTTCTAATTTTTTTAACCACTTTTTGAAACTAAATTTTTTCAAGAAAACATCTCTTTAGAAAGAACATTTTTTAAACATAGTTTCGAAAAAGACTTCGAATATTCATATTAAAAAACAACACTTTTTTGAAAGTAATTCACTACAGAGTAATATACAGGGTGTCCGGGAAAATGTGGGAAATCTCCCGGATGTGAAAAAAACACGTGAAAAGAGTACTACAAGTTCATATAAACTTTTTTCGTATCGGCCTCCTCTTCGGAGATATGGGCTCCCAAAGAGCTCCAATGAAATCAAGTTTTTTACACATAATTATTGAACCACCAGGTATATTCCAATTTTTTTTTAATATGATGTATACCAGGTTAGACCCTTCAAATTACTATCCAAGAAAGTATTGTGAAGTACTCACAGCTGCAGGGACGGACTAGCTCTGACACTCATGACCCCATTTTTTTTACGCCCTGTATGATAAGAACTTTGGACCACGTTTTTTACATACCTTTAACCATTGACTAAAAATTAAGTGCTCTTCATTCATGTCGTTAATCCTAACCGTTTTCGAAAAAAACGTCACTTTATTTACACTGTTAGTCCCCTAACTTCTTTCGGGTTGAATATGAAAAAGAGGAATTTTTCCCTGTCGCCAACATAGTTTCAATAAAACGTTAAAATTTAACTGCTTAGTTAAAAACTTCGTAAGAGGATTCAACATGGGCCCCGTGAAGTCGTATACACTCGCGGGCACGACGAACTGAGGACTGCTGTACCAGCCACAATAACCCAGCATTGTTCCTTATTTGATCACAATGAAACGTGATTCTCCGTAGAAGTTCCTCCCTACTATCGACGGGAGTAGAATACACCAAGGTTTTAAGGTGTCCCCACAGGTAAAAATCCAACGGCGTTAGGTCGGGAGATCGAGGAGGCCTGGCAATAGGTCCTCCCCTACCTATCCAACGGTTTGGATAGACGTTATTCAGGTGCTCCTGCACAGCAACGCTGAAATGAGGTGGTGTTCCTTCGTGCATCGTGCATGTAGTACACGTTTCGGCGGATTTCAAGTAGTAAGTGCTCTACTAAATCATGATAAGCGTTCTGGAGGAATTCCAAATAAAGTTGTCCTTTCAGTCGTACCGGCAATACGAATGGTCCAATCAAAAAATTGCCAATGATTCCTGCCCAGACATTAATTGATTGGAACCGATGTTGACGATGCGAAACAATAGTTGCATGAGGATTTTCATCAGCCCATACATGTGAGTTGTGTAAATTCATGCTTCGTCCGTGAAGAGAATCTTCTGGCTTCCAAAGCATTGCAAGATGCAAGACCATACATCAGATGCATATCTGCATACTCAATAAACGTGTTATTTCAATTATTTCACAATTAATTTCACCACGAAATCAGCGATGTGAAAGTTGAGAAGTTCTAAAATGCAGGATATTTATTTCTTTCCTACCTAGTAACGTTTGCAACAACAATACTTTGTTTTTGGGGCCGATAATATAAAACGCACATTTTTTGCGAACCTAGGTCGAATTGCAATTCACAGAATTAGACGTATCTGTTATCGAAATACGCCAAATACATGATGTAAATAATATGACGTTTTTTCGAAAACGGTTAGGACTAACGACATGAATGAAGAGTACTTAACTTTTAGTAAATAGTTAAAGGTATGTAAAAAACGTGGTCCAAAGTTCTTATCATACAGGGCGTAAAAAAAATGGGGTCATGAGTGTCAGAGCTAGACCGTCCCTGCAGCTGTGAGTACTTCACAATACTTTCTTGGATAGTAATTTGAAGGGTATAACCTGGTATACATCATATTAAAAAAAATTGGAATATACCTGGTGGTTCAATAATTATGTGTAAAAAGCTTGATTTCATTGGAGCTCTTTGGGAGCCCATATCTCCGAAGAGGAGGCCTATACGAAAAACGTTTATATGAACTTGTAGTACTCTTTTCACGTGTTTTTTTCATATCCGGGAGATTTCCCACATTTTCCCGGACACCCTGTATATGTAACAAGGAAACGTAAACCTGACCAAACACAAAAAAGCTTCGTTTAGGTTAGTTTAGGATCTTTTTGTCATTTTTTCATTGACATCTCATTCATTCATTCATAATTTAAATTTAGAAAAACTATGTTTCCTAAAAAAATATATTTCCGGGAAATGAATTTTTAAAAGGTTCTTTTTAAAAAAACATATTTTCGAAGAAGTTGTTTTACGAAAAAATTTACTTAATTTAACATTAAAAAAGTATTTATTGAAAAAAGAAACAGCTAAAAGAGTTGGTAATCTTAGCTTACAGGCGACAGGACAAATAATTGTTTGATTAATATGGAAGTGTAAATATTGTAGCATTTTTTAAAATTTATGCCTTCTGCTCATTTGGGGGGATATACGTGTACTTACGAAAGTACAATTTGTCTAAAACCAATTTTTTTATTTTTTTAAAGCACTTCAAAAATACCTTCTTTCAGAGAACATCTTTTTCGAAATTAAATTTTTTCAGATAGTATTAATTTTTTCAAACAACGGCTTTTTGAAAAATTAATTTACGAGGAAGTAACGTATCAACCCTAGGGAAACCTGATCAAACCCAAAAAAGGTTCGTTTGGGTTTGTTCAGGATCTTTTTTCGTCTTTTTTTCATTAACATTTTCCAAGCTACTAGAGTTCATAATTTAATTTTCTAAATATTGTTTTAAGAAATATATATTTTCGAAAAATGTACTTACCTGTTTTACAAATTTGTTTGGAGACATTTTTGAAAAAATGCACTTTCAAAATTTGGAGAAAATATTTTCAAAATAGTTCATAAATCCGTGTCCTAAAAAGCATTTTTGAAAATGCGGCCAGGACATTTTTGAAAAAATGTAGATTCGAAATATGTTTTCGATAAAATATTTTTGAAAAATTTCGTACCCCAAGTTTAGGGACAAAAATTTTGAATTCATATTCAAAATGTCTTGTCTAGAATTGACATAACAGAAAATGCAAATTATCTTTGTTAATTTCCAATGACTATTTTTCTGTAAAAGTCTTTCTAAAATGCCCAATGCAATTGTAAAAATTTGTATTAAAACCGGGCATTGCTGCACCTTGCCGTGGGCGGGCCATCCACTGTACTTGGCTAATCCACCAGTGGACGAATAGCAGATCTTCAACAGTACTGCGCCCTGTACTGAAATGCCGCTCATGGTCGATGAGCGGCATTACATTCCATTGGCCGCCACGGCAATCAGCTGGATTTGCCGTGTTTCGAGCCGGAAGCGGCTTTTGGCAACGCGGTTTCTGTCCGCTTCTGGAGCAGCCATCTTGTGTTTACTGGGACACCTTTCGACAAATTTTGAAATCGTCCGCGATCACCAATGTTTTGCTGGTAATATATGTTGTTATGTATATAATATATAAAATATACTTACATAATATGTAATGTAATGGAAATGTAATATAATATAAAAAAAATTACAATTTTGTTTGGAGGAATGCATACCGATCCCACCTAACACCAACGTAAACCTACTACTGCTACCTACTCCTACGTGGTTTAGCTGTTAGCTCAGTACTCCTTCAGCAACTCTCACTTATCACTATCACCATCATTTTGGAATGATTTTTCTGAAGCGGAGTTTCCAATAAATACAGAGCTTGTATGACCACAACTTTTTCGCATACGTATTGCTGACCAAGACCATCCAACAAACGTTCATGTTAATGCTTGTATCTTGCTTGTGAAAATATAAATATAAACCAATCAGACGTATGTACACACCTATAATAGGTATAATTACGTTACGAGAAGCAAAAAAAAACTGATACGGTAACAACATAAACCAAATTCCATGTGATTAATCTTTCATAGCGTTAATCCAGCCGAAACATTGTTAGTTAGACGTGCCTATGAAATACTTACAACAGATTAAAACTAGGACCCACAAAAGAAAATAAACTTTATACGTGCTGCACGAAGATCGGCGCTGTTTTGTGTGTACACTGAACTGCTTATAGAGGTGCAAATGAATTTAATACCTTAAAGGGACCGGGAATAGTGATGGTTCAATGGTCTATTCTACATACTGTTTTCAGTTTTTATATTTTTAATACCTTCTAAATTTAGAATCTGTTATAACTTGTTTTCATAAGAAAATACTATGGGTATTATAATTAAATACTGCTTTTAATTAGTGTTATGATATTCTTACGAAAAATCTAAAAAAGTCGACTACTTGAAAGTCAAAAGTGGTTTAGTCGCAATTACTTTGCAGAGAAAAGTAATTAAACTACCTTAACTATACTAAAGCAGTAAACTACCGTCCAGCTCCGCTACCCTTACAGAATAATTTAACCGCAATCATTTAATTGCTGCATCCCGTAGATAAGCTCTAAAATATTAGGTCGAGCTGAAAGATCCATCATACAACATTTAATTTATTGTGTAATGTTCGAATACAGTTACCAGATGATGGATTAAACAAGGGCAAGATACCCCACATCGATCTGATTCAATCAAATTATTTAAATTGAGACGCTGTTGAATTCAATCAAGGCTAAAATCCGTCGGAGAAAATTTGTCTGGACGCTGCTGAAATGGTTGATATTATTTATTAAATTAGATTTTATGCTACAGTTTTAAAATGTATGTGTTTTAGATAAGATGGATGAGTATCAACTTTATTTTATAGGATAATATATTATAGAGATTATAATTTCTTCCTTCTTTATTACATGAAAATATCTACATATTAATATAATTTAATAGTCCCCATATTTTACATTTAGGCTGACCCCTACAGGGCATTCCTAGTACAACAGTATAAGGGACATATTGATTATCTCATAACCTTGTTAATAATTATTTTTCAGTCGTCCATTTAGGATGCGGCTCTCCTTATCCTAATGTTCCAAATTTTCTGCGAATAAAACTGCTGATATTCATTCTCCGATGATATATTGGTAGGATGTTCTGTTATGTATGACTATAAAGTCACATTTAGACATCCATTCAGGATATTCCATCTATAGGAAATCCTACAATTCCTAGAAACATATTCTGGGACCATCCTATGGAAGAAGAATGCTGTTTGATTATGGATTTTAAAATTTGACAGGCTAAAAGAAGGGAAAAATGTTCTCATTGTGTGTCCTTCCACTGTATTAAGCTTTTTCAGGGATCTGAGCATAGAGAAAATATATAATAGAGAAATAATGTCATTTGCGAATGTGGCAAATTTACCAAGCTGAATCCGTAAACACAGACGGTCTTCTGCGGGCTTGCGCCTTGTCGAACGTTTGCCTTGTGATAGACAGGACCGTACTTGAAAATTTATTTCACATGACGTGAATCTTTTATCGAGTAATAAATGCTAAATATATTACTTGTAATTATTCTTTTTATTAATGATAAAACTGTAACCATTAGTGAGATTTTAACAAAAATTGTATAGTTTGTTGGCTTAAATCTGAGTTTTCTTGCTATACAAAATTGTCGATAATTCCTCGAAAATAGCTCAGTTTATACATATACAGTGCGTCTCTTTAATGTCCCCCCTCTTAATTTTTTAAACGTTACATTTACAAAATTGAAAGTTGAAATAAAATATAAACATAGTATTCTAAACAATAGAAATAAAATATGCAACTGTTCTAAGAAGTAAAATAGTAAATAAAAAAATTACCAAAACTATGTGTATATTTCCGTAAACACAGACGGTCTTCTGCGGGCTTGCGCCTTGTCGAACGTTTGCCTTGTGATAGACAGGACCGTACTTCAAAATTTATTTCACATGACGTGAATCTTTTATCGAGTAATAAATGCTAAATATATTACTTGTAATTATTCTTTTTATTAATGATAAAACTGTAACCATTAGTGAGATTTTAACAAAAATTGTATAGTTTGTTGGCTTAAATCTGAGTTTTCTTGCTATACAAAATTGTCGATAATTCCTCGAAAATAGCTCAGTTTATACATATACAGTGCGTCTCTTTAATGTCCCCCCTCTTAATTTTTTAAACGTTACATTTACAAAATTGAAAGTTGAAATAAAATATAAACATAGTATTCTAAACAATAGAAATAAAATATGCAACTGTTCTAAGAAGTAAAATAGTAAATAAAAAAATTACCAAAACTATGTGTATATTTTATTGGATTGGCATCCCATCCTGTATAATTATTGAACAAACCAAGTTCTATGGTAAGATGTAAATATTTTTACACCTATTTACAGTGTGTGCACTTGATACTTTGGTGAAAGCGCTACTTACTTACGGCCCCATGTCAATCTAATCCACTGATATCTTAGCGATCCTTTGGGGAAAGCGCTTTTTTCTTTCGCCATCCCTTTTAAAATACTCCCCTCTACCCTAATCCACTAGTATTTTTAGAGCCCCTTTGACGAAAGCGCAAATATGCCTTTTGGACACTCACCCTTCTAATCCACCGATATCTTAGCGATCCTTTGGCGAAAGCGCTTTTTTCTTTCGCCATCCCTTTTAAAATACCCCCCTCTACCCTAATCCACTAGTATTTTTAGTGCCCCTTTGGCGAAAGCGCAAATATGCCTTTTGGACACTCACCCTTCTAATCCACTGATATCTTAGCGATCCTTTGGCGAAAGAGCTTTTTTCTTTCGCCATCCCTTTTCAAATACTCCCCTCTACCCTAATCCACTAGTATTTTTAGTGCCCCTTTGGGGAAAGCGCAAATATGCCTTTTGGACACTCACTCACCCTTATGCAATATAAGGGAAGGAGGCATTGACACTATATATGACCTTCTTACACCACCTTACCCCTTATACAATGCCCCTAATGCACACACACCCCATCAGTGCCTTTCTGACACCTTGACCACACTCAATATACGTCACTGATAAATATTTCTACTTCTCCGTGTGTGTGTTCACTTCAACACCGGAGTGCATTTAAGATAAAAGTTAGAAAATTTATTTGGTTAGAGTTAATCTTAATAACTCAAAACTTAAAAGTATTTTTGCAAATGGAAATAGCAACTTCAGCATTTACAACAGCTGTATTCCATGTGTTTCCTTCAGTGATTACAACTGGGTCCGGTTCTGACCGCCGAGTTGCGTCATTGAGTTCAACAACCGCTTTTGCTAGACGTCCCGAGTGCGCATGCCTCGAGAGGACCGTCGTTTAAAAATCTGAGTGGCGCCCAATGCGTACAAACGCACTTTTTCGCCCATACATTGGACGGATTCAGCTGGTGTCGCGAATACGTTGTGATGGTCTAAATATATTTTGTCTATGGATCTGAGGGATGCAGGAATCTTTATTACTCGAGATCAACATATTTAATTTAGTGTCTTATGCGAATTTCAGTGTGCTAATGCTACCTTTCGAATGTGTGTTAAGCATATTGATAAGACAACTACCTTCAGTTCCTACCAAAAAGAACGGGCAAGTTCGCGTGCGATATTATTTTTGTATTGTTTAGGGTTCTAAGAAATATACCTACACTATTTCATAATGGACGAAATATCTAAACCTGTTCTTGCGAAAACAGAACGGTTTGTCATCTTAACTTACCAAAATTCTAGGTTTTTTTATTTGTGGTACCTTCTGCCCGATATTTGAAAATTTTTGGAAAACATATTTTTTGAAAGCACATTTTTTCGAAAATTTATTTTCGAAAACTAGGAATGTTTGCAAGACTTTTTCGTAAACCAATTTTTCAAATTTTTTAAACCACTTTTCGAAATAAAATTTTTTTAGAAAGTACATTTTTTCGAACATCATGTCAAAAAAGACTTCGAATATTCACATTAAAAAAACAGTTCTTAAAAGTAATTTACTACAAAGTAACACAGTAACATAGCAGACACAAGACAACGTAAACCTGACCGAACACAAAAACGGTTCTTTTAAGTTAGTTCAGGATCTTTTTGTAATTTTTTCATTGGCATTTTCTAAGCCATTAGAGTTCATAAATTAAATTTAGAAAAAACTATGTGTTCTAAAAACATATTTTCGGAAAATGTATTTTTAAAATATTCTTTTTTTTAATATTTTCGAGAAAATTTTATAGATCCATTTCCGAAAAAGCATCTTTCGAAGAAGATGTTTTCGAAAAAATTTACCTAATTTAACATCAAAAAAGATGTGTTGAAAAAAAAAACAGAACAGTTGGTCATCTTAGCTTACACGTGACAGGACAAATTGTTTCATTAATATTAAAGTGTAAAATAAATATTGCAGCATTTCTTTATTTATGCCTTCTGCTCATTTGGGGGGATATACGAGTATTTACGAAAGTACAATTTTTCAAATTTTTTTTAAGCACTTTTCAAAAATGCAATTTTTTTCGACATTAAATTTTTCCGGATATTAATTTTTCCAATCAACGGCTTTTCGAAGAAGTAATTTACTATAAAGTAACATACTAAACTTATGGAATCCTGATAAAATCCAAAAAAGATGCGTTTAGGTTCGTTCAGGATCTTTTTTCGTCTTTTCTTCATTAACACTTTACAAGCTACTAGAGTTCATAATTTAATTTTCTGAATACTGATTTCGAAAAAATATATTTCCGGAAAATGTACTTATTTTTTAAAAATTATTTTTTGAAGAAATTTTTGAAAAAATGTACTTTCGAAATACGTGTTTTCGGGAAAATATTTCATAAATCCGTTTTTAAAAAAGCATCTTTGAGGAAGCTGTCAAGACATTTTTGACAAAATGTACGGTCGAAATATGTGTATTCAAGCAAATATTTTTGAAAAGTTTGGTTAATCCATTTTCGAAAAAGTTTACTATCAAAAGAATGTTTTTTGAAGAAATAACTATTTGGTTATTTGTTTCCTTTAGAAATCAAAACGATCCGGTGCAAATTTTGATAAAGTCGCAATGAGATGTTACAATATTTATTTTTGTAAAACTCGCTACTGAAATCCTTTTTGTGCAAGGCTTCAGGGGGGGGGGGGGCCCTAAATCCGCTACTGGTTTCTTTAATAAAGCTTGTTAAGAAAGCCATTTTTTAGAAAAATTTTCAATCATCTGTCTTAAGAAAATTATTTTCTTTGCTGGTGAGGCGTAAAAACCAAAACTAAACATCATATACAATAAATAAAATATATTGAGCCAAGAGTGGGTGATACCCAGAAAGAAACTTTTCAACAAAACTAAATAATTTGCAGTCAGGAAAACCTGAATTAATTTCCGTCGTCTGCTTTCCTGAAGTTGCAATTGGTTGCGATTTAAAGATATCGATCTCATCTGTGCATAGTCGGCAGATACATACTTCCTTGTGTTAATATCGGCCGACATTATTAATTTGCGATAATTGACTTAATCATCAATTACGAAGTCATCTTATACGGCACTTAGAAACTGGATGTTGTGTGCGCCCTTTCAGGGGCGGTGCTTCTCTAGCCGGATCAGACAGCGCTACGCCAGTCATCCGGCGGACATTGCGGAGAACGTAACAACGCGTCATCTGTATAAGCTCCCGCCGCCACAGACGCGAGCTTTCGTGTTCTTTCAAACTTGCGTTCAGCGGACAAACATGAAAGTTTAGACAGCAAGTGAAAAGTTAAAGATTTTAATTCTATAATGGGTTTTAAACTTATTCTTCTTATTTTTATGAGTGTTGCGTCTGTTTTGTGCGTAAATGAAAACTTTTTAAAAATGTTCGAGGGTCAGCAGACCCCCGTGGACCCGTGCTATGACGAAGACAGACCCCGACGTTGCATCCCCGATTTTGTCAACGCTGCTTTCGGGGTGCCGGTTAAAGCGTCTTCTACTTGTGGTATGCATGCTCCTGTACATTACTGCGAAGCGCCTGAACCCGGTGCAACCCCGCAATGCCATATCTGCGACGATCGCCAACCCCGCACCAGATTCCCTGCGGTTCATCTGACTGATTTAAATAACCCCAATAATGTTACTTGCTGGAGAAGCGAACCTCTTCCTCCGGTTACTTCAATTGACGCTCCCCCTGATAATGTTACTTTGACTTTAAGTCTTGGGAAAAAATATGAGCTGACTTACGTAAGTCTTCAATTCTGTCCTAACACACCAAAACCAGACTCTATCGCGATCTATAAAAGCATGGATTATGGGAAGACGTGGCAACCTTTTCAGTTCTATTCTAGTCAATGTCGAAGAGTTTATGGGCGACCCAACAGAGCTACCATTACCAAAGCAAATGAGCAGGAGGCTAGATGCACTGACGCCCATCGATATACCGGAGGTGATACCTTTGGTTTTGGTCAAACTTCCAGAATTGCTTTCAGCACCTTGGAAGGTCGTCCCAGCGCGTTGGACTTCGATAGCTCCCCTGTTTTACAAGATTGGGTCACTGCTACTGATATTAAAGTGGTCTTTAATCGTCTTCACATGCCGGTAGAAGATCTTTCCGATAATCTAGATATTCTGGTGGATGAGAACATGTACAGCAAGCATTTTGAAGAAGAAAATCTAACCAGGGAACCTTCGGTGCAGTTAGTAAATGAAATGCAGGTTTTGGATAATGAGGCTTCTTCAACCAACACTAAGACTTCGGTCACTGTGGACATGGGGTCTAATGGCATTCACGGGTACCACCAAGTGACCCATCAATACGCGGTGGCGGATTTCGCAGTCGGAGGACGCTGCAAGTGCAATGGTCACGCGAGCCGTTGCGTAACCGCGCGGGATGAACAATTAGCGTGCGAATGTAAACATAATACCGCCGGCAGGGATTGTGAACGGTGCAAACCGTTTCATTTCGACAGGCCTTGGGGCAGGGCCACTGCAAGAGACGCCAACGAATGCAAAGGTAAAAATAATAATTCTAAAATTGAAATTTCAGATCCAGATTTGTAATCTCGTTAATAATCAAAAACTGTACGATTCTAAAAGTCGAAATTGTTGAATTTTTTTTGTTCCTGTAAAAATAAAACTAAAATAAACCAATAATTTGTAAGAGAAACCAGTTCCTAGGTTTAATAAGCTGAGTGAATGTAGGTAAATTCACTTTTACGTAAGGTATTTAGCATAGGTACGACTTTTTGATAAAAATATTTGTGCAAATTTTGACATTTATTAATTAACAGCCCTATATTCAGCAAGTAAGGTATGTGTCGTAATGGTAATGCCTACATTGCTGGGTGCGTAACTGATTTTTTCTACTAGCGTGCGCAATTCACCGTTTTCCCGCACTCATTTTGTCTCTGAAAGACTAAGTTTCCCGCACCGTGCGGGAAAATTTTTCCCGCACCGTGCGGGAAAATTTTTCCCGCACTGAGTGCGGGAAAATATTTTTTAATGTTTTATATTGAAATAAAATTTTGGTGATGTATGAATAATATTATTATGAAGTCTTAGAGTCATTTCCAATAAAATCAAGTGAGATATATCAGCGAAACACTAATTTTTCACTGTTTGTTGCAAAAATAGTAAATTTAAAAATACTTACTCAAAAAACCCTGTACATAGAAGTTGGCATGCCAACCATCACTCAAACAATTTTATTAAATTGTCAAAGTCACAATTTAACATCATTTGTAAACGCCAGCAGACACGCAGTGATTCTTTTTAGATTTCTACACGTTTAATCTACCCAAAACAGTATTCCCGATGGATTCTTCTTACGAAGAGCTTCCAGAAGATATCTTGGAAGCTGCAAGTCTGGCAAATTTGGAGTTACTGCCAGAGAAATCGAAATCAAGATATGAAAAACAATACCAACATTTTATGAATTGGTGCGAATCAAAAAAAGTAAAGATAAATATATATAATAAGTAATAAGTAAACATTATATACCTGTTATTTTTTGTTTATTAAAAAATAATAAACTTTGTAAAAATGATGTTGGTTTTTTAACGCTAGTAGAAAAAAATTTGATCCTAACTCATGCGGAAAGGCACTTTCCCGCACTCGACTGCTTACCCGAACTCCGCTTCGCGTCGTTCGGGTAACGGCAGTCGCTTGCGGGAAAGTGACTCTTTCCGCACTTGTTAGGATAATAACTATTACGGTGTGTTCTTGCGATATTACACCAAGACCAAATCGGGAGTTATGTCAAACCAATTTTAGAATTAATGGTTTTAATAAAAATACCTCGAAAAATACTAATAATACAATATTATAATAAACTTTTTTACGTTCAGATTCACTAAGAAGGTTTAAGATTTAGTACTGGTTTAAATTAATTAAAATCTTATAGTTGGTCAATTATGTTCATGGGCGCCCGCAGGGGAGGGCCAGGAGGGGATGTGCCCCCCCCCCCCCTGAGATTGTGATACTTCATACTTTTTATTAGTGTATTTGGATAAATTAGTACAAATCAAATCTTAAAAAACTTTTTTTATTTTGCAACTCACCCCCCCCCCCCCCCCTGAGAAAAAAGTCTGCGGGCGCTCATGGTTATGTTTTGACAGGTTTTTGTCCTGTCGTTGTTGATAAGTCGTCATTAAAAACTAATGAATTATTCTGATATTGCAGCGATTTGCTTGGTTTCCAAATAATTTTCATCTTGGAACCAGTTGCTGTACCTAATGAATTTAGTTCTGTTATTGTCGAAAGTACGTACTAAAATTGCCCTTTTCTTTATAAATTTGCGAAAAAGCTCAGAAATAAATTCATAGTATAAAACTTAGTTGTCTTATTGTTACACCTAGACCGTCCTAGCGTTGGAGAATCTGGCCGTTAAGATTTTCTCTTTGCTCCCAATTTTGCGTCCTATTCTAGATGTCCATATTTTTTTAAAGTAAATAGGTAAGGTCTTCTTAAAAAGTAAAAATTTACCACATCTTTCTCCCATATAAATGAAAGAAGGGAACCTTTCGCGGTACTCGACTTATTTCTTATTTTTTAGAAAGTTATTTAAAGGACGCCCCTTAGGTAAAAAATCGAGAAAGGTACACTCTAATCAGGTCTTCTCAAAATCAGATTTTAACAGATTTTTTGCCTAAGTGACCTTCTTTAAATTGTCTTAAAATAAACAAAATGCGCGTGTCGCAACAGGTTCCTTTCTTTCAGGTGCAGCGAAAAGGGCATTAGCTTTGGAGAAGAGCTAATTATAGCCATATGTTTGCCCATCCCCCCCCCCCTTAAATCCTTTTTTAAATATACAAATATGTCCAGCGCAGCGCGAGAAAACTGGTGCGAAAAAAATTTTTGTTTTAGACAAAAACCTCGGAGAAGATCTACAGCGAAATTTGTTTTTATTGATGTTTTGCCTGTGATTTTTTTTTGAATACGCCACAGGATATGCAAGTAAAACACTGATAAAAATTTTTTTAGTTGTGGAGACCTGCTTTTAGTTTATGTTTGTAACCGCCTCGATGCAAAAGGTTTTTTAGGAACCAGTAAGTACCTTTACAGTAACATCAGATAAAATGACCAACTTTCTTTTATCGCCAAAGGAGCATGTAAACAGTTTAACAATTTCTGACAAAGTTTTAAAGGCTAAATTGGACATTCACACTTCCGTCTCAAATAGTTAGGTTCTTGTATGTTGGAAACTTGTCGTCCAATAAAAATCGTTAATTTGTAGTAACCAAATCGTCGGCATTTATAATTCATTTTGTTTAATTTAAAATTATTAAAATTAATTAATAATTAAAAAGGCAGACGGAAGATATTTTACTTTTATTGATGGTCATTAATGTGGTACCTGTCAAGTCTTACATAAGGTGCTGCATGGATGCTGAATACATTGTAGAAATTTGTGTTTGTTAAGTTAAAAATATCTAGGGTTTTTATTTAAGAAAAATGATTACTATTCAACTGTTTTGTTAGGCAATAGAAACACAAAATATTTCGTTTAATCAAGGCAACAAAACTTCCCTTTTTTATGGATCATCTGGGGTCTCCAGTGGCCGAGTTGGTACTGCGCCAGCTTTGCAGCCGTGAGGTCGTGGGTTCGAATCCCTCTTCGGCCATGGATATTTTGTGATTGTTAACTGTTGGAAGGTGGTAGAGGAATTCTTCCTCGACCGAGGTGGTACCACCCCACACATTCTCTTAAAGGGCTGGTAAAATCCCTATGGATGTTTCCAGCTCTGGATGAGTTGGATATCCCCAGTACACCCACGGTACATAGTACTTCGACTTGGGCGCTCATAATTTCACAAAATACATAACATAATTTCACAAAATATGATATACCGGTAGCTGTAGCGGCTTGTGTGGCTATCAATGTTTTGGCGCCCAACTTGGAGCTATTAAGAATATAAATTAAGCTACTTCTATTAAGATTGGTAAGGTTCTTAGATGGATAACGTGATTATGGTGTTATGTTGGTGCCTAGAAGAGTCACAAACCATCAATGCCAATCAAGTTTCAGTTATCTGGCCACGTGACTGATTTCCATTGGCTTTATTGGCTCTAATTAGTTTCTGATTTTAATATAAAGGGAGCTATTTATATCAGGTAAAAAATTACTCATGGATTTATTTTATTAGTAAAGATAGAGACACTAAATTTTAGGTGTATCTTATTGGTCTACTTTTTTATGTAATTGAACTTTTTCAACCCCCTTGAGGGGTGACGCTAGGGAGTTGAGGTCAAAAATTTTAAGTGCAGCCCTATGCCGTGTGGTACCTCATTTTACAGGTATCCAAGAAAGAAATATTTTACCGCAAACCCGAGGCCCGTATCTTAATTCGTTTTTAACTAGCAAGCCACAATTAAAACTCGCGAAAAAAAAATTAAAACTCTAAGTACTCTTATTAGGGTAGCCTGGGGTAATAAGGTTTAAAAAATCGATGGTTTAACTGAATATCGATTATTAAAAAATCGTCTATGCTATCGCTTATTCTATTAAATATTCTTGGTGGTGGACATTCTGTGACTGAAAAAAAATTTACGTGTATCTATGCCTCTTTTTTCCCAAAAAATGCGATTTTTTATTACCCCACTATGAAGTTCTCATTAACCCGGTTGGGGCAATAGGAACTTGTGAGTCTCTTGTTTGGATGTGCCTATGGTCATGAGAACTTATTCGTCTGTTCTCTTTACCCTATAAAAATAACTGCTGTAGAACAAACCAACTTGTGATATGACAGTTTTGAAAAATTCTGCCGTAGTATTTGGCTGGTCATCAATGTCATCATGTACCAATTTATAGAACAAAAAGTAGCAGTAGTCCATACCGCTAGCGTCTAGCCAACGAATACCTACTTATACCAGAACGTCACCTAAATTAAAATTAGAAGTGCTGGAGTAGTCTGAAACAGTATGTAACTGTAATAAATATAAACCGGAGCTATTATATTATTTTTATGTAATAATGTTTAAAAACATTGCTTTTATAATTGGCAAAAATCTCCAAATTAAACAAAATTTCGTAAAAAATATTCCATTCGTTCCAAAGTCCTTAAGATCCCTATATTTGGGATAAATCCATAGACATGGCGACACTGCCTCAAAGTAACATGCCATTTTGCCAAAGTCAATAAAATATCCGATTTAAGATCCGCAAAATATTAAGCTTGAGAAAAAGTCCGGAAATTGGACTTTTATCGGCCAATTAGAAACACTGCTTAGATACATTATTCTCTCAGGTACATAAAATTAAACAAAAAAGATTGAGGGAAACATGAAATTAAACAATAGAAAAAATAATTCACTACTTATTATAGGACAGCTCATGCATGACCAGGAGCAACGTAAAGGGATAATTCTTGACCACTATCATGATGGCTTACAAACTTAAAAAGCAAGAAGGTACAAACAAACAATAGGAAAAATAATTCACTACTTGTTATAGGACAGCCCATGCATGACCACGAGCACCGTAAAGGAATAATTCTTGACCACTATCATGATGGCTTACAGACTTAAAAAGCAAGAAGGCAGCATCTTTAAATTCCTTCACTGCCTTGGGTTATTTAAAATGAAACCAAGATACGCCGGCAGTTTTTGTGCGAACTGGCATCGGGCGATAATAGCTCACCTTATACAGCAGGAACAGCACCAAGATTAAGTTGGCTCGTCGAAGATGTTACCTGCTGTTCGGTGGCCATAGATTACGTTATGCAAATAAATTTATTGGAAGTTATAAATAATAAAACCCAAGCCAACTGCGGCAACTGGCGAAGTAACAGTGTAAAAAAAGTGAAAATAATAAAATTGCTTTTGTAATGATTTGGCATAAGATTGCACACAAACTGACAGAGACCACAATTATTTCCTCCTCTCTTCTCTCACCCTTTGCAAAGTGGGCATTAGAGACATGTTATGGATTATTCTTTATTCTTATGATAAAAAATAGTGGTGCTAAATGAACTGGCAACGCTGCACGATTTTCGCTTTGGGCAAATCAGAATCAAAATAAAATTCGTCCCATCAACATCCCATCTCTTATCATCGCGAGTGCCTCTCCGATGTTGCCGAATGTAGAATATGGCCAGATTGTATAATAATATGACTTTGTTTAATACAAATTCGGCACATGCCTCAGGTATACAAAACAGAAATAGTCGAATTTGGCACGTAGTATAAAAGATACCCTTTTACAATGGTTAAATTCGGCACATGAATAACTACCTATGCTTCGGCTTGCAAAAAATACAGTTATTGTAATTTTAATAACAAAATTTACTTTTTTCAGTTGTAATACAGATCGTCGCTAATTTTACTAAGTGGCGGTACATTAATTTTGTCAACTTTTCAGGAGAACCTTTTAAAGATTTTTGTAAATTTGTTTTGCTCGTGATTCAAGAACTAAAATTCATATAAAATCAAGCTTAGATATATTGATAAGCACTTCTGTATAAGTGCATTTACAAAAACAAATTAAGAATGGTGCGCTTGGAACATGGATGCATTAAAATGTGAATTGACCGATTCACAAGCATTGGTATTTTTTTTAACGCAACAGAGACAATTTCGAATTAGCTGTAAAATAATTTTCGAGAAGGTACTCAGAAATTTTTTTAAGTCTATCGTCTACTGGCTTAATTTCGTAAAGTTCAAAGAAATAAAAATCTTCAACGTCCTCTGGTTTCAAAAATAAAAGACCAAAACAATAGTTAAACCACTTTCTAATCTTAGGATTTTTGTCTTTGTATTCCTGCATGTGTTCAACCCAGATTGTGAATTTTTCTGTACCATGCTTGGGTTAGATGAAATCGACAACCTGTAATTTAAGTATTTGGACAAATTTTTAACACTGAATTATGAATAGATACCTCAAAATCTAATACTATTTCTCCCGGTAGAAATTCTATATTTAAATAATCACAATACTCTTTAATTTTTGACATGCAAAACGCATGTACTGATGAAAAGTGTAATACAAAACAAAATATTGGGGGCCCAAACGTTGTTACCTGCGAGAATAAAACAATTAGGGTAGTTTATCATTAATAATTACTCCGGGGTCACATACATCACATTTGTGCCGAGTTTGTCGTTATAAAAATCTCATTTAAAATACAGTAGAATTCAAAGATTACAATGTGCGGAGTTCGATGCCGCCAATTTTTCCATATGACTCGAACTTTATGGATGCCGCTATGCATATAAAGTAATAAATAATATCCACACAATCGTTGAATCATTCATAAGTTTTAATGTTTGCAATCATGTTTTGATCCAATAATTATTTAACTAATAAAGCCTTGTTTAAAGGGACTACGCCACTGGAATATCGAGAGCAACTAAGCCAGAAATATTCTAAAACGAGACAGAGCACACGTGATGTCTCCGTGCCTATGACGCTCGTGGCTTTTTCTTGCTTAATTCTTACTTTAACCTGTTTCCACCGCAAAGCATGTCGATGTATTGACACGGTGCAGCTCACGAATCGCCACACATCGCAGTAGTTATAGCTCCAGCGCCTATGCCAAAGAAAATAAAACAGTATGGCCTATGGTCGGGCACCGTGATTTACAAAACCTATAGTAATGACTTGCTTGAGCAATCTATGCAATACGTGCATGTTCCCTACCAAGACGACGAAGACAGTAGTTGATATTAGCGATGGGATATCTCGAATGAATAATAATCGATCATTCGATTATTCAAATCACTCGAGATATCTCGAGAAGTCAGCGCGATCATTCGAATGATTTAGCCGAGAGATTATAATATAATAATAATCGCCTTTCGCCGCTTCGAATGACGAGACGAAATACGAAATGATGCCGCCGCCGACTCGGCACTCGACGTTGCGTTACGATGCGATTGTCTGGGATGTGTTTTTCATTCGAATGATTATTTATTTCGAATGATCCTTCGATATCGCTCGAGCATTATTTCATCTCTCGACAACGCATAGCATGTTTTTAATATTGTCTGGGTCTCGGATGATTTTCTCATTCGAATGATTGTTTATTTCGAATGATCCTTCGATATCGATCGAGCATTATTTCATCTCTCGACAACGCATAGTGTTATTGCATGTTTTTATGATATATACAGGGTGTTAGTAAAGTATGTGGCCAAACTTGAGGGTATTATTCCTTACTTAATTTTAAGACAAAACGTAGGTCCATAGGTCCTAAAAGACTTTGTTTTTAATACACAGGGTGTTGAATTTTTGTAAAAGGTTTTTCCTAAATAACTAGAGGACGCAATTTAGTATAAAGTTGAAATTTGGTTACAATTTTTAATGCATAAATGGGAGTCATGCTAATTTGTTTAAAGAAGTGTTTTTGTTTTCATGGATCTCTTACTTTTTTGTTTTTTTAACAAATTATACTAATAAATAATGTTATGTATAACTTTATATTTTTTTGTTTTTATCGAAAACGGCCAATCCAAGCAAAAAAAATTCAAGAGATGATTTTTGTGTAGTTTTATTTGCTATATTTTTTGATTCGAATGATTATTTTGAATGATCATTCGATTATTAAAATCATTCGAGAGCTAATATTTCGATTATTTAATTCATTCGATTATTACCAACACTAGTTGATATAACAACTTCTGCTGCGTCGTCTCGACTGGCAAATGCTACTAGCCGACGTCAATGGATTTTAATATATTTCACCACGCTTAGTTAAAAAACAAGTAAAGAATCAACCGCCATTAATAAAAATTTACAAGTTGACGGGCATTAATATTCATTGGAATTTTCGAGATACTGCATTTCGTCCGAGTCTTACCGTGTTAATTTATTTCAATAAAATAAATGCCCACACGCTGCTGTCCAGCTCCTGTCGTAAAAAGTTAAATGGCATTTTGCATGCGAGATTACTCTCCGGCTTTCAGCAGAAATTAAAAGTTTGAGGCAATTTGGTCCTAAAAGTATATTATGTAGGTGTAAACGGTGGTGCAGAAGTCATAAAACAGCTTTTATCATGTTGCGACCATGGCATAAAATAAAAAAAAATTAGTTTAGCTCCGCTATAAAATAGGGAGTCAGAATGTAATTATAGATCTTTTGGGCAGTCGAGAGTTATTTTGCAAGAGAATGATTCGGCAAATCACAGCACAGTATGATCTTGTCTATGTTTTTTTTTTTTGGATATATGGAAATTATGCGAAAATATTTTTACAAAAATCAATTTTCGAATTTTCTTTTCAAAAAAAATCCGTGTTCCGAAATTACCCTTTCTCGAAAAACAACTTAATTTGTTCAAAGTTATTGTCAAGTTATAATGCTGACTTTTTTTCTAACCGGATTTCCATAGTTCAGGAAATGTTGATAAAAACACAGAAAGAAGCCTGAGCAAACCTAAGCAAACCTGACGCCGCTAACCTGAAGGCAAATATCGTTCTCTCTCCAGTCAAAGTATCATAAGCGCCTTTTTCGTCAAAATGAGTTTATAGTTTCGTCGGAACCGTCTCTGGGAGACCTATATAAATTAGTGTTGGGAATAATCGAATGAATTAAATAATCGAAATATTAGCTCTCGAATGATTTTAATAATCGAATGATCATTCGAAATAATCATTCGAATCAAAAAATATAGCAAATAAAACCACACAAAAATCATCTCTTGAATTTTTTTTGCTTGGATTGGCCGTTTTCGATAAAAACAAAAAAATGTAATGATATACATAACATTATTTATTAGTATTTGTTAAAAATAACAAAAAAGTAAGAGATCCATGAAAACAAAAACACTTCTTTAAACAAATTTGGCAACTAACATGACGCCCCTTTATGCATTAAAAATTGTCACCAAATTTCAACTTTATACTAATTTGCGTCATCTAGTTATTTAGGAAAAACCTTTTACAAAAATTCAACACCCTGTGTATTAAAAACAAAGTCTTTTAGAACCTATATTTTGTCTTAAAATTAAGTAAGGAATAATACCCTCAAGTTTGGCCACATACTTTACTAACACCCTGTATATATCATAAAAACATGCAATAACACTATGCGTTGTCGAGAGATGAAATAATGTTCAATCGATATCGAAGGATCATTCGAAATAAACAATCATTCGAATGAAAAAATCATCCGAGACCCAGACAATATTAAAAACATGCTATGCGTTGTCGAGAGATGAAATAATGCTCGAGCGATATCGAAGGATCATTCGAAATAAATAATCATTCGAATGAAAAACACATCCGAGACAATCGCATCGTAACGCAACGTCGAGTGCCGAGTCGGCGGCGGCATCATTTCGTATTTCGTCTCGTCATTCGAAGCGGCGAAAGGCGATTATTATTATTATTATAATCTCTCGGCTAAATCATTCGAATGATCGCGCTGACTTCTCGAGATATCTCGAGTGATTTGAATAATCGAATGATCGATTATTTTTCATTCGAGATATCCCATCGCTAAATAAATATATAGCTCAACAGGCTGTAGAGGCCCATGGCTTTAACTTTTGCTATTATTTTCTTCATAAAATGCCACAAACATGAAGCTTACGACATTTCAGAATTCTATAAATTCATAAAATGTCACAAGCTTGCAGCTTGCGATATTTTAGGTTTCTAACGATTCATAAAATGTCACAAGCTTGGAGCTTGCGACATTTTAGGTTTTTTTTGTGTTTTGTTTTTTAATCTTCTGGCAGCCCACGAAGACCGAAGTCTAAGTACTATGTACCGTGGGTGTGCTGGGGAAATCCGACTCACACAACCAGAGCTGGAAACATCCGTAGGGATTTCACCAACCCTTTAAGAGGATGTGTGGGGTGGTATCACCTCGGTCGAGGAAGAATTCCTCTACCACCGTCCAACAATTAACAGTCACAAAATATCCATGGTCGAAGCGAGATTCGAACCCGCGACCTCTCTGTTGCAAAGCTGGCTCCGTACGAACTCGGCCACCGAAGGCCCCGAATGTATATTTTGCGACGTTTCAGGATTCCATCGATTCATAAAATGCAACAAGCATGAAGCTTGCGACATTTCAGGTTTCTATCGATTCACAAAATATCACGAGCTTGAAGCTTGCGACATATTAGGTTTCTAACGATTCATAAAATGTCACAAACTTTTAGCTTGGGACATTTTGGGTTTCTGTCGATTCATAAAAGATTCCAAGCGTGGAGCTTGCGAGATTTTATGAAACGATAGAAACCTGAATAGTGCCCTTCTACAAATTTAATGATAATAGCCTCCTCAGTGTTGAAGTAAAACATTGTACACAGCAGCTGTTGCTTATGTTTCTTGTCATTTCCAAACCTGCAAAAGTCATTGCAAATCTAACAATTTTGAATATCGTAAGGGACAGCAAAAATATTATAACATCCAAAGGAACCTTGAGAGACAATTTTAAAATATCGCAGACACCGTTTATTTCAGCTAACATCGAAAAATGTTACATAATGGAAGTTGGAACTAGATAATAGTGTTTCACCTAACGTAAAATGAACAAAACTTACAGTGACTGCCTATTGGCTCTTCACCAGGTCGCTACTTTTGACAGCCGAACAGTCACGAGAATGCCAATCAAGCTAGCAGAGCCACAACGCCTTTTAAAATTTTTTCTTATGTCATAATTTTTGGCTATTTTATTGCTAATTTATCACCCTATTTTTAATATTTTTGCTCTTCGTTTTTTTCGAAAAAACAAGTTACTCTGGTAGCTTGAGTTCAAATTTTTGAATTTTCGAAGATTTCCATGAAAACAAAGAATTTCAGTTTATTTACTCTAAATTATTGAGACATGATGTGTCAAAATTTCGCAAAAATGCCAGTTTTTGTTGCAAAATTGAAAGGTTCCTGGGCCGATTTCGGCTTGAAATATACCTACATGGATAAGATTTTAGGAACCTTCTACTTTAAGTGCAGGGATATTTAATTGGTTAAGTTACGCATTAAATGCGATTTTTATTGATTTTTCGATGACCCTACAACACTGGAATTCGCCATGTACTCATTATAATTCATAAAAACACTTTTGCCGACACAGCCAATGGGATCACGTTTTACAAGTTTAGAAATTCGCGCGAAAATCCTTTTATTTTTTTGGTAATAGAGACCAAAATAAATGGATAACAGCAACCGCCATCAACATTTAATTTATATAGAGAATATGAAAAAAAATATCTCAGATTTATTTGGGTTATATGCATATTACCTATTGTCTTTATATCAGGTCTCACTACTTTTGACAGTCGAACAGCCACGAGAGCTAGTCTCCGTTTTACAGTAAGGCTTTTATTGGGATCTATATTTATCACTCTAATTACTGTTAAAAAATTTTAACGTTTTTTTTGTATGGAGGTCCTCTCAAATATAGCTCAGAGAAAAAGCTCGTTAGTTGGTGTCAATGAATAATTTATGCTAAAATAAAAGGTCGTTTTTATTTCGTTCGTACGAAACGAGGCTCCGAGAGCAGCTAAACCGTCATCTTCCACCGAATTCGCTATCTAAAGCTCATTAGAGCATCCTGACTTTAGAATAAAATAATGCTCAATGGAGTTTTAAATAACAAGATCAAAGCACAAAGCTTTATGCTATCACGCCAAGCTTCTCATTCGAGTTCTCATTACTTCAACGTCACGTTATATTATCCCAACAAATTAAAAACCAAGAAATCGGATTTCCTTTATTCTGAGTAGTAAGGGCGAAAGTGGATTTACTGTAAAATTTTATTAGACATTTAATGCTATGCATATTATTCACCCTTATTTGGGAAACTTTTTAATTTGTTCTGAGTATCAGATAGAGTGTGCTGCTACACTTTTTATTTGTTTTTAATTAATGAATTTTTAAATTATAAAGTTATTACAGGAAATAATAATTTATAGACTTATTTTCATCTTTATTATGTGTGTTTCAGTTCAAATTTCAAACTCTATAAACAAATTTTGTAGATATCTATAAATAGTAGTGGGATGACACATCTTTATAATATAAAAAAATAATGGAGGCCTTAACGAATCTAGGCGTCGCGATGCCACAGAGAAACTAATCAATTGCAAAACTTTTAAAATGATAATGTTTCAGAAGTATAGCAGGATTTAATACTTTAAAAAATTAAGGATCATTTTTTTTATTTTCATTGTTTTTTTCTAGCATAGTCTAGACCCTTTTCAAAATTTCCTTCTTTTCTATTACCTACACTAATAAATCTCTTTGTCTTGACATTCTTTTAAAAATATACCTTAGAATGCAAGAAAATACACATCTTTCCTGGGCAATGCTCTTTGGCGAAGCGGCTATCGGCACGAAGCGTTAAACTTGCGGTGGTAAAGTAGCCATAAATTTATATCAGTTTTATTATTAGAGATAGATAAGGACCCTGCAGTGTCGTCCTCGTCTTAACTAAAAGAAACAGTTAAGATAAGTCCTAATTTATTAACTTAAATTCCAGTATATGTGTAAGCTTTTACCATCACAAAATTATAACGGTTGCTGTGTCGTTTGGAAATGGAGCGATAGTTTTTAATTATCAGTTAATACTTTTTAATTTAAAAATATAAAAAACAATTTTTTTAATTGTACCCTATTATATTTTAGAGCGAAAAGTGGGGATTCATTTAGCAGAAGTTGTTTTTATTCTACTTCTGTTCCTGTTTTGTAGACTCTTTGTTTTCCTCTAGAAAACTTACGTGTAAGCTATGTTTCTCGGATATTTTTCATTTATCAAGTAAATCAGTGTGATAACATAAGAAAAATTATAGATTATATAAGTTACATTTTTATTTATTTATTCAAAGTTCGAAAAGCTCTTAAAAGCGGCAAAAATCAAAAATTACACAATAGTAAATGCAGTGGCGCAACTAGCATAACAGACAGGAAAAAAAATTGGAATTGGCCCGAAAAATTGAGTGAGGGGGCAACGATTATCGGGGGGGGGGGGGGGGGGTACTGGGCCCCCGATTGTTACGCCAATGAGAGTCATGTAGAAACTGACGCGAGTTTTGTCAATAACACGACGTCCATCCCTGTTTCCAATATAAATACGTAATACTTTAATTTACGTGAACGAAACAGATCCTTTAGTGGATCCTTAACCTTTCGTTACTGGCGCGCGGACTGTCAGTCCACACGAAGTTGCATTTCCAACTTGCTAAGTAACCCCCCACTCGTCGAATCGATCCAGCCGTGTATGCTTCACCTGGAACCACCTCATAAATAGTTTCCGTCAAGAACTTAGTGAGTGCATTCGTTAAGGTGATATAGGCGATCGCGGAGCCAGAGTCCGCCGCCAGTAGTGGTGCACTATTTTTGATTGTTTGATAGGAGAATATTTTTTAAAGGTTTTGTTGGGATTTGAAAGGTAAATTATACACTTTCTCTAGATTTTTAGATTTTATTTCAGTTTTACATATTTGTAGATGGAGTCATATGAGAAAGAGCAGGAAAGACTTCATAAGTTAATGTTGGAATGTCTGTCGGAAGGTGGAGAGCCGGTACAAGATGTAGCAAGTGAAGCATATGATGATGAAGAAGACGTAGATGAAGTAGATAGATTGGAAGTAGAGGACCATAACTCTGATACAGAACAGGAAATTTCGGATAGCGAAGAGAATGATGAGCTGCTTTCTAGGGGTGCCATTTTTGTTGGGAAAGATAAATCATCTAAATGGTCAAAACATGTTCCCCCTTTTACTAAAACTAGAGCCGAAAACTTGATTACTCATCTTCTGGGACCGAAACATGCAGTAAAAAAATTAAAAGATATTTATAATATCTGGCAACACTTTTTCAGTTTGGATATGATCAGAATTATTGTCGAGTGCACCAACAAACATATTGAGAAGTATAAAGCAAATTACACCCGGGATAGGAATTCGAGAGAAACCGATATTGCTGAAATCGAGGCTTTGATTGGTTTGCTTTATTTAGCAGGAGTTCTAAAATCGGGTCGTCTAAACACTGAAGAATTATGGACTTATATTGAACCATTTCGGCTGACAATGTCAAAATTTGTTTCCAGTTCTTGTTGCAGCACTTACGGTTCGATGATATAGATACGCGTGAAGAAAGACGAACACTTGATAATTTGGCTCCTATCAGAGACATATTCGACTTATTTGTCGAGAAGTGTAAAACAGCTTATACACCATTCCAATATGTTACAATAGATGAAAAATTGGAGGCCTTTAGGGGAAGATGCTCTTTTCGCGTATACATACCAAGCAAGCCCAATAAGTATGGGTTAAAAGTTTTTGCATTGGTTGATTCTAAAACTTTTTACTCTTGCAACCTGGAAGTTTATGTTGGTACACAGCCAAGAGGTCCCTTTGCTGTAAATAATTCCGCATCTTCTGTTGTTGAACGACTAGTAGAACCAATTAGAAATTCAAAAAGAAACTTAACATGTGACAATTGGTTCACTAGTATTCCTCTTGCTCAAAGGTTACTAAGTGAATACAAACTTACTTTTCTGGGTACCATCAGGAAAAATAAGCGGCAGTTACCTTTGGAATTTTCGCATCCCACCAAAAGACCATTAGGTTCAAGTATGTTTGCTTTCACTAAGGACATGACCTTGATGTCATACATCCCAAAAAAGAAAAAAAACGTATTGTTAATATCAACTCTTCACCATGATGATAGAATTGATTTAGGATCCGGTAAGCCAGATTTGATAATAGATTACAACGGTACTAAGGGTGGGGTGGACACCCTAGATAAAATGTGCGCAGCTTATAATTGCAATAGAAATACCCGAAGATGGCCGATGGTACTTTTTTATTCACTTCTCAATGTAGCTGGTGTAAACGCTATGGTACTGTATTATCACCAAAATCCGGAGCAGCGACAACCACGAAGAAAAATCTTGAGTTCACTCGCTTCCAAATTGGCCGAAAATCATCAACGTGTTAGAGCAATTCAAAGTAATATTCCCAAAACTATAACCTTAAGAATAAAAGAAATACTCGGAATAGAGGATCCAGAGCCAGCAAATGATCGCCAGAACGTTAGAGGCCGATGTGTATACTGCGACAGAAAAAATAATAGACCAACACGATTTTCATGTAAAACTTGTGGTAAATTCATGTGTCTTGAACATGTAACCTGCATCTGTACAGAATGCTATTCCCAATAAGATTTTTGCACTGAAATTTGTTCATTTTCTTATATTATAATTTTATTTTGTGTGGAAGAAAAAAAATTCCGAACTGTTCCAGCACTTTTTGTTGTAACTTTGTAGGTTAAAAAGTTTTTCATTAAATCTAGATTAGAAGTTTTTTTGATATTGTTAAATGGCATCTGTGAATAAATATAATTTAAAATATTCTCTTTTTTGTATTCCCAAAAATGAAAGCTAAAATTTATAAAAAAGAACCATCCTCAAATCACCCACATGAGTATGCGGAGCCTGAGTCCGCAGCCAGTAACCGTGTTAAAAAAAAGAGCGCCAGTAATGGAAGGTTAAAATTACAATAAAACCTACATCTATCAAAACAACCAATAAATATTTAATAACTCCAAATCATACATTATTTTAAAAATGATTAATGAACCAATTAAATTCAAATTAATAAAATCAGAGTTACAATTTACCCAAAATTATATGGTGGGTTTAACTGCCATATTAATGTCAACAAAGTGTTTAGGATATGCATAAATTTTATTTCTGATTTGATTGTTCACTTCCGGAGTCGGCGGCTATTTGGATTGAAATTTTAGATACCATCTAATAATTAATGTAATTGGTTATACTGCAGGGGCTTTAAATTGGGTTTCTTAGCTTTGTCTTTCAATATGGCCTAATTTAAATTTAAATAGGATAGATTTTTTAGCTTTGATTTGTTACAGTAACTAGGCAGGTCATTCTAGTGGTACAGAATAGATATTTTTGTTCAGATTCACTAAGAAGGTTTAAGATTTAATACTGGTTTAAATTAAGATCTTCTAGTTGATCAGTTATGTTTTGACAGGTTTTGTCCTGTCATTAAAAACTTACGAATTATTCTGATATTTCAGCGATTTGCTTTGTTTCCAAATGATATTCATCTTGAAACGGGTTGTTAGATGGAATTTAGTTCTATAATTCTCGAAAGTACGTACTAAAATTGCCCTTTTCTTTATAAATTTGCGAAATACCTTAGAAACAAGCTCGTGGTATAAAATTCAGTTGTCTTATTCTTGCACTTGTCAGTCTAATACTTTTGATTGTCAAATTAGACCGGACTAGCGTTGGAGAATCTGGCCGTTTATGACTTATACTGATTTAGTATTCGACAAACAAACCCGAAACTGACGAAGTAGCAGGTAACATCATATAAAGTTGATTGTTTTTGTGAAATAAGTGATAGTACAAGTACTTACTTGTGCACTTGCATCGATAATAGACTAAACGACATAAAACACGTCTTAACCTGAAGACGCGATGTCGTTTTTATATTATCCCCACTTTTTACAGGTTTTACGTGGTAACACGGAACTGACGTTATTAATTAGGGGCGTGATGGATGAAGAGTTGTAAAAATAGGAGATTCCAGGGGCGTCCCTACACTATTTGCAAAATAAAATTAGGATCCGATTTGAAAATAAAATACTAATATTTATTTACCTGTACATTGTGTAATTTGAAAATGCGAAATACGAAAAGCCTTCAGTTAAAGCAGAGGTTCCCAATTTTATTTTATAGACCACTTGCCGAATTATTTTTTTCCGCAGACCCCTTATTCATTCGAATTCGAATATCGAATAAAACAATATAAAAATGTACGATCCTCATCCTTTAAGTGTTTGTTATCGTACCTATCCTATTGTGGAACTCGTACTATTACAGGTCACTTGCCGTACTAGTAACGCAATACCTTTTCACGGCCTGACTGCTTTTGATCTGACTGTGTAATATGATCTAAAACCGGTTAAATATTTGATGATTCTATTAGCGGCATTTATTAAATTTATTTTTATTTTGTTTTTATGTAAAGATTTAGTTACCTATTTAATTTTATTATTATTTTATTGACTTTCTATTAGCGGTACCAGTATGGTATCAGTCTTGACGGATTTAAAGTAATCTATGGGCATTAGGAAAATAGTAAATTCTGAATAAAACATACTTTATGACCAACAGATGGTTCTCCGTGAACCCAATGGGTCTCATTCTCCTTTCACACTTCAGTAGTTTGGTCCTTTTGATGTTTTGCTCAAGCTTAAGGATAGAAAAGAGATTTATGAATGAATTCGGACCCAGCAGGTAACAGGTAGTAAAATAGTCCTGTTTTAATCTCACTTTACTACCTTATTTATGATAGTAGGTACCCAATTCTTGCTACCGTTTGATTTGACTTTATATAAAGAACAATATTGAGAGGCTACATCCTAAAATCGCCACGAACCCCTTGTTAATGTATTGTCAAACATTTTACCTGCAGAGGGTATAGCCCAAAATCGCCACTACTCTTATCTTCTGAATAAATTAAATGTTTAATTCAGTATATTTCTAGCTGTTGTTTGCTAAGCATTCTTTCAGATTGTTTCCATCAGTGAGGAAGGAATATCTTTGACTATACCTTCACACATGTGCAGTATCTCTCTCTCTCTCTCTCTCTATCTCTCTCTCTCTCACTGCTTCTGTATGTAGTTTTATTTTGTAAAATTGTATCTATGGCAAATAATTTATTATGAACTATAAAGTTATTAAATATATATACTATTATCTTATAAATAAAAGGCTCATGGCGATTTTGGGCTATAGGTGTCCGGGTAACTCTGTAAGCCGTGGCGATTTTGGGCTGCCAATTTAAGGGCAAGTAATTATAGTGGCGATTTCGGGTAACACCGTATTGGGAAATACAGATATTTTATAATTTTATGGATGGATTGTATTAAGGGCAGGATTTTGTGAAAAGAGACAGACAATATTTATTGTTGAACATTATTAAACGTGGCTACGGTACGTGCTACAGATAAAAAGCGGCGTTGCCACTCTTACAATAAATTTCATCACCCACTAAACTCAACCAAAGCAATTTTTATTGTAGCTATAGTATGCTTACTACTCTTGATTTTTCCAAATTTTTGGGGAAATATTTGTAAAGTTGACTTACATATGGAATTTTGAAGAACCGTGGTCCTAGTCGAAGAAAAAACAAAGTTTGGTGTGACTTTTAAAAAAATGCCTAAATATGCCCAAGTTGTCACATACATTAGAGGATTACAGAACTCTTATTACATTAGGAATATACAAAGGTCTCATCCCACTTTGTCCAATTTTTGAAACAAAGCTATTTTTCTTTAGTAATGACGCACATGCAGGAATACAAAGTTGTTTTTAATGCCGCTTTGGACGTTGTAAAACAGGGTGGGGCGAGGGCACTACAGACGACGGCAATACTGCTAGAACTTCTTTTCGACATTACGAAAAATCAGCAGCAATCACTGGATTGAACAAAAATTTAATTAAAAAATTTGCTGTAATTCTGCAAGCGGTTTCTTCGGGTTAAAACTTAAATGTTGCTACTTTTTGAAAATATTTGACAGACTGCAAAGCGGTCTGTGTTATTATATAGTTGGTACTATATGCCCAGAAGTGTTCATATAGTATTAATACATGTCGCAGGAATTTGCGATAACTTTTCTTATATTCCTACTGGACAATCTGAAGAGGCATCAGAAGTAGGTTGCCAGACGTCCCGATTTCAAAGGGTATGTCTCACGTCGCGACACACTTCAAATCGGGACGCGATTTATCCCGATTTTTAAAAAAATATTTTTTTAAATTCAATAATTTAAATTATTTAATCATAAATTTTTGTCATTTATTAAATACTAGTACAAAAACTGATACTGATGAATGTTTTGGCAGGCTCGTTATCTGGTCCGATGAATCTTATTTTTCAAGTGCGGGAATTTTCAATCACCATAATACAAGGAATTGGTCCATAGAAAATCACCATTTGATTTTTGAGCGGGCACAACAAGGACGCTTTGGGGTTGGGGTCTCGTGTTTCATATTTGGAAGACGCATAGTCTACAGAATTTTTGAAGGAGGTCTCACACCGCGTCGGTACCGAGAAATCCTTGAGGAAGTTATTCCAGAATTGATGGAAAATGTTCCATTGCCCCTTTAGGCCCCATTGGCATTTTTAGACGATAACTTTCCTCAAAGATGGATTGGTACCTACGAACCTGTAAGATGGCCTCCTCGATCTCCGGATCTTTCAGTTTTGGATTTTTTCTTATGGGTTTTCATGCAAAATAAAATCTATAAAACACAATATCAGTCTGTAGTAGATCTTCGTGCGGCAATCGATTTAACTTTCCGAAATTTTTAAAGAAAGCCTATGATTCTTTTGAACGCTATTAGAAGAATAACGAAAATGTGCCAATTTAGCGTACGGGAAATTGACCATCATTTTGAAATCCACTTTTAAAAACCCTTTGCTTTTTCAAAATTCCCTTTTGATTTTCCTAACTTAAGTTTTAAGTAAGATGGGTAATTATTGTTTTGTTTTGAGTAAAATCCAATAATTGTATCATAAATAATTAAGACTTGAGAATTAAAAAATATATTTTGAATTAAGTTTGAAAGTATAATAATTACTTACATCGATTTTGTTTTTAGTAAATTTTAGCCATAGCCTACTACCTACTGATTGGACACAAAAGAAAATTTTAGAAAATCTTAAATTCTGAGCTTGTCTTTAAAAATAATTCTATACAATTATATATTTTTATAAAGCCGACATCGAGGCCCACATTATGCCTAATAAATATGAAAATAATATACAGGGTGTTCCATTTAAAAGAACATATGTTTGCTTCATACCTAAAAAACGGAAAGTGTTAGAAAACAAACCGATTACGACACTGGATTCTACGGAAAAAAATCTATAAAAATACGTTTTAACTTCTTCGATAAGTTTAAAAGTAACTCAGATACGGGGGGTGCCTCAAACGTTACACTTTTCGATTCTACCCTGTATCTCAAAAATCAAAAGGGCTATGAAAATTCTGCTGGCGCTATCTTTAATTTCACAAAAAAGTAGCACACTGTCGCGAAGACCGCAACCATCTATCTTTAAAAATAAGGGAGATACCCCGCAAAAGTGCCGAAAATGGGATACCCTGTATAGCTGATTAGATTAAGAGTTACTCTGTAATATCTGATGGTTAAGCCTTAATTATCCCATTTTAATCACATTTCCCCTAGGTATTTTTTTTATCAAAAAATCTATCAGAATGTGCAAATGCAGATTTTAATCCAAGAACATGATAATCTTCACTTAAAAATAATTTTTAGCAATATACAGTTCAGTTTTACTCGCAACAAAGCGTTAAACATACATGTATTTACAAATAAATTTGAATTTAACTTCCGAACAACTAATATGTTCCATCTGTTACCAGACGACTATTAAAATTGTAAATGACTGTTTGGTTGATGAACGAATAGCAATTAATTTAATGTCATAGGTTATTAAAATAAATATTTAAAAACGACAGAGGAAATCTTGTATAAAATATATTAACTATGATTGTTTGATGTCGGCGAGCCGTCCTAAGATTTTCCCGTTATGCTTATAAAAATCTAATAATCTATTTAAAGATCTTATAATAAAGTTAATTTTTTTCTTTAACTTATTTCTGAGCCTTATCTTATTACACATTTATAAAGGATATGACACTTTAAGTATGCATTTTCTACAATAATAGAAGTAAATTTCTTTTAGCAATAAGTTCCATCATAAGAATCATTTGTAAACAAAGCAAATCTCACCCATATGTTTTTAATGAAGAATTACGACAAAAATTTATCAAAACCTAACTATAAGATTCTAATTTAAACCTGCGCTAAATCTAAAACCTTAGTGAATCTCGGACCAAATTTTCTAGTTCAAATCCTCTTCAGTAAATTCCAGGAAAATATATGTCGAAAAAGTATCGTAAAGTACTATTTGAATCCCAATATCAAAAGCAAACTCCATGGTGACATCGCATTTTTCACGTTTTTGAAGAGAACTAGATTTTAACAGGTATTTACTTCTCTGTCAGACACTGGCAGCTTGGAATTATTTTGATTCTTGCAAATTCCTTATTTAAAATTTGAGCATGAAAATAAACAACTAGGTATTACTTGAAAATTTTGTTTTTAATTGAAAAAATGGTCATTTTAATTCTTAATATTCACGTTATCTCCAAATTTTATTTATATTGATTATTATTTGAGGTGGGTTTCAAAATAAAGTGTCTCAAACAAAAGTTAGAAACAGGTAACTAAGTATACAATGTTATAATAAAAAGTGGCAACATAATAAGTTCATGGGGTGAAAAAAATATTTTATGCTAGTTCTGATACCTGTGTGGTCTGTTAGGTCAATACATTTTTTGGCCATAAAAATAAGTATATAGGTAGATAATCTAGGTGTATTCAGAAAAATATAGGGACTTATCAATCCCAAAACTTTTTGATGCTATTTTGGTTATGGATTGCATTAATATCGACGTTATGTTTGAGAAATTAAATCTGATTATTTAAAAAATATTGTCTTTAGTTTGGAAAATGGCATGTTAGTTTTAATTCACATTTGTTGGACAATGTATTAGATCGAAATTTTATTTATTAATCATATGACGTGGGTTTGGAAATAAATTGTCCCATACGCAAAAGTCAGAAACAGGTACTAACCATGTATGCAATGTTATAATAAGAGGCGACCTTTCCTTTTATTTCTAAAAGCCTGTAAAAGGGATAATATAATAAGTTCATGGGGAGAAAAAAATAAATATTTTATGATAGTTCTGCTACCTGTTTGCTCTCAACCATTATATTTATTAGGGTTTCTTTTTCACTTTTTACACCCTGCTGTCAAAGATTACTATAGCGGACGAATGACTGCACCAGGTCAATAAATTTTATTGACCATAAGCATAAGTATAGACTAACAGAGTATTCAGAAAAATATAGGGACTTATGCATTCCAAAACTCTTTGTTGCTATTTTGGTTATCGATTTCGTAGCTTAATTAAGAAGATATGTTTGAGAAATTAATTCTCAATATTTAAAAAATGTTATCTTCAGTTTAGAAAACGTCATGTTTATTTTAATTCACATTTGTTGTATTAGAACCCAACCCAACCCAAAGGTCAGAAAAAGGTAACTGTGTATATGTCGTAGGCACAATGCAAATTTAGGCTATTTATAAACTTCCTAGGCATTATAGAAAAAGCCGGCCAAACGCGAGCATAAAATGCATTTGTCGTTATGACTGAAACAAATTCAGGCAAATTGATAAATGTCGGCAAAACAAGAACAGAAGAATATATATCATGTTGTGACTGATTATTTTTAGGCATTTTACAATTTGCCAAAAACGGTCCCGTCAAGACGTGAAAATAAAATGGAGAATACTATTAAGTATTGAGAATAATATTTTCTGCCACCTAAGTTCAGTTTTGTCACTAATCTGCAATGCCCTAATTATACGGACTTAGAAAGGTTTTTTATGCGAACGGTGGAGCGGAGGGCACCCTAAGGTCGGAACAGGGTTAGCACCTGGTTAGACCAGTCTCTTTCCTCGCAAGCGAAGAGGGATCGGTGCGCCAGGGTGTTGGTTGGGGTCCTCTTCGGCTGTGTTGATGTGCACGTCTTCGCGTGCAAAAGTCGACTAGTTTAATATTCACGTCTTGACGGCACCGTTTTTGGCAAATTGTAAAATGCCTAAAAATACTCAGTCACAACGTGATATATATTCTTCTGTTCTTGTTTTGCCGACATTTATCAATTTGCCTGAATTTGTTTCAGTCATAACGAAAAATGCATTGTATGCTCGCGTTTTGCCGGCTTTTTCTATAATGCCTAGGAAGTTTATAAATAGCCTAAATTTGCATTCTGCCTACGACATATACACTGTTATGATAAAAAGTGGCATTTCCTTTTATTTCTAAAAGCCCTTAAAAGAAGGTAACATAATAAGTCCATGCGGAGAAAAAACTTAATATTTTATGCTAGGTCTGCTACCTGTTTGGTCTCAATCATTCAATCATAATTATCAGGGTATCTTTTTCATTTTTACAAGCTGCTGTCAAAGTTTAGTATAGCCGACGAATTACCGCACTAGATCAATAAATTTTATTGACCATAAAAAGAAGTATAGACAGTAAAAGAGTATTCAGAAAAATATATAGACTTATGGATACCAATACTCTTTGATGCTATTTTGGATATTGATTTCGCAGATCACTTAAGAAGTTATGTTGAGAAATTAAATCTCATTATTTAAAACATTTTAGAAAACGTCATGTTTGTTTTAATTCACATTTGTTGAACCATGTATTAGATCGATAATTCATGAATTAATCATATGATGTGGATCTCCAAATGTAGGGTCCTATACGCAAAAGTCAGAAACAGGTAACTGTGTAACGCATGGACGCACCCTGAATTTTGTCTTGGGGGGGCTGATTTGTCTTGGGGGGGGGGACTGAGTAATGCAATTCGGTGGATTTCCTGAATTAGTAGTGTACTTTTTTAAACTTTTATGTCTAGGATGTTGATCTGGGGGGGGGGGGGGGGGGCTGCAGCCCCTCAGCCCCCCCTGGGTGCGCCACTGGTATAACGTATACAATGTTATAATGAAAAGCTAATTTTCCTATTATTTATACAAGCCCTTAAAAGAAGGTATCATAATAGTTCATACCGAGAAAAAAATTAATATTTTATGCTAGGTCTGCTACCTGTTTGGCCTCAATCAATAATATAATTATTAGGGTTTCTTTTTCATTTTTACAACCTGCTGTCAAAGGTTACCATAGCGGACGAATGACGGCACTAGGTCAACAAATTCTATTGACCATAAAGTATGTATAGATAATAAGAGTATTCAGAAAAATATGGGGACTTCATCCCAATACTCTTTGATGCTATTTTGGTTATCGATTTCGCAGCTTATTTTAGAAGTTAGATATGTTTGAGAAATTAAATCCCATTATTTAGAAAATGTTGTCTTCGGTTTAGAAAACGTCAAATTTTAATTTACATTTTTGTTGAACCATAAACAGGTAACTATGTATACAATGCTGTAATAAAAAGCGACTTTTCCTATTATTTCTAAAGCGGGTATCACACCAATAATTTCTTCGCGAATTAATTCCTGTCGCTTCGTGAAGTAAATTGACAAATGTAATACTAAAATTTGGAAGTCCAATAAATTCATGAAGAACTTCGTAAAGTTATTCACGAATTAGTACGTGTTCTAATTTTCCGTCAATTTTTAAGTGAATTCAGTAGTGCCAACTTAAAATAAATGCAAAAAAGTGAGGTTATGCAATGTGGTTTGTTTGTTTGTTACAGGGAGACTATATAAGTAGTCTCCGTGGTTTACTAATTATTTGTGCACAATTTTTGTTATAGTTCGTTTTGTTCGTTAATTTCGGTTCCGATTTTAGTGAAAATGTGTTCGGTTCAAAAAGCAAAGGTTTATTTTGCAAACGAATGCAAAAATATAACCTGAAAATATTAAAATTATTTTTAGGTTGGCAAGGGTACATCTAAGAGTGAAATTGTCAAAAAAAGTTCATAAAGTCCGTGACAAATGTAAAACCAAAATGCAGCTGTGAAGGAATTTGCGAATTAATTCATAAATTTATTGCAAAGAAATTGTTGGTGTAATACTCGCCTCAAAGCTAAATTTTTGAATGGAAAAATAGTCAATTAACCAAGTTTTCGAAACCAAAATTTTCTAAAACAAAGTTTGCGAATACAATTGGTTTAAATGATAATAAAAAAAAGACAGAAAAAGAGCCTGATTACCAAGCCTACACAAACCCGAGAAAAACTGATCAAACCCAAAAACAGCGAATCTGTGAGGTTCCCTCTAGTTTGTTTTAATTTGCTTGGGTTTGCTTGGGTTTGATTGGGTTTTTACAAATTTTGCTCTCAAAAATTTACTGTTTCCACAATTTTGATTTTGGGAAATTTATCCTTTCGAAAGAAATAGTTTCGAAAATTTGTTTTCGGCATATTTCACAGACCTCCTTTAAATTCCGTAGCAATAAATTGGATATTCCTTCTCTGCTTCTTTCCAGACACTCCGTCGTACATTAGTATGGACTAAAAGCATAGACATCTAAAAATCTATAGACAAAGCATTTCATTCATAAAATTAGTATATATATATATAGTTATAAAATTAATCAATCATCCGTTTAAAAACTGCAATGGATGCGACTAAGAGAGATGGCCACAGCGGAAAAAATGGCAACACTGCCCAACATTCAACCGAACTACACCAATGGATTCGAAACAAGTGAATATAACCTCACTTACTTGTGGAAAGAAACTTCTGGGTTTAAATAGTCTAATTTTTTACAAACTTGTCACTGCCGCACTATATTTAAATATTTTTTTGCAATATAATGTCAGCTTCTTCAAAGAAAAACACTTAATCGCGTCTCGCAAACACACAAAAAAACATGATTCCACTCTTAAATAACGTCGCAATCGTCAGCGAATAATATGAATGGCCGCTTGCGTCACTTCTCGATTCGTAGTAAAACTGGTAGTAAACGGTAAAACGGCGATGCCACTTTTACGCAATAACTTAATAATTTATCACAGTGAGAAGGGAATACGAGTTTATTTGGCTATGGTGCATAAAGTAGAACAAAATATATTACTTTTTTATTACTTAATACTTGATGTTAATTTTATTAGATGAAGATATATTCAAGTAAATGTGTAATACTGTATTGCTAGGATGGCGTCAACCAGGACATTTTGTACCTACACTTTGGCAACCATCTGCAGTTGACCAGTCAATACAATCGACTAGTTTTTAGTGCAAATCGAATGATTGATTGCTTCGAATAGTAAATAACTTTGTCTATAGTGTTTTAGACGTCCCAGATCCAGAAATTACAAATACGAACACGAATATTAGAAACTAGAATAAAAGTAAATCTTATGACACTTGTCCAGGGAAACTGACAAACTGTTTTATTTAAATAATAGCAATATTCAAGTAGGATCGGTTTTAAAAAATCAGTAGGTGGTTTCAGTTCCAACCGAAAATAATCACAAGATAACTTGACACAATAAGGTCGTACCGGAAGACCAGGTATGCAGATTATTATTATGACATCAGTAGCTTATATACAGGACCTCGTGGGTGTTTATCTAGATCTTTAATATTTATCAGATCAGGAAGCGCAACGACATTTGTAAATAGAAATTTTTGGGTAGTCAGGCACATCCGAATTCTACTTGTTCTAAACTTTGTTATCGGAATAAATTTTGCACACCTATATTTAGAACCTTGGGAGATTATGTTTTGCTTTCATGAATGAGGCATTTTTGCTAAATTGAATAGTTTTTAGAGTAAAATCAAGAGGTATGCTTTTCGCGGTGCAGATTTCTTTAGTTATAAGTATATGTAAATTTAGACTACTAGTAATAAACTATGTAACAGCCGTTCAAAGGTAAATATCGCCTCTACAGACAGGACTAGAATTCGAAAAAGTGATATTCTAGAAGCAAATCGTATTACTTTTAAGTTAAAGGTGTTTTTCAGCTAAGTTGACCCCGCTGAATCCGAAAATGCCTGTTACCAACTCGAGATCCCGACCGGAAGTGAGATATTCAAGATGGCGGCCAAAAACCGGAAATCGGCACATTTTCCGCCTCCTAAGACCTACGAACGTGATTTAAACATTAGATTATATAGTTTTGAGGGCAAGGAATACACACAGATACACAAAAATAGTTTTTGTAGTCGGTAAAAGCATTTCTTTAAAATTTTGAATCAGTCGCCTGTTTTGATTTTTGGACTAACCTGTAAGTAACAAGAAGATTATAATATTTAAAAAAACTGTCAAACCTAAGATAAATCTTTCACCTTTTTATAAAAATGTACCTTGTACAGTTGGACGACGAACTCCTCTACGTTCGCAATCACTTGATCTGTCAGAGGGATCAATCCAAAACTTTCTAGGAGTGAGCAGGCATCTCTTTTGAATAATTTTCATGCACTTGTTTTTGTTATGGAGGAAATCTTAGATGTGCAGTCGCACCCGATGACGGCATGGAATGCCATAAGATTAGTGACTTGCTCAGGTGCCAATTTCTCGCAGATGTCATGGATTGGAATAAATTTGCGGTCTCTTTCTGTACCACTCATAATCCAAAATTTGAACATTTTATTTTTGAGAAATGGTGTACATAGAGCAAAAAGACGTCGGTGTCTCTGACCGAAACAACAACGTTGTCGGCTTTCACGTGAACTGTATGAAGAACCATTCTTGTGTCAGCTTCCTCATGTGTCGCTCTCAGATGGTTAAGGTCACGACCCTTAACAGTGGATTCTACTTGTGACTACTCTTCGAATCCACCTGAGAGCACCACTTCTAGTGACCCAAAGTCGTGCTTGAAAGCTTCTTCTGACAGAAACCTTTCGAGATCAGCTTCATTTTCAGGTAATGAGAGGAAGCTTTTCCAATCTTTGGGCAGGGGAACGTTACAGTTACTGATAACGCTTCGAACAGGAGCAAATCCTTTTCCTCTTTTTTTCCTGGTCCCTCCTTTCACAGATAATGGACGATACTGATCGAAGATTATGTGAACTTCTCGATAATTGGAGGCCACGTTTTGAATCCTGTTGTTTAAATCATTGGACAACTGCCCAAAGGATTTTGCATCTGCTGCAGGCTTGGCAAGGGTGTTAAAAAACGCCATGCCGCCAAAAATCAAGACTGATTTGGATTTATCAATGTCGAGCTTAGATTGGCATTCTACTAGCTTTATGATTTCCTTTGCCAATGATGCTTTTTCTGCTGGCCTAAGTTCACCACTCATAACCAGGTAAGTCTATTTTCCTTCCAGTTTCGTATGCTAGTACCAATGAATGCAAAAAGTGTCTATCTACTTGTTTTACTTTTTTAGAGCCATCTTCTGGGGTTTTCTTGCTAAGATCTGCTAAAGTGAGTGGCATGTTCTTCTTGATAGGCTCGTTGTAACTTTTGCGGACAATTCCAGTCTCTTCATTTTTAACAAGCCTTTCTGTGACAAACTCAACAATAAGATGTTCGCCTCGCATCTTTGCACCTAGTAGAGCATCTGATATTTTTGGAGTCCCTTTATCCATGGTTACTACATTGCTGACCACATCGGATGACCAGTGGGGTGATAGAAACTCAAAGGATTTCATGACTTGTACAATGTACAAGATTATCTTCGTCAGCAGCATCTCTAGTCCTGCGACCAAGAGTTTGTTCCTTGAAACAAGATTTAGTCTGAATACCATAAATTTGGTATGTTTGACTGGCTAATTCACTGCGCCAGGCTAACGTGAGCGCCCAACGCTGCAGTGTGCGTACATCTTGCGTTATACCCAGAATTCCACCTGAAGCACTCTTGCAAGTGCCCACAACCCACTCTTGTGCGTGATCCGGGTCTACTTGTGCAAACTTCTTTTCGCTTCGCAGCACACCAAAATCTCCAGCAAGAAATTTTGCTTCCACTTCTGGAGGTAACTGATGCATTTGAGCGTTGTATACACTTAATGACTTTAGGTAGTTTGTATGTCCGTACCAACCCAGCGACGACTTTGCATATATGGAACTGGAAGGGATCCGGCGAATGGCATTAAACGCTCAAATGTGAGGCAGGGGCAAGTTACTGTGATAGGAGGGGCCCAATGCTTACACATAGCGATAATATTGTTTAAGCTTTTGTCTTCTTTTAGCTTCAAAACTGATTCAAAATTTTAAAGAAATGCTTTTACCGACTACAAAAACTATTTTTGTGTATCTGTGTGTATTCCTTGCCCTCAAAACTATATAATGTAATGTTTAAATCACGTTCGTAGGTCTTAGGAGGCGGAAAATGTGCCGATTTCCGGTTTTTGGCCGCCATCTTAAATATCTCACTTCCGGTCGGGATCTCGAGTTGGTAACAGGCATTTTCGGATTCAGCGGGGTCGAATTAGCTAGAAAACACCTTCAACTCAAAAGTAATATGATTTGCTTCTAGACTCGTAACAGAAGCCTTTTTCTCAAATCTAGTCCTGACTATCTAACTGCTTATCCCTATTAAATTTTGTATTAATCGTATACATCGAAATAAATATTAGACGATGCTTTGATACCAGGGTTGAAATATTAGGGACAAAAAGCCGTGGAACGAATTTTCCATAGCGGCGAAGTGTCTAATGTAAGTGTCTTATGGACACTGGTATTAAACAGTTTCAAAATACCTATCAAGAAGAATTCAAAACTACCTTGTTCTTATTGAAAGCTGCGTGCTCTGCTTATTTTAATCATTTATCAATCCAAATCAGTCCGCGTCAGATTTTAATAAATTAATTCCTCTCGCTATCTGCACTTCAATATAACAAGGTTAAGCAATATTTATTCGAAACAAAGATTTATAGGCCTTCAGAAACAGGAGTCGGTTTTCGGGCTGCCCCAACTCTAAAACAAATAAACCTACCTAGTCGTAGGTATAGGAAGAATATAATTTTTATGTTTCAGAAGCTAACGGAACATAATAGGCATGTTTCCAGTGGTATTTTTAGAATGCATTTCTATTTTAATAGCTTGCTTTAAACCGACACCCGTTCCTTCAATGAATGTGTGTATGGTCTTTGTATGCACTATTAACTGTAATTAAAATTTTCATAATTTCTAGGGCTGCGTCAAAAGTGGTGTAGATACATAAGAAAGACATATAATTCTTTAGAAAAATTATAATGTGCTTAAATTTCTTTCCTTAGAAACGCGCGCGCGTAACACGGTTTTAAAGAAAGGGTACACAATAAAATGTTGAATTATTTTATGAGTTATTGGTCTTTTTAGTGTTCCGTGAAACGGAATACTTATGTGTCCGTAAATATGTCAGTCACAGGCGACTTTCTCTGAAACTATTTGACGTAAAAATTTGAAAGTTAGCACAGAGATAGAGCGTGGTGACCTAATTATAGACGTGAAGTACAAAAAGTTGAATATCGATTCTGGGGGTTAATTTCAGAGGGTAAATTGGGAAATGGAACAAAATTAAAGGACATCGTGTAGGGTGTCAAATGAAAGCTTATTGAAGCACGATTTCAAAAATATATATGATGTATTTTTTTGTTCTTTGTTTTTTTTTTGGGAAAAACGCTTAAAGATTGCTGCCCCCCGCCCTTATCTGAAATAATCATGAATATTGAGAATTTTGTGTAGATTGAGGGAAAATACTCAGAAAGTTGAATTTTGATTCTGGGGGTTAATTTCAGGAAGTAAACTGAGAAACTAAAAAAAACGTTTTTCAAGGGCTTCGTGTAGGGTGTCAAATGAAAGCTTATTTAAGCACGAATTCAACAATATATATGATGTATTTTCTATGCATTTTTTACCATTTTTTGGGAAAAACGCTTAAAAATTGCCCTCCTCCACCCTTATCGCCTAAAGGATCCCTCAGAAAGATCTGAAAAAATTATGAATTTGGAGAATTAAGTGTAAATTGAGGGAAAATTTTCAAAAAGTTATATTTTCATTCTGGGGGTTAATTTCGGGGGTAAATTGGGAACCTAAAAAAAAAGATTTTTAATGGCATCGTGTATACAAAAATTTTTCGAAAACTCATTTTTTAAAAGCACGTTTTATCGAAAATATTTTTTCTCGAAAACAGGACTTTTTCGACAATACAGTTATTCGAAAACTGGGGATGTTTTCCAATTTTTTTTTGGAAACCAATAACTTGTTTTTTAAGAAAACATGTTTTTTTATGTTCTGACAGCCCACGAAGACCGAAGTCTACGTACTATGTACCGTGGGTGTACTGGGGAAATCCGACTCACACATCCAGAGCTGGGAACATCCGTCGGGACTTCACCAGCCCTTTAAGAGGATGTGTGGGGTGGTACCACCTCGGTCGAGGAAGAAATCCTCTACCACCTTCCTGTTTGATTGTTTGATTAATATGATAGTGTAAATATTGTAGTATTTTTTATTTATGCCTTCTGCATATTTGGGGGATATACGAGTACTTACGTAAGTACAATTTTTCGAAAAACATTTTCTTAATATTAATTTTTTCAAGCAACGGCTTTTGGAAAAAGAATTTTACGAGAAAGTAACGTATCAAACCTAAGGAAAACTGATCAAACTCAAAAAGGGTTCGTGTAGGTTTGTTCAGGATCGTTTTTCGTCTATTTTTATTTAACATTTCCCACGCTAGTAGAGTTTATGGCCTAATACTGCTTTCGAAAAAATATATTTTCGGAAATTATATACTTAGCTATTTTCGAAAAATTATTTTTTAAAGAAATTTTTGAAAAACATTTATTGTCGAAATATGTATTTTGGAGAATTTCATAAATCCGTTTCCAAAAGAGCATCTTTTGAAAACTTTGTTAAGATATTTTTGAAAAAATTACTTTCGAAATAGGTTTTCGAGAAAATATTTTCGAAAAATTTCTTAAAGTCGTTTTCGAAAAAGCTGTTTTTAAAAACAAAATTGCTCTTAAGGAAAATTTTTCAAAAAAATCCTATTTGGTTATACATATGTTTCCTTTAGTAAGGAATGTTTTTAGAAACCATCTAAGAGGATATAAATCAAAAATGCCGAAAAAGGCTTGCATTTTTTATATAACATATTCGTATTATAGATCTGTTATTCTTGTTTTTGTGGTATAGTTTATATGTTAGAGAATTTACATAGACGGCAAATGCAAACGTTTGTTTTTGTTTATATTATTTTGTAGAACATGTACGAATGGTTAATATTTATGTTACAATATTTATTTTTATAAAATTCGCTATTAAAATCCTTTTTGTATGAGAATCAAGGGGGGGCGACCCCTGCGCCCCCCCCCCTCCCCGTCATCCGCGTCTGTCTGATTCCATTGTTATAAATTAGGTGGACAGCATAATACGAGTATATTGAACAAAGACTTTAATGTTATAAATTTCTTCTTACTGTTTTAAAAATTAATTCAAGTAATAATTGTCTAACATGACTGTGGTCGTTATTTACAATAATTGTTTAACCCCAGTCGTAAAAATTTTAAATTTAAAAAGTACACAAAACCGCAAGTATATTTGCTTCTGGGTACAGTGTCTAGACAAATAAGGTTTTTATGTCCCACTGCATTTTAATTTTATGATTGGTCAATATTTGTTTAATTTTTATTAATCGAGGAGGCATATCTTTTATAGCTTCAACAGATATATTCAAATCAAGTTTTAAAATCTTTTAAGTGACATTTCTCAGCGGCGTCGATAGGACTTGAATATACATAGAACTGGAGCAGAACTGTAGCGAACAAAGATGCCAAATTATATATTTTTCTTCCTCTTTGACTCCGTCGTTTTCTTGTCCAATTATCTCTACAACACCCGATTCTGAGTTTCTTTTTCTGTTGACTGTTATTGCTCACATTATTCCTGGCTAAATTTACCCATTTCTGCTTTGGTCCTCTTTTAACTCTCCTTCTATAATAATATACTTCCATTGCCATTATCATGTTTTCTTCTTATCAGATTCACGCTCTACTCTTCTTCCCTCTATCTTTTTGGATATTTCCTTAACCCTGGTTTCTTATTCTGTTATTTCTGTCATTCTGTCTCCCCTTCTTCTTTTAAATCTTCTATGATAGTACTCGTTGGACTAATATATCGACAATTCTTTGCTTCATTTAGCTTTCTTTCTTGTCTTCATTCTTTTCCGTTTTTTTATCTTTGGACAGCCCACGAAGGTCTAAACCTAAGTACTATATGTACCGTGGGTGTACTAGGAGTGTCTGACACATACATCCCGAGCTGGAAACATCCGTATGGATTTCACCAGCTCTTTAAGCAGATGTGTGGGATGGTGCCTTCTCGGACGAGGACGAAATCCTGTACCACCTTCCTTGTTTCCCAGGCGGTCACCCATCCAAGTAATAATCATGCCGGGCGTCGCTTAACTTCTGTGATCGAACGGAAACTACTTTCAAACATATTTATTATTTACATATATATACATCTACATAGGCAACTTAAAAACTGAACGGAAACTACTTCATTTCAAAACTATACTTAATAATATTTACAACGTCACGCTTATTACTAAACTTAGCTAATATATACATACATACATACCTATATATTTACAAACGGCACGCGTTACGACCTCTAGGCGAGGAAGTCCAAAGCGACCAGAGTGCGGCCGGAGCTGATGGAAACCCTGGGTAATCCACTGACGCGGAGATGAGAGGGGGGGGGGACGACTCTTCCCGACAGGCTTGCAGAGTCAGAAAGAATATTTTACACATGGTTTATTATGAATGGATTTATTGAATATTTACAGCTACTATATACATAATTGAATTTGACCTCGCTGGAAAAGCGCCACTGAAAAAACCAGCTTCAAAGGGGAGCGGAATCTCATTTTCAACATCATTTATTTGTTTCATATTAATATTTATAATACGTGTACCTATATACTTTCTTACATCTAATTAAGTATAATATTTACAAGTTACATGGCAATATGTGCATAGAATTATATACATTTTGTGCCAGAAGGATGCAGCCAGGCTGTGGCTGGGGCTGGTGTTGGCCTCGGGTAAGAATTGTATTATGTTAGTTTCGCTAACGGCCCCATTCGATAGTGAACTCTTGGAGCCACGCAATTTATTTTTGTTTCTGAAAAGGTTATAGTTTAAATGAATTAAGATTAAATTTTCGTTTTATTATTAGCTAAAATTTAATTTAAAACAAAAATAAATTTCATGGCTCCAAGAGATCACCATGGCTCGACTACCGAAGTTAAACGTTGCACCACCCTTCCGTCTATGCACTCAGTTTTCTATCTACTGCTTTTCAGACCTCTATCTTCCGATTATCAAAATTATATAAATATAATTATATACGAAAAGCAAGCACTATGCCATCAAGCTGCTTTCATCACTAGTTTGGAATTTCTTGTCTGCAAGAGTTTCAGCATTTCTGAAGCCGAAAACTACAGTTGCCTGTCATTATCTCATTAAAATTCTTCTTAAACATTTCCATTGCTGAAAAAAGTTCGTCTTTAAGGTAATCATGACGGAATTTTCAGTAATTCTGTGTAAATACCTATTTAGACATGTTTTGTACGTCCAATATTTTGAATGTAGTACTGGGTTTTTATTTTTTTCATTCAAATTATTAACATTACGTTAATAAGTATATTAAAAATAGTTATCTAATTTTAAGGGATACTAATTAGTAACTTATAAAAAGAGATATTTATTCGAGACAATTCACTTAGGTTCAAAATATGTGGGGGTCTGGAAAGAAGTAAGATGGGAACTACCGATACGGAACTTGAAACACAAAGATTAGATAAGGACCGGAAGACTTTTGGAAACAAGAGTTTCCGTAATCTGGACACTTTAGATGTCAAATAGTAAAGGGATGCAAACTTGATTCATTTTTGTTGTTCTGTTTTTTTGGACAGGAGGATGCAAAAGTCAAAGATTGTGCGGCTTCTCAGTTGTGGAAATAACATTTCAGGTTTGGTCTTATTTGAAAAATATACAACAATAGGTTTGACAGAAGAGCGGGGAGTAACAAGGAGAGGTAATAGATACAGGAAAGAGTACTTACAGGGGTGCAGCATCTGATGAGAAGAAGGAATGATTAAATCGGAAATGGCAATGTAAGTGTATGGAAGGAGAAGTAGAGAAACACGAAGGCAGAGATTGGTAAATTGAGTTAACAGTTATCTAAGGGAAAAAGGTTTAATGGAAGGAATAACTTAGGTCTTGGCATAGTGGAGACTAGGAACTCAATCAGAAACGTCGATATAAGGTTGGGAAAAGATAAAGTCATAAAAGAAGAAGGGAAAGAATACGCATTGGAAGAGAAAAGGTGTAGTCAAGCTAGAAAAATAAATCTATTGAAGTGATGCGTTTGTGCCAGCTGAGATCACATCTGAAAAGAAATACCAACAAGATCAAAATGATTCTTTATTTTTCAAGCATGCGTAGCAAGATTGACTAAAATTTTTATATTTGGTCTAATACTGTACTGTCACTACAGCGTTCTCTCCAGAATTGGAAGTGACGTGACAAATCTAACGGTTTTCGAACAAATGTTACCAACGGGTGTTCGTGGTTTCATAAAACTAAAAATAAAACGTCCTGATACGTCACTGGTTTATGGAGAGAAAGATATTTGTCGCAATAAAACTTTTATGGTGGGATCGGAATCATGATTAATGGACTTCAATACAATTAACATAAATATATGTTTTTAACCTTTTGCTTGTACAACAACAAAACATTTTGTTACTTCTTTTTACTCCTAACTTACTAACTTTTTATTAAATATATATTAATACCAGCTTTTACCCACGGCTTCGCTCGCGTATAGGTTACCCTGCATACGAATTATCAATGTCTCTATATATAAAAGAGGAAACTGACTGACTGACTGACGGACTGAGGTATCTATCAACGCACAGCCCACACCGCTAGGTCTAGAAACTTGAAATTTTGCACAGAGGTTTCTTATATATCGTGGGCGTGCACTAAGAACGGGTTTTTAAAAATTCAACCCCTAAGGGGGTGAAATAGGGGTTCAAACTTTATATGGAGAAAAAATACTAGATTGTCCTATTAACTCCAAACTTCATAGAAGTACTCTAAAAAATAAATGTTTAAACGCGTGTTTCCAGTTTTTAATAAATCAACCCCTAAGGGGGTCAAATGGGGGTTCAAAGTTTGTAATGGAATAAAATTGTTATACGGTTCTATTACCTTGAAACTACGTAAAAGTACTCTAAAAAATCAACACGTGTTTAATAACTTTTTAGAAAATCAAATTTTGTATGACAAATGTTAAGAAAATTAACGTGTGGGGAGAGGGGTAAAAAACGACTGTCAAATTCATCAAAAACGTTAATTAATGTGTCGTTTTCGGGGTTATTGAGGTCAAAAAATCTAATATAGCATGGCCATTACATATTCAAAAAGGTGAGATAAGATGCATGGGGGGGGGGGGGGGGAGAATAGGTGTACTAAAAAGAAAGAACATTTTCATAAAAATGAACAAAGTTAAGTTTACCATTAACCGCAGTAATAAATAAGTACGTAACAATATTATTTCATCCTTTTCAGTGCTTTTCCTTTTGTGAAGTTGGCTCATTGAAATATTTTTTAGGAGCAATAATTCATAAATACAACCTGACAAAATCTAATATTAATTTTATTTACTTTACATACATTTTCTATTAGTTACCTGAGTCCGACCCCGGTTTTTTCGTCATGTAATATGGAAATCTGGTCTCTAGATATAACTAACCTAACCTAACATAACTCATATTTCATGTATTCATAATCATGACTTCAAAATTACACTATTATCACCTATACCACGCGGCCGAAGTAGTAGGAGAAAGCTACTTGGCTTTTACGTTTCCGTTTTGTAAAAAAAGTAAAATCGATTTTATGATATTTAGGATTCATTGCTCGAGTGAAGAGCGAAGATTGTCACAAAGTAGCTGTTGTTTTACTGGCAACACTATGTCTCAACTTCTGTTATTTTTAACGGCTACGTTTGAAGAGAGTTAACTTTTTTGCCATAGTTAATCCGGTTGCCATATTTAAAAGCCAGGGATTCACAAACAGGGCTTAAAATTAGTACGATTTAAAATATGAATTTTTAGTTTACAAGTTATGTTGCGGCAATTTTGAATATGTTTAATCTGAAACTCGTGTTATAATATAGTAATTCTGGAAGTTCGTCTCCTATTCTACCCAAGGTATCTAATTTTGTTAACATTAAGTACCAATCTCTGATAAAATTGATTTTAACGTTTCACTCTGTAAAATTTAACGCTTTTTTTAAATGAATCTGCAAGATAAAATTAATGGAGCACGACAGTAAGCGGTATAATAAAAGATAAAATCTGCATTCCCGAAATAAAATATGTGAAGGAAAATAATTAAAAAAGCGTAAAAACAGTCATTACCATGTAAATGAACTTTAATAAAATTTGCTTTTTCTTTCATGACGCTTGTTTAGGTCGGACTTGGTAAATTTTGTTGCAAATAAAAGACAAAAATAATAGCTATAAAATAGAGGGAGATTAACACATCGTTTACTGCATTATTTTTGACTTGAGGATCTTCTAGGGTCTCCAAAGTTTTTTCCTGTAGATCACTTGCCAAATTACTTTTTTTTCCCGCAGACCCAATGCCGTCAAAATGTGTTTTTACAGCTGACACAGTGCTGCTCACTTTGATAGTTTGTCAAGGGTTTTTTTTTGTAGAGTGGACTGTTTTTCCTAGGAACTATCTGGTAAATTTAGCTACTTATAACAAGTACGAAGTACGTTGTACATTCACGCAATCTATTTTCTCATCTGTCATTTACGGAACACCTGAATCGATGATGACTGTTTGTGGACCTCCGTCAAAATGTGTTTTTACAGCTGACACAGTGCTGCTCACTTTGATAGTTTGTCAAGGGTTTTTTTTGTAGAGTGGACTGTTTTTCCTAGGAACTATCTGGTAAATTTAGCTACTTATAACAAGTAAGAAGTACGTTGTACATTCACGCAATCTATTTTCTCATCTGTCATTTACGGAACACCTGAATCGATGATGACTGTTTGTGGACCTCCGTCAAAATGTGTTTTTACAGCTGACACAGTGCTGCTCACTTTGATAGTTTGTCAAGGGTTTTTTTTTGTAGAGTGGACTGTTTTTCCTAGGAACTATCTGGTAAATTTAGCTACTTATAACAAGTAAGAAGTACGTTGTACATTCACGCAATCTATTTTCTCATCTGTCATTTACAGAACACCTGAATCGATGATGACTGTTTGTGGACCTCCGTCAAAATGTGTTTTTACAGCTGACACAGTGCTGCTCACTTTGATAGTTTGTCAAGGGTTTTTTTTGTAGAGTGGACTGTTTTTCCTAGGAACTATCTGGTAAATTTAGCTACTTATAACAAGTAAGAAGTACGTTGTACATTCACGCAATCTATTTTCTCATCTGTCATTTACAGAACACCTGAATCGATGATGACTGTTTGTGGACCTCCGTCAAAATGTGTTTTTACAGCTGACACAGTGCTGCTCACTTTGATAGTTTGTCAAGGGTTTTTTTTTGTAGAGTGGACTGTTTTTCCTAGGAACTATCTGGTAAATTTAGCTACTTATAACAAGTAAGAAGTACGTTGTACATTCACGCAATCTATTTTCTCATCTGTCATTTACGGAACACCTGAATCGATGATGACTGTTTGTGGACCTCCGTCAAAATGTGTTTTTACAGCTGACACAGTGCTGCTCACTTTGATAGTTTGTCAAGGGTTTTTTTTGTAGAGTGGACTGTTTTTCCTAGGAACTATCTGGTAAATTTAGCTACTTATAACAAGTACGAAGTACGTTGTACATTCACGCAATCTATTTTCTCATCTGTCATTTACGGAACACCTGAATCGATGATGACTGTTTGTGGACCTCCATTTACATCTCCCAAATCTCTTTGTCGCTGACATGGACCCCCTGCAAGTCAAAAACGACCCCTGGGTGTCGATATAGACCACTTTGGGAATCATCGTTCTAGAGTTTTGTATCTTACAGAAGGTCGAAATGTTGTCTTGGGCTATATTAGGTACATCTATCTATTATTGAGGCAAGAGTGGTTTCAGAAGTTACAATTCGGTCTTTGAAATAATCGTATTTAGGTCTAAACTGGGTTAAAGCGACAGCGTTGCACTATATTTTTTACAAGCTTTTATTTAACTTTACCTGTTAGTTTGCTTGTATGTATGTATGTATGTTAGTATATTTAGGTCAAATATTGCAATCAAAATTTCGACTGGCTCTTATTAAGTCAGAGCTTTCAAATTTTGCTCACGTGTATAAGTCCGGTGACAATGCAATATAGTGTATCTAATATTGTTCTAAATCCAATATGGCGGACGCCTCAAGATGGCGGATAACCATTTTCTTCACAGTCTCCCTAATTAATATGGATATTAAATGAAACAGTTTGACGAGTAGAATACGACAAGCTATGTGACATCATTTTAAACCCAATATGGCGGACGCCACAAGATGGCGGTCACCTTTCTCTTCACAATCCCTTTGATATGGTTATGTAATGAAAGGGTTTGGCGAATAAAATACGATACGCTTGGTGACGTCATCCTAAACCCAATATGGCGGACGCGATAAGATGGCGGATTCTTTAAAACCCCCTTGGCATTTGTATCAAATAAAAGGGTTTGACGAGTAGAATGCGATATGCTATGTGACATCATTATAAATCCAATATGGCGGACGCTATCAGATGACGGATTACCTTTTTCGTTACAATTCCCTTGATATGGATATCAAATAAAAGGGTTTGATGAGTAGAATACGATAAGCTATGTGACATCATTCTAAACCCAATATGGCGGATGCCACAACATGGCGGTCACCTTTTTTTCACAATCACGATATGGGTATCAAATGAACGGGTTTGACGAATAACGATATGACGAATCTATGTGACGTCATCCTAAACCCAATATGGCGGACGTGACAAGATGGCGGATTACCTTTTTCTTCACAACCCCCTTGAGTAGAATGCGGTAAGCTATGTGACGTTATTATAAACCCAATGTATTGGCCGCCACAATATGCCGGATTCCCTTTTTCTTCACAATCCCCTTGGTATGGGTATCAAATAAAAGGGTTTGACGAGTAGAATACGATAAACTATGTGACGTCATTCTAAACCCAATATGGCAGATGGCAGATTACCTTTTTCTTTACAATCGCCTTGATATGGGTATCAAATGAAAGGGTTTGACAAGTAGAATTCGATAACAGGTAAAGTGCCTTGTAAGGATGATGCATTATCAGAAATGCATAGGTTAAGAGGTAACTAAAAATTTAAAAATAAAATCTTATGTAAAAAATACTTTTTAAAAACAAGCTTTTATTATTTAGATGTACTAAAACGAAAAAAATAAGTATAGTTTTTTCATTGTGACAATGCTGAATGCTATTTATGGGTGGACGTAGTTCGCATGGGTGGATCCTAATAAAAGTAGTATCAAAGTTATCACTGAAACAGATATAATACCTATATTATGTTAAATTTATTGTATTAGAAAGTTGTCGCGCGAGTAGAAGAGAAAAAAATACATACTTATAGCTACTTACAATTACTGCCAAACAAAATTAATGCCTGTATGAACTTTTCCCCCGAAAGTTCCTTCTGATAGTACCAAACAAATCTTGGCGTTACCTTCTTATACATACATAGTGTCCGCAAGAGCTTAGTTGTTTGTTTTATGTTTATTCTAGAAAGACTTATTGCTGTTTTTAACATTTTATGTCACGCATATGAAATAGTTTCCATATAAAACAATTCAGTTAACTTGACAGCAGTTATATTTTTTGGTAAAGAAATAAAGTGGATTTGAAGTCATGCCAAGTTGTTACGCTGCAGTATTCCGTCGCGAAATGGTTTGTGTTATCAGTCGTTCTAAAAATGAATACATGTTGACATTTATTTTTAAGGATCCAGTCTATACACGGAATATGCCTCTGAAAATGCTGTGATGTGCTTTTTCATTTTAGTGCTATTTTTAAATGTAATTTTATAAAATTTATGTTTTTCAAACAGAATTGCTGTATTATGGAGCAGTTCTGCTCCATAATACAGCAGCATATACAGGATGTTATGGAAATTGTTAGGACATATATTGTAATGGGTAGTCTAAAGACATACACTTTTTTGGATTAATCGAACAACTGTAAAATTTTCACCCGAAACCAGACCATACTCTGCTGCGATGTTGTAAATTGTTTAACAAAAATTCATGGGTTGCATATACTTTGCCACGAATGTCAAATAATATGTTTAATAAAGAAAAGAGAATAGGTTGAATAAGAGAGTTGTGTTTTTTAATAAATAAATAATTTTTTTGTTTTCAATTTTTCATTAGTGCTGATGGTAAAAAATACCGTGCAGCCTTTTAGGCATTGTGTTTAATTAGTTAGTGAAACGTTTTTTCATTAATGGCTATACCTACTGTTTTGTTACTGCTGTATATGTGTGTTCCTTTCTAGAGGAAGTGAACTGTACAGAGATTTTACTTCAAAAGTTTCAAAAATATTAGTTTCCAGTTTTTAATAGTGCGTATAGTGACAAAATACTTAGACTTTTGCAGAAAAAATTACGATACGTTAAACTCGTCGTCACTTTTCGTATAACTTGAGAACAGACAGGAATTGTGTTACACCATTTTGTGATATAGTGTAGAGCAACTTATTTTATGTATGAACATCGACTTATCTCACTTTTAGATTTTTTTGAGTTACGTCATTTTGTGTTTTGACGACGATATTTGAGTGAACTAAATGTATGGACAACCTGACTGGAAAGTGTTGTTTGCTGATAGTATTTTGAATTTAAATATTTCGTTTTAATTAGGGTGTGGTTTTAAGGCCTCACGAAAAATCCTAATGTAGCAAAATTACCTTATCAAAAAGTATTGAAATTATCAAGAATATATCGTAGTTTACTCGCAAGTATACCCACAATATAAAATCAAACTCATTCCAAGATAATAATAATTTGGGAATAAAGGAAACTTCATCATAAATATTAGCATAACTCACAAGTGACAGAACAAAAAACTTATCAAAATCTAACTGATTAACTAAATGATCCAAATTTAAACCAGTACTGTCTAAAAGATTTTTAATAAATCTTGGGGAATAAAATATATGTCTATCATAAAGCAATATTGTTTGAAACTTTATTATAACAATAATATGTCAAAAAGAATTTCAGACTTAACGTGAAGCAACAGAATATTTTTACCAAATAATAAAATTAACTAGCCGAACTGCAAGGCACCAATAAAAAAAATAAAAAATAAAATTACTTTGAATTCTTGCCAACAATATGGTGCAGTATTGTGTTTCAACAATGGCGTGTGTTATTGCATTTATTGCTTAAAAATAAAACATTCTCATAGAAAATTTTCAAATGCAGCAAAAGTTGTTACACCAAGGAATAGGTGTGAAAATAACTTTTTGATTTTTGGTACTATTCTTTTATTAAAATAAAAAGTTTACACCCGAGATTCACTAGATGAGTTTACTTAGAAGTGATTGAAATTTAGACCTTCTAGTTGTCCACAGTTTTTTCACCATTCAATATTATTCTATTATTTCTGCGAGTTGGTTGTTTCTAAAATGAATTTGGTTCTATTATCATAAAAAATAGGTACTAAGGTAAGGTTAAAGGGGCAGCTTTCCAGCTAACTTGCATACTAATCTCACATAGACCTGGGTGGTCCGTTGGGATACCACATTTGCCTTATAACCAACCTGCATTAGAATGCTGTTGATAAACATAAAAAGGTCCAAATGGTTCACTGCTTACGACCTCCAGTCCGCTGAAGAACATTTCACCGAAAGCCTCAAATCTTCTTATTGCAAGGTCAGAGTATTCACATAAGAAATGCTTCCGACTATGTTTTAACAACAATTTTATATTAGCATGGTGTTATTAATAATAGAGGTGGCCATACGTTGTATTAAAATCAAAAATTTTTCAAGTTTTGTGGTAGTGTACTCTAAGAACTTTCTTTACTTTTTGTATACCCTGTATAAGTCAAATTATTATAAATAAACTTTATTGTTTTAGTGCAAGTAAAAAATGTTTGGTCGAATTTTAGTTTTATTGAATCAATACCCAAAATAGGGTAAGTAAAATATATTTTTAGCGTTGTCCCTTAGATCATTTTGATATGTGTACTTACATTGCCATTACCTTTATAAATTTTCAAAACAACTTAGAAATAAATTCATTGTAGAAAATGAAGTTGCCTTATTCTTATACGTGTCATATTCTTACCAATAGTAAATCTAGACGGAAATATTTTGATGCCATAACTGACTACAGTCAAATCTTAAAAATTCATGTTTATATTTTTATAAAAATGTATTTTTAGTTATGCATTCAAGCCTGTTTTAAAACAACTTTCCATTGTAGGTTTCTCTGGGGGATGTTAATTAATGATTCTATAATATATTTTAAATCGATAAGAAACACAATATAAAATACACTCTAAAAATATACAGTATACATCCATAACTGGCATCAGTGAATATTTTATTAACAGATTCCGCATACCATATTATGAAATTTTAATTGAATTAATCTAAATCATCCATTGATCAATTTATCCTTCTATTTTAGCCACCATTGTATGCGATATAAATTTAAATAATATAAAATAGTTCATTATTTGAGACAATTGCTTGGAAACATGTAAACACACATTATTAAACAAAAATTGGAAGCTATGTATCAGGACCGGATCTAGTGTTTTTGCCGCCCCAGGCAAAACCCAAATTTGGCGCTCCAATATTCAAAAAAATTATATAACGTACCTATTATAAACTAAACATATACAAAAAATGTAAAATTATTTTCTTAAAAGCTTGTCGCGTGAATAGAAAAGAAAAAATTCATACTTAGGTATTACGCGACAAGCTTTTAAGACAATAAATTTAATATAACATATTATATCTGTTTCAGTGATAACTTTGATACTACTTTTATTAGGATCCACTCACGCAAACTACGTCCACTTATAAATAACATCCAGCATTGTCCCAATGAAAAAACTATACTTATTTTTTTCGTTTTTTTAGTACATGAAATAATAAATGCTTGGTTTTAAAAAGTATTTTTTACCTAAGATTTTATTACTGCTGAAAGCTCAGGAGAACTTCTCTAAGTTTAACAGGAACGTTTTTGTTGGGATAGTATTTTTAAGCACTAGAGATGTATGTATTATGCAATTACGCAGGCGTTTATGAGCCAGTCAATATTTGAAATTATGTTTACATTGTGTTGTGTGCCACCTATTATTGAATATTAAAAATCTCTAGTAGAAGTAACATTTTTCGTCAATAAATATTAAATCTATGACGGTTTCAACAGCAGGGCCCTTTTATTATGAGTTTATGAGCCATAAATTATATCAAATTTCTATAAAAGTACTTTTATGATATAAAGTTGTTATTGGTTTTAAACTTGTTATAACTTCTTAATATTTTTTATGTATGGGTGGCTTCCTGCATATTATGTATATACTCGTATCGTGGTCAAATTTAATACAGTTACTGTTTGTTAAAATTGAACACTATTATGCATTGTTTTTGAACTTAGACTAAAATTTTTATTGGCAACCAAGGTTGATAAAAATGATGATTTTAAAAAAATTAAAAATTAGCGATTTTTTTTTTAAATCTAAAATCAGCGATATTTTTAAATTTTGATTTTTTGATATGATACTCGTTATACATTGAATCGTTTTTAAATTATGGGCTATTTTCAACACTCTGTATATCTATAACGAGTATCATTTCGAAACAACTTATATGACTTAATCGGTCTAGTATCTCCGGTTGCTCTATGGCCTATTAGTTATGGGACACCCTGTATATCAGGGAGGGCGGAAAAAATTAGAAATGTTCACAAATATAAATTGTATTTAGATGTTTGGCACTATTTTCGAGTGTGCGTGTTTTTATAGAAAGGTGCTTTAAATCATTCACCCCATTTTTTGACCAATTATCATCACCTCCAAAAAGCAGACATACAAAACAGAAAAATGAGTTTTCTTTCTCACAACCACAAATCCAAACAGTGTTGCTGTAAATATTTTTGTCAAACATACGCTTAAAAGCATTTTTGTTCTTGTATTGTCGCTGCTCTTGCACTATATTTAATTCTCGAGTTGGACGGTCACCATGTTTTATTTCAAGTTTTTTGATTTCACTCACTTTCATCATGTACACTTAATAAACTAATAAGAAGTTGTTTAACAAACTATAGAATTCTAAAAAAGACGCTAAATATGAAAAAAACGAAACGCAAAATTAAACAGTACACACGGACCGGACTTGGGCGGACTAAACGGAGCCCAAAGCGTGTTGTAAATTTTTCATACTACCGCCTGACCTTTCATTGCTTCTTGGCGGTTGTTATGCCGACCGCCGCAAGCTTTAGGACCGATCTTGCGGCAGAGTATCTGGAGCCCATTTCAACGTTTTACCACCGAATATATGAGGAAAATTAGTACGGGCGCCGGTACCATGCTTTAAAACGTGACTCGTCTTAGACTTGATTTACGATATATTTTTTTAAAAATATATTTCGTAAATCTAGGTTATTTTTGGAGAAGTGTTATTGTTGCTATAATAAATTATATTTTTTTGACCTTTTGAGTTTGTCAGGGAGGGCGGCGTCCCAGAGGCTCCCCCCCCCCCCACCGCACGAGCCGCCACTGGGTGCAACGTAAAATTCAGTATGTATTGGTAGATATATAGCTATTCAGTATTGTACGTTTAGGATAGTGAAATTTAAGTGTTATTCGACGACTTTTTCATGATATATAGTATAAAATAATACACCCAAACATTTTTAGGCACTTAAAGAGTAACTTGTATAACTCAAAGCCCATACGTCTATTAGTATTCCACTTTGTATGGGAAAAGTATCAGGTGATTACAAATTTACGATGTCTAGTTTTGTTGAAAGTGTTTTTATGTAAACGTTTTGTACGTTGAAATGTATGGGGGTGGGTAAAATAAATAGCACTCACAAAACGTCATATATAATTACCGAATCAATAACTATTAATTATGTTTTTTTTTATTTCATAGAACTATTTATAAGTGATCTATCTTACGATAATTATAACAGGCTATTATTAGAAGTAATATGCAGTTGTAAAATATAAATAGTTATTATGTTTTAAGTAAAAAAGCTTAAATGAAATTGTAGCTCAATTAGTAGAGTTTATATAACTTCTTAAGTTTATTGCATTTAACTAACAATAGGTCAAACAACAATATAGTTTTACATTCAATTGATTATTGTTTTTATATATTATATATTATCATCAGTAATGTTGTTCTCGTTCAAAATTTTCTGATTAAAAGTACTGCAGTCGTCCTGTCGTTAACATTGTACAGTGGTTTCACTTCAAAACTAGTCACCATCAATATCACAAGAGTAAGGAAATTAGGTTTAAATAAAAATCAAAAATACCCCCTCACCCTCATCTATCCAAGAAGGTATGCCGATTATTGCTAAAGCATTTCACAACTTCCGAGAAGAATTGGAAAATTAGCTGTATTATTGTCTAGAGTACTGCTCCCACATCTGGGGAGTGGCATCACCTTCGACACTTGATTCTATCCAAAAGAGAGCCATTCGACTTATCAACGACCCAGCCCTCACGAGAAAACTCCCTTCTCTCGCTCATCGCCGCGCTGTAGGGGACTTATCCCTTTTCTACCGCTACTTCCACGGATTTTGTTCTGAAGAACTAGCCGGTATTATTCCCCCCTTGACTGTTCCTGACAGAACAACAAGAGGTGCGTTATGTATGCACCCCTTTACTGTCCAGCTACAAAAGCCTAGAACAGACCACTTCTCTCGCAGATTCATAGCAGGGTCTCCAGATTATGGAACAAATTGCCTGCAGATGTTTTCCCTTCCCGTCCCAACTTCCAATCCTTCAACTCCCGTGTCAATAGACTACATTTACCTTCATTTCAGACTCCCACGGTATGTTAGTACTTAGGCTGGAAGTCTACGTGGGATGTCTTAGATAAAAAAATAGATATATAATAGAATTAAAACTTAATAATAAACAAAAATTAGTGCTGCAATAATAGTTCTACAGTTCTGTAGAATTAGAAGGTATTTTGTAGTTTACAACTTAAATTTTTGACTGTTAACAAAGTGTGAAGTTGGTTCCCATGAAATATTTTTTAACAAAAGCTCTGGTTCTGGCAAGCATAAGTTTCAGTTAGTGCTCCCACAGTTCTACAGTTTTCCATAAAGATAATAACATTTTGTTGTTGAATTTTTTACTTCCCAAAAACAGAAAATATGTAATACAATTTTTTTGGTAACAGTTCTGGCCTTGAAAATCATAAATAACTGCAGAACTCCTTTTGAACTATTAAGCACTGTGGCCAAACTTTTGTTTTTGCAATAATTGGGGGCTGCGTGAAATAAGCCCCCAATTATTAAAATATCGTTTTTACTTTTATTTTAACCGAACTATTAGTAAAAAGTAAAATGAACTCTAGAGCTTTTCGTAGAAAACTCGGAACTCTATTAATTTTTAATAAATTATGCATTTGGGGAGCCAACTCCACGGTCATAATGTATTGAGCTACATGGAGACTACGTACAACAATAAAAACTTTTTTTAACCAATATTTTGCTCTTTTCTTATTACGGAAGCTTTTCATCCAAAATTTTGTTTGTCCGCTTTTTGACGCACAAGTGTATATTAATTTACGATGATACAATAACATATTTTACAACCTCTTTGACCACAAGATCTTGATCATTCTTGTTAATTTTTTAAGAAGAGATACTCAAGCATTTTTAACAGGTTAATTAACCCATTTCTTGCTGATAACAGCCCACTTAAATAGCCGTTCGAAAGTAAAATAGATATAGTAGTTCGTGCCATCGCAACCTGCCCACAAAGATCCATTCCTTGTTAGTTCCCACACAGACTTGTCAAAATGTCGCGCAGTGTTAACGGACTCACTAACGTTAATCATTATTATCATTTTTCTTGTTTAGCTACTTCATTTTTCTTGCATATTATTATTCATAAATCATGTTCTCAACATAATACACTGTAAAAAATCTAGTGTAAAATTGATGGTGTATATAAGATCCAGCATCTTAAAGGTAAATTTCAGGCGATTCTACCTGAAATTTACACTCTTGTGTTAATTTCACTTAAAATTTTACACTCAAAATGCTGGACCTGTATGTATACACTATCCAGAGTGTTTTTTTACGCTCGATTTTTTTACTTTGTACGAGGTTACACTACAACTGTTAATAAAGTCTATCGTAGTCTTGCCGATGATTCGTGATACGATACCTTTGTATCATAGTATGCACACTATAATTAAAAATGTAGGAGAAATACAGAACTAATTTATAATGTGCGTTTTAACATAAAATATGGAATATTTGAATAATTGTTGTTCTTCAAAATTTTATAAATTTAGAGTAAACAATTATGTAGAGCTTGAGCAGAGTACGTATACTTATTCAAATAAAAATTAAATTCTCTTAGTTTTCTACTATTTTTAGCAATAAATATTTTTCCTTTTTAGTATAATTTCAAGATCTCCCTTTGTTTCTTTTTCATAATTATTATTCGTAAGCAACACACAATTACACTTGAAAACAAACATAAGACAGGTTAGGTACAACTTTTTACACTTGGCATCTACACGAACGCTTCCGATTGCTCGAATGCCGATGCCGATGTTAAATGATTTCTTTTTAACGCAGGTCTTGATCAGATTTGGCTAAATAATGGGTTATTTGTCAAAAATTTAACACTGCATTTAAATTGTGCTGCAACCTGCCGTTCTACACTGAAGAGTCGTTGGCTTTTTATGGCAAATAACCAAGCAACGACATTATATAAAAGCAAAACAGTAGCAATGGACACTGAATACTCCTCTTAGGTCTAATATTTTTAGTAAAGTGCAAATTTAAAAGCTCTCCTGTGTATTTAGCTTTGGATTTTTTCACACTGTCAAGATTATTTTTGATTTATATTATGCGGACGTTGAGAATATGAGGATTTTCATTCGGCGGCGACAGAAATGTTGTTTTAGGGTATTTATGCTTGCATAAAAATACCCGAAACACGTCTGGGAATAGGATACCTAAAAAATGATTTGTAGTACATGTGACATTTTGGCAACAGTTTAACTAATGTAAGCGCAGAGGCGTAACAATAGATAAGTTTACTTCCAAAAATATAGGAAATATTTCCTAAATTATTGAGCTTTTCTTAATTTCGAAGAATGAATTTTTATTGCATACATTTTTCAAGTAAGTCGTAACAAACCCAAATATGTTATTTTGAAGAGAATTTCATTTACCAGTCAAAATCAAGCTTTTAACAATAAAATACTGGCATTTTATTGTTTGTTACCGTAGCTACATTCATTGTTGAAAAAAAATAACACTTATAATCTCCCTAGAGCTTGAATTATTTCCGAAAATTTTTTCGAGGTGCGAATTTTTTGAAAATTTCCCGAGGCGTTAGCCGAGGGAAATTTTGTTATAAAAATTCGCAACAGAGAAAAAATTTTCGGAGATTAATTCAAGCTTACGGGAGATTCGGTACGAAAATTTTATACCAAAAATTATTTCAAAAAAAAAATACAAATTTTGACAATTTGGCAAGCGTTTATTTTGCTTTGAGGTTTGGTGTTTTAACATGGTGGCTATTGAAAACCCACGGCTTTTTACTTTATTCGCCATTGGTGAAAAAAGAAGTGGAAAATGAATTTCAGAAATATTTGGAATTGATAATTGATGTTGTTAATAACACAGGGCCACAAATGGGAACCGAAAAAAGTCCTTTGGCGAGATTGATATCCTATATGTATTTTGGTGCGCTGATTACGAATCCGAGGTCCATATAACCCCAGCACGTCACGTTCAAGGTCATGTGAAGGTCAAATGCATATATTACGGAAAAACAGAAAATCTGACCACGGATTCGGAAAGAGCGGGAAATTTTACGTTTGCATGTAGTTTTTATTTTTCCAACATGACCCTCCAAGGTCATCTGGGGGTGAAATGATTCACCGATAGACCAAATTCTTATTTCCCATATAGGTACATCATCACAACTACAGACTTTTACGTACAACTTAATAAGGTATCTTTAGGTTTTTTGACGCGCTGATTACGAATCCGAGGTCCATATAATCCCAGCACGTCACTTTCAAGGTGATGATGTATATGGGAAATAGGAATTTGGTCTATCGGTGAGTCATTTCACCGCCAGATGACCTTGGAGGGTCATGTTGGAAATGCTAAAAACTACATATTTGGACGTAAAATTTTCCGCTCTTTCCGAATCTGTGGTCAGATTTTCTGTTTTTCTGTAATATATGCATTTAACCTTCAAATGGCCTTGAACGTGACGTGCTGGGGTTATATGGACCTCGGATTCGTAATCAGCACACCAAAATACATATAGGATATCAATCTCACCAAAGGACTTTTTCGGTTCCCATTTGTGGTCCTGTGTAATAAATAACATGTACCTACCTACTTATTATTGAATTGAAAATAAATATTTGTAAAACTTAATCTACGCTTCTGTTGTTATTCTGACATCTGCACGTGACAGCTGTCAAGCCAGGGAAATTATCACTTATTAATTTTTCAACTAGGTCACGTGACCGAAAAAATTTCCGAAAAATTCGGGTTGTTGCCATAGCAACCTGTCTAAAACAAGGCATCTGATTGGCTTAAAACAACTGGTATAAAATTTTCGCTGCAATTTTTCTGTCAAAAAAATTACCCGGAATTGTTCCCTCATGTATTAAAAACCTCATAAGAGGTGTGGTCTTTCGCAAAATTACAGCAATAGTTCCCCTCAAGGACTACAGCAATAGTTCCCCTCAAGAATTACAGCGATAATTCTACAGTACCTAGAGTAGAGTGGGGCAAAAGTACGCGCGGGGCAGGAGTCTCAAATGCGAATTATCCCAATACTAAGTACAATTTCTTACCATGGGCTAAATATGTGTTACAGAATAACAAACTGCATATGGCAGTCTTTTTTCGACAACAGAGTAGTCGTGTTCTGGTTTCTATGAGATGTAATTTAATTTTTTATCACATCGCATATTATTTTAACGAAATACTACATAAGCTAATGTAGATTTATTTGCTAACATTGTTCAAAAAAAACTTAGGCGCAGAACCTAGCTTGTGTTAGTTTAAGTACTATCTACATAATTTATTTGCATGCAGAGTAGTTCGTTAGTAGTGGCGGTGAACTTAAAATTTCATTTGTCATGTGGGGCAAATGTCTCATTTCTTCGTGGGCCAAAAATTATCGCGCTGAAGAGAATGCAAAAATCAGAAATATTATCAAGCACACCCTTTAAAGAAAAACTTGAGAAGCACGACGAGAAGCTAAAAAAATTACGACTGCAAGCAAAGAAAAGAATAACCAGTCCTAGCCAAAACTTGCAAGAAAAAAAAACAGCCCCCAGATCGCGTTCCATGTCCTGGTTGCTCCAGTTCAAGACTGGATAGTGGATCCAATACCGAAAAGGTTTAAAATGATGGCATGAGGAACGCACCGCGTATGAAAATGCGGGACAATTTAGTTGTGACAATTTTTTTATTTACCTACAGAAAAATTAAGCCAGTTAAAAATAAAAGCCAAAATAGTAAGGATGAAAGCATTATTCCTCTTAAAAGTTGTTATTTCCCAATAGTAAAGTAGTAGTGTATTTTCCGTGTCGTTCTACTTTACATTCATCCGTTTTTGAATATTTCGGTGAACATCAAACGTATATAAAAATCCAATTTTATATCTCTATAAATGAATAAACTGAAAAATATAAACAAAACTTCACTATGTAAGTTGTCAACTGATGCAAACGTTATAAATTCAAATCTTTAGTACTAAATAAAAATTTTATTACCCCACATAAAATACCACATTTGTTTAATGTGTATATCCCAACATCGTCTAACACCTAATTATTACCCTTTATTTAATTTTAAGAAATGAAAGACATGATAATATGTAAAGCAGCCTCTATTAGAAACAACAGTTCATCTTGGATCGGCTCGAAGCGTTTACCTTATTTTATATTAATAAATTGCCTCATTCCTGTGTACACTTGTGAAATGTAAATATTTTAGAATTGTGTCTCACAAAGATTATAATGCAATGGCATGACACTTTGAAATTTATTTTCGGGAGCAGCTCTGCTGCTTTTTTTAAAGTATGCCTTCATTTTTATCATTCTAAACCTTCTCTCCAGATGCCCACGGTACGTTAGTACTTGGGCTTGATATTTACGTGGGTTATCTCAGATAAAAAAATGTATTTGCATTTTATTTCGAAGGTTTCGACTCTAAAAAGATAAATAATATAAATTTTGAATACGGATTAAAAATAACACATTCTTGTCTAGTGGCGCCCCAGATTCTTCCCCATACTTAGAAACAGATTAAATCCCAAAATAGCTAATGTAGGTAGGTAACACTTCAATCGTCGTACTTAACGTGGTATTTAGATCTAAAATTATAAAGTTTAAAGTAAACAATTAAATATTTATGCAACCGTTTCGCCGTGATTTATATTATCCATCAAAAGTTAATCATCTGATACTGAGATGGATATTTTTGATGTATAAATAAACGAATTTTGCTTTTTCGGAGAATGTATCTGATTTTAATTGTAAGTGCTTGATTCCACAGATGATATTTTGCACCTGTTTCAAAGGCGCCTTTAATGCTGTTAATCTTAATGTCTGTAGCAAATTTTTGGCAATTCGGGAACATTATTATGTCTGAGATATAATGTGGTATGTGTTAAGAAAAAGTTGGCAGCATTATTTTGCTTGCAGTCTTATAAACGAATGGAAACATGTACTGAAAAGTAATGTGAAATGAACAAATTATGTACATATTTATTAGCAACAACTGGTCATCAACATTCCAATTGTGGTTGGCCTGCAGCATGGTTCGTCTTTAAGTCCATATCTATCCAACATTTTCTGGATATAATGACTCAAGAAGTAAGAGGTAAAACCTGCTGGTGTTAGATATTTGTTGACAATATTGTAATATGTGGCACCAATAGGAGACATATTGAAAGGCGAGTAAAAGGCTGAAGGAAATCTTTCAAAAATACAGGCCTAGGAACTAGTAAAAAGAAAGGTGAATGCATGGAGGTCAACAGAGAAGGAACAGCAGATGCAATGATTCAACTTTCAGTTATGTTATACAGTAAAATTTATTTAAAAGAATCATTTTGGAACAAAAAAGCCGAATCAAGAACTTCAGAGTAGGTTAATCATTTTATTTATGAACTAAAACAATAATTACAGAAGTTGCTGTTTTCTCTAACTTTAAGGAAAAATCTTTATTTTCCAGACTATTACTGAAATTTTCCATTTTTCCTGACTTTTCCCGGGCGGTTTTTCAATTTATATACATTCCCCTGTTTTTTTTTGCTTTACGTGATGCTGGGAACCCTGTTAGAGTCAATTTTTTATCATCGCATATTTTGGATCACAGATTTAAGTACTGTTATTATATGGAGCTTTGATATATTAAGGACTTTTCTAATAATTACGCTTTCAAGTTACGTTAACTGGGAGTTGGTTTTGATTATAAAACTTACTCGATAAATGTTTTTATTTTCAGAATTTCTTTCTTGGCTTTTCTGTATAATTATAGCTTAATTGGTATCTGAGCAAACCCGAGCAAACAAAGGTTTTTTCTGTAGATTTTTCGAAATATCTTCTTTTATGGCCAGTGACAATCTATTATGTATTTGGCCTAAATACGCATTTTATCCTGTCTTACTAGAACAACATAAACATCGTTTTCACAATGGCATTAACCTAATGAAAAACATCAGAATTCATAAGTTTGTTTTTCATACATACGGAATGATTATTTTAAATAACTGAAACTAGAACGGCCTAAATGCACTAATATCTTAATTTATAATTTAATCTGATGTTGTATAGCCTGGACTATAATAGTTCTTACACACTCAAATAAATATTAAAATGCGTCTTAATATATTAACCCCATTTTACATTTAATACAGCTACAGATTAATTTCATTGTACCAATTGCTTAATATTAATTATTTTAATTAAGAAAATAGTGTGTAGTCAAGTAAAAAGTAAGAAAATGTAATAGTAACAATGTCAATATGGTATGTATGTGTAAGTTTATTGCATAAGCACGTAAGTTTATTATTCTAACATCAATAATATATTTAATAGTCTTTTTCTGTGACTTCGTCATTTCCTAAATTTAAATGGGGTCGGCGTTCCTGGCTAATCATCTCTACAATGCCTGAGTTTCTTGTCCTGCTAAACATTTTCCTTTAAATCCCCATACATTCATCCAACTGCATCTCTGCTTTCGTATTCTTCAGTTGCCATTACTTTTACTTTTAAAGACATTTATTATTCATAATATTATGCGATACGCAGAGTTTTACAAATAAATATATAAGTACGGTTTGTTCCAACCAACACAGAGTACGAGAACAGAAAAGAGTCCAGGTAAGAGACGCCTCTTAGACTAAAAAATGTTGACGAAAGCAGAAAGACAAGAAGAACATAAAGACAACTTCTGAACAGCTCAGAGATTCTTAAGTCTAGACCCTTCTTACAACCCGAATTCTTACAACCTGAATTCTAATTTAAGATACACCATACTGACCACGATAAACCTGGACTGATTCTGTATATAACACGTAGGATGTATGTTTCGAAATTCTGCAGCCTAAATAGCTAGATTACTTATGATAAAAAATGTGGGAAAATAAACAAACTTTTGGTTCTTGAATGATTTTTATTTTATTTTTATTGTTTCTATTATTTAGTTGGTTGTAAAATTTATAGACTTGGAAAAAAATTAATACATTTTACGAGAATAAATACATTTTATGAGTTTATAAATATGGTAAATTACCCTATAAAGAAATAAAACATCTTAAAACTATTAAAATCAATTAGGTAACTGATATTTAAATGGACCCGCAAGGCAGATTGTAAATTTAATAGCAGCGAATGAATAAAAACCAGAAATCTTTTTATACGTGGCAGAATTTAAAGTAAAATTAAATAGTAATGCAAATTACAGTAACTTTATACACCACACGTCAATTTAAGGCTAATTAGCTTACAGGATGTTAAATTAGATATATTAGAACTAGTCTGTTTTGACAAAAAATTTTGACAAATATTGCTTTATTTTCGTTAATTCGGGAAATGGGTATTGTATAATCTTTAGGCCTTTGGGGGGGGGGGGGGGTTAACCGCACCCCCCAACCCCCGGTGGCTGCGCCACTGCTTGGACAGATAGGGTGCTATTAGGCCCTCATGCTTCATGGAGGTACAGCTCGAAGTTGGCCTTTTGACTGCCGATAGCCTATAAACCAACTGGCAAAAAATTAACGAGTTCCTCTAATCAAACACTATAACATGTTAAGCCTTGTAAGTTCCATGATATTAGTGCCTGTCCGAGAAGTAGTGGGAGACAACAAAATTGCTGACCCAATTACTAGAGACGGTGCTTAGGCGATATTCTCTACTGTGGCATCACTAGATGTCATATTAAGAATGAACTCAATTTATGAGAAAATAAGCAGGAGGGGACTTACTAGAGAAATATTCTGGAGCAAAGACAAGCAAAGAGTTTTATCTTGCAACCACCCAAGTATATTAAATCGTTTCTTAACATTCGTATGACGCAACTGGGAGCAGAGCCCTATTCTTTCGGTTTAACTCAAAGCAGCAAAAGTCAGATTGTAAGATAAATTTCACCATATCACCATATTTGCTTATTTTCAATTCTAAAAATTTGTCGACCAGATTCGGTCGAATTCATTTGACAAGTCTAGTGTGTGACTACGTCAAATAAGTTTTTTACTATGAATTTATTTCTAAGTTTTTTTGGGCAAATTTGTAAGGAAAGGGACAATTTAAGTATGTATTTTCGTTATACAACTAAATTCATTTTTGCTATAGTTCGCCCAAGATATCTGCAACCGGCCAAAAAATTTCAAGAATGCAAGGAAAGGCTTAAACAACGTTACCAATTGCTTGTAAACTAGTTTTGAAAAACTGTTTAATTTTCCCTTAATAAAATTTAAACTTTTGTTACCACATCTGGTTTACAAGCAAATTTGTAACGTTGTTTAAGCCTTCCCTTGCTTTCTTTAAATTATTTTGCCAGTTGCGAATATCTTGGGCAGACAATAGCGTCAATCTAGTTTTAAGATCTTTTGTAAACCTAGCAAATTGCAGAAATCATAAGATTACTTATAAGCTTTACTTATTTATTTTTTTATCTAAAACAACCCTCGTAGACTTCAAGCCTAAATACTGGCGTACCGTGGGCGTCTGAAGAGAAGGGAAATATGATCTATTGACATAGAATTTAAAGGATTGGAGGTTGGGGGGGAGGGAACATCTGCAGGCAATTTGTTCCATAAACGAAAAAAATGGTTTTTATTATTATTTTTATTGATTATGTCATAGCTACCAAAAGGTTAGGTTTCTCAAAGGGGCCAAAGTCTTAAAAAATAGAAATTTTTATAACTGTTTTTATGGGTTTTTCTTATTATTTTTTTTTTGAAAATGCTCGTGACATAGTTACCAAAATGTACCTTTGGTAGTCATATTACCATTTACAAAAATTCAAAGCGACATTTTATTCTCTTCAGAATCCTCAAGAAGTTCAAGTTTAGTGATAAAAACGAGCATTTTATCACAATTAAACGTTTTTTTGGAATCTGTATAAAAAACTTTATTTTACATTTTAGCGTAAGAAATCAAAAATTTAACGAAATATGGCACAGTATTTAAAAAACGTACATAATATCAAAACTGCTAAAACTAATAATAAGGTAGCTCAAAACAAAAGTTTAGTTAATAGTAGATTTTAATTATAGTCGATGTTTAAAGTAATCTGACTTTTTTTCAAATGATGGCAATGTGTCTAGATATTCTGCAGGTCTGCAGAATTGTCTTCTGATACCATACCAACGTCTTTTAGAATACAAGTATAGCTGCTGCACAATGGAATATACCTGTTCTACTTTTAAATAATACAATTTGGTTTGAATTTTTTATTTTATTTTACTATAATACGCGATTTCGTAACTATGACAGAAAGTTATTAACTTTCCTTTTAAAATCATTGCCGATTCCAAATTATCCAGCTCTTGATTCGAGATTAATGACAACTTCTTAACAATGACAGGGCAAAAACTTGTCAAAACTTAGTCCAACAAACCTTAATCTATGACTTAGTCAACTAGAAGATTTACAGTCAAACCGATATTAAAGGTTAAACCTTTTTCCTTAATCCCGGGGTTAATTGCAGCTTCTCTACTTGCTTTTAAAGTCTTCCTGCAATCTCAGGTAGGTGGTAGGTGTAAGGTATTCCCGGAAAAAAAGAGAGCGTGCTAACAAAAAGTTTGGGCACCAACGACCTATGGGAACATATCACCACTCTGGTAATTTAAAAAATAAATATTTGTTTAGATCTTCAATACTGTTTGTGTTGGTAAGGTTGAATAAACGACAGCGTAATAACTACGCTAATCCAGCTTAGGATTAAAATAACAAATACACAATAAACTCGTGTTTAGTTAGTTTTACGCCGAGCTTTTATTGTAGCAGCTTTTTTCTCACTCTTTTCTGCCTTTCCTAATAAAGCAAACCGTTTAAGAGATAATGAAAAAAGGAAATGTATGAGTGAAATGCAAGAATGCATTCATAACGGTTGTAACAAATAACGTTAATTAAAATTAAGCATCTCACTTTTATGACTTTTATTACAATTTTTTTTTGTTTGCACGCATTTTCCCACATGCCCATGATTAATATGTTGATACAGTAAGTATTAAGATACAAGTAGTTAAAAAATGTAACTTAATTTAGCTCTAAAGTTTTAAAGGCGAGTGCAAAGAGCGTATATGTAAAGAGAAATGACCGTCATTAAGATCTTGTTATCTCTATGCTCTTTGTTCTAATATGGTTTACTCCAGTTACCATTGTTAAGCTTGTCAACTATGAGAATGAGCATTAATAGCTTAAGAGACTCATTGCTAAAATATATATTTTTAACGATTGTAGCTCAGTTATTTGTTATAAAAAAAACAATGAGTTTACGGTGTACAGTATGTCCGCGAATGGGGTTTAGAAGAAGACAAATGGGCCAAATTTTGTAAGATTTGTAGAAATGTGACTCCTAATAAAAGTTTTTGCATGTAAAATAAATAAGATTCACTTTATGAAAAATTTACTTGTTTATACAGGGAGCATAAAAAATACGAGAACGTTATTTTGCCTAAGAGTAAACGTACCTTGTTTATCATTTTCTATCAAAAGAACACATATGAAATGTGTTTTAAATTAAACCGTAAGCCGAAGTACAAGATTTCATTAAAAAATTTAAATATTAAAAGTAGCGAGTTTTATCACATTATTTTTTTAAAGTCACTCGCTCACACCTTTAACCAGGGTACTAGTTTCTAGATATTAAACAGTAATGACACCTATGGACCTGTTTATCAATGTTTTTATTAAATCACCTAAGCAAACCTAAGCAATTATTTAAAATACTTCTCATCAAAATGCTACCTACCGAACAAAGGATTTTTAGTGTTACGGGGATGGGCAAGTATCATACCTCTTCATCATGAAACAATTTTGCGAGAACTGTAGAAATCCCAATAATTGAAATGACAATCTACAACACAATAAAAAAGTTCCAAAGAACTGGTTCCGTTTTGAATCTCAAGAAGAAGAAGAAATATGACCAAAACGATGCTGCCACAATTTTAGTTATTCAGTCTGTTAGAGAAACTCCTGTGATGTCCCTTAGAAATCGTGCTAAGCATCTTCTAGAAGTTGTGAAAATACTGATATTCAGATAATCTTAAAAGAAAATAATTTATTTCCGTTCAAACCCCACTTTAGCCAAACATTAGAAGAGGGAGATGAAGCGAAAAGACTAGATTTTTGTTTATTTGTGGGAGACCAAATTTTACGTGGAAATAGCCATTTTTATAAATTAATTATGTTTTCTGATGAATGTATATTTTCTACTAATGGAACTACAGCATCCCAGCATGTCAGGTACTGGTCTCGAGAACCGAGAGTAATCAGGCGAAGACAATATTTTACAAAAGTGAAAGTGTGGCGTGCGATATCTGTCCATGGCATTATAGGCCCATTTTTTTTTAATAACACTTGCAATATAATATCTTACTTAGAAATGAAACATTTTTTAGCGATGAACTCGAAAATTTGCCATTAAATTTTCGCTAAAAAGTGTATTTTCAATAAGATGGTTGTCCAGCATATTGCGCTCGCGAGGTACTAGAATGGCTTCACCGCAGATTTGGTCCAAGGTGGATTGAAATGACCCAATTTTGTGGCCCCCAAGGAGCCCCGATTTAACGTTGGCCGATATGTTTCTATGGGCCATTCATCTGTGTGCTGAGGCAGAAATTGTTTTTGCAAATAAAAGAAAACCCGAAAATCACGATCGTAATCCTTCAGTTGTTCTAGAGGAGGAAAGTATTCCGACAAGTGCAGAGGTACCCCGTTAGCACACTAAATTTAGAAAAAAAGCATTGGCACATTTTAACGTGGCTGATTGACGCATGTTTTCATAATGCCTGGACATTGTATAAATGTAGTGGTAGAGAAATGACTAATATTGATTTACGTCGAAGCATTGCAGGAACTTATCTTATAAGACAAAACTGAAGCCGGACAGCCAGGCAGACTATCAGTTCCTATGATTTCGAACAAATCTGCTAGAACATCTTCTAATATTAGATATGATGGTTTTGATCATTGGGTTGGTCCCAACCACAAAAGAAGAACATGTGCCTATGAGCCTTGCAAATCAGTGGCCGCACAAAATGTAAAAAATGTGGTGTGGGATTGTGTGTCAGTTGTTTCGAGCCATATCATGTAAAAAAGTAATTAAGTGTAACGTAGTTAATTCCCTTTAATGTTTTTTTTAAATACATATAACCTTTTATAGTGATTTTATAGTTGATTTTTTAATAAAATAGATAAAGCTAATAAATCCACAATAATATTGCTCATTTTAGGTTGTATCAGCCCAGCGTGACCGTATGATCACAGGTCCTTGTGCAAAGTATTTCAAATTTTAACTAAAAACATTGTATTATTGCATGTATTTAGATCAAGTATAAGCCAGATTTTCTGAAAACCTAGCAAACAACAACAAAATATAAATTCGGTATTTGGAGGGTTAAGTGAAAACTGAAAATAATCCAAAGCATTTTTAATTCCAAAGACTTCTTTTATTAAAGTTGTGTCCTTTAATTTAATAGCAATTTCTTTACCTAGTATGGGAAAATATAGACCATACTGCTGTGCTGTCAGCTGTTCAGATGACAGAAGTGAAGTTGGTATCAATTATGAGGTGAATAATGTTGTGTAAAGTTTTACTGTATGTTTATTAATTAGTCAAATTAGTGAAGGAAAGTGGTTTTCAGCCCCTTAATAGTGTAAGATTGATAAGTTAGTAAAACACAACACTTCTGAGTGTTTAGTTGAGCGTTATTATTTTACTCTTGGTTTGACTAGCTGTTCTCTAGATTTTTTTATTTGTGTTGTGTTTTAACTTTTTGAAATTGAGAATTTTGAAATATTTACTAGGATTTCTTTCTTTAAAGGTAACAAAAATATTATTTCTTCGAACTTGTTTCACAGAATTATTGTTGAGAGATTTGGCAACACAACAACCTAGCTCACTGGTTTTTATATGGCCATTATTAGCAGTGGTGCGCAGTGGTCTATATTTTTTTTGGGGGACGATATCTATGTATACGTGAAGAAGACAAATAAATCTTTAAGGTGTCAAAATTTTATTGTGTACTTTACCTTTAAAACTAGGCCCCCAAGAATTCGATACGTCTGTCGAATTCTGTCAGCGCGTGGTTTTAAAGAAAAATTTCAAAATGAAATTAGATTTTCCTAGTAAATTGCTTTCATTTCGAAACTAACCACCCTCAGTGAGAATTATTGAGGGTGGACTAGTTTTGAAATAAAAGCAAGATATATCTTTGTAGAAAACAACTGACTATACTCAATATCGGGTAATATTTTAACGGCGGCCGTTGACACATGTCAAAATATTTGGCAACTTATATTTAGACGTTCCCTAGTTCAGAAAACGCCAACAGGTGGAATATGTGCAGCACCTCACATCGAATGCCGTGTAGATGGGCATCCTTTCCTTACGCCTTTGCAGCGGCGTATCTCTTTCCGGCAGTCTTCAACCCGTCTTGTCTATTCCTCGTTCCTTCGTTATTTACAGAGCGGTCCCGTCTGATTTTGATTTCTAACGCGTGAAATTGAAGTTTATTTTTAGGACTATTGTTGTTAGTTTTTCGGTGTTTCCAGAAAGCATTTTGCAATTATTTTGATTATTTTGTGCTTACTAGACATTTTGGTAGTTTATTCTTGGATTTTGGGCATTTGTAAAGTGTTTCTTTTTATTGAAAATTAAGTAGTTAAACATATTTTATTTGTCTAACAATTACCCAGAAAAAAATTACTCCAAAATTATTTAATGTTATAGGAATTATATGTTTTGCGGCGTAAATTACGAACCTAAACGAGTAGTTTAGTGGAAAAGCTTATAGTTTTTAATATTTTCTTTTTAAATCACCATATTTTTTAGAGGTTATGTTAATTATGAAAGGGATATAATAGTAGACAATCTCGCCCATGTAAGCCACCTCCGGCATGCTACAAAATGTCGCGTTTTGTTCTATTCCTTTTGACTGTATTCAGCACATTCTGATACGCCTCAAATTACATAATTCCAGAAAAAATATTTGTGGAGGATGTGTTTACTTTTTATTAACATTTCTAGATATTATAAATTTATTATAAATTACGATTACTGCACTCCTGGTACATCCAGGCCAAGTAGTGAGAATTTGCTAACTTCAAATATGTTTTTATTGATTATATGATATTGACATGATAACTTTACTTTCATATTAGTTACTTTGTATGTGTATATAATACAAGTGACTGGCAGAAAGGTAAAAACATTCAAAAAACTTTTAAATTTGAAATAGAGATCTTTTTAATTTAAAATGTTTAAAACTCGTCGAGGCTCGAAGAGCTTTAAATAAAAGTCAATGGTGTAAATAGCAGTGAGATTGGTGGCAAATATCACCACATGTTCATTCAAAGTTATTCATAGTTCTAGTACAAATATTGTTTTTTCATATTTCTACACCTACGTTGTCAGTAAATTATTTTCAGCACGATTCTCTTCTTCTATTTAAACAGTCATACATTTTGATAAAAAATGTAAAGTCCGGCCCTGACCAAAGTTCAAGTTGTATAAACAAAATGTTACTAGAAATGTCATGTGTCAACGGCCGCCATTAAAATCTTACGTGAAATTGGTTAAAACAACAAGGTACAAAAAACAAAGTAGTAGTAATAAGTGCCGAGTACTGCTCTTATAAGACGTCTCCTTGTAAGATTATTGACGATATACGATAGTAATGATTAAATGACTAAAAATAATTTCATCAAAGAGGATTTGGACTTCCTGTAGACCCTATTACTTCATAAAAACTTTTCCAAATTTATGTTTAAAAAATAAATAACCAATAATAAATTCTGATCGAGTGCTTTCTACGAATAATTTATTTCAATAAATTTCTAATTTTAGTGCACGTATTTAGATTCCCAGTAATATACATTTATTTGTAATTTCTGATTTTCCGCTCTAGATTTATTTGCACTAGATCTGATATTAAATTTTCAATATATGTTAAACGAAATATCAAAAAATTCTTCTATTTTCCTATATTAATTTTTGCTATTTTGGGATCAAAAATTTTCTGTAAATTTTAAAATTTAGATTAAGTAATTTCGTAATGAAATAGGACGGATTAGGTTTGCAGTGTGATGTGTATCATGGGTGGTAATAAAAATAAAAACCTGCCCATCTATAGCTCTGGAGGCAATGCTAGACTTTCTTCCACTACACTTATGTATAAGGAGTGAAGCACTGACAAGTGCCTTAAGAGTTACCCAAACAACAAAACTTAAGTCAGATCTGACTGGTCACCTCAAAATACTAAAAGACATCCAGTTAGAGGATATGACCAAACCAATTGATTCAATGCCAAAACTGTGCGACTTTCAGCGCTCTTTTCAAGTGGTTATAAAAGACGGTCGAAGTATGAGCGAAACAGCGCTGCAATTTGAGAAAGGTTTACTAGTGTGGTACACAGATGGATCAAAGATGGCAGAGGGGATGGGAGTGGGGGTCTTTGGGTCAAAATGCCGAATTTCAAAGCCTCTGGGCAAAGCACCTTCCATCTTTCAAGCAGAAATACACGCGATAGATTTATGCGCCACCGAATGTGCCAAAAAAGGCCTTAAAGGCGCAAAAATCTACATTCTATCGGACAGCCAGGCAGCTATAAAGGTACTAGCTTCATGTACCTTCTACTCCGAACTGGCATGGGACTGCCGAGAATCCCTCAACCAACTGGCAAAAAACAATAGTACAACTCTAATGTGGGTGCCGAGCCACAAAGGTGTGGAAGGCAATGAAATTGCTGACCTAGTTGCTAAAGAAGGAGCACAGGCACCTTTTTACGGACCTGAACCCTTCTGCGGCATCACTAGAGGTCACCGTACGGAAAGCCTCAGGGAATGGGAAAAAGAACAGAAAACAGCCCACTGGAGGAACGCTCCAGGACAAAGACAGGCAAAGAGAATGATTAGTTATCGGCCTGACTACACAAAAAAGCTCCTCGAGCTTCAACAGAATGAACTTAGACTGGTTACCTGCCTTCTTACTGGACACGGTCCTTGGAGGTATCACCTCAAAAAGATGGGAAAGACTGATGAAGAACACTGTAGATTCTGTAACGAAGCAGTTGAAACTACCGAACACTTGCTCTGTGAATGCAGAGTAATAGCTCGTCAAAGGCTGCAATATCTTGAGGGAGCGTTTCTCACGCCCGAAGATATATATTAAAATGCGCCCCCAGAAACATCCTAAAATTCGCGAAGATTTTGGGAATTGATGGGTAAATAATGTAGGGTATTCACAAAAGATCTAACTTGGTCGAGGTGATGTAGGGCTACTAGAGCCGAACGACCCCATTTAATACAATACAATACAATGGGTGGTAATAGTAACATCTAGTTTTTATTATACAGTATGTTTTAAAGTTCTAGCTTCTATCACTGCTGTATCAGGTCAAAATCTTATCAAAATCTAACCGATCAACTAGAAGGTCTAGATTTAAACCAATACTACGAGTAAACCTTTTCAGTGAATACCAGTTTTTCATTTTAAAGAGAATTTTTGGCACTCGACGTACGTTTTGCTAACCATTTTAGCACCATCAAGTCCGCTGATGCAAACTCAGATTGAAGAAGGGAATGAAGATGACGATTCTAAGGAAGAATTTGATCAGGCGCAAAAGGAAATGACAAATAAAGCCGTGAAAAATGACAAAATCTTGGACCTTGTCATACAAGGGTTTTTCTAAAGTAAGAAGTTGATCTTAATTTTTATCAAAATGTCGTTTGGTTTCTTTCTAATAAATCAATTATTAAAAGAAAAAAATTACAAAACAACAGGATATTGCTGGTGTGAAAGAAATTAATATGGATCTGCAAGAAATTAAACAGGTTGAAAGATAAAAAAAAAAGACAAAAGAAGCAAGCGCAACGCAAGGAGCAGAAGAAAAAGCACTGGTAGAGAAAAACAGACAGATTCTTGGTACTCGGAAATAAGAAGCAATTGCTTTTAGACGATTTAGTGTTGCCTTATATTCAATGAGAAACCTACTCTATATAGGTACCGAATACGAGCACTTTAAGTACGATGTTACGGAAGAATGATAGTCGACAATGTAACCAATGAAAACATACGACTTAAAAAATTAAACAAATTTTTATGGCAATTAAAAAGTGCACTCAGTACAAAACTATGATAAACCAGTAATTTAACACGTAGGTTTTTAATTCATAAAGTGTACCGATGAATCATAAACTACAATGAATAGAAATGCATTATAGTATTGTTCTCTATGTAAAGTAGCAACAATACGCTATTACTTTCAATATTATTACTCTAAATACACGAAGGACAATTAACAATGGCCATTAATATAGTAGCAAAATGGCCATTATTTGCAAAAAGAATAATATAAAATGCAACAGGTGTGCTATAAAAATACTTTTCTAGTCATATCATAAATCATAATAAGCGATTTCAATAAATTTTGATAAACAATTTAAGTTGATATGAACCTTGTTTGTTTAACAGGATTTCATTGCACTGTAAGCGCGTGAAAGTATACATTGGAATTCGACGCAATTGCGATGATGGCAAGTGATACTGGACTAAATTTGATTTAATGTTCAAGAAGTAGAGAGAATTACCATCAAAATGAAAAAATGATGAACTTACTAGCATTATTTCCGAAGGAAATGGCTAATGCTATAGAGAAGTCCCCCGTTTGGCATACGTTTATATACGACGGCGGCGCCCAGGGAACTTCTTGGGCTCTCGGAGGAAACAACCCGATTTTTCACCTCAATGACCTGCAATGATTTTAAAAGTTTATTAAATTTACTATCTTTAAGACTGAATTTTTTTTATTTAATGGTCCAATTTTGAAATTTTCACGCTTCAAAGTTTAAAATCAATTTTTCATTTGCTTTTTGCAACTTTTCGCAAAATTCAATATTTACATTTGAAAGCTTGGGAAAAATCTACCGAAAACGGATTTTACTCAGGTCATATAATCGTGAATATTACCATAGACCACCAGTGACCTAACTTTGAAGGGCCTGTAATTTTGGACCCAATGTAAATCCTACCCAAACTTGTATTCACAGATAACAAAAATTGAGTGAACCAGCACCAGCATATTACCAAAAAGTTTGCTTGGGTGTTTCATGAAAATAAACTTTCTTTTTTGATTTTTTTGATGAAGCCTTTTCTGCTACATTTGAGTTTGCTGTATTTTTCTTACGTTCTTAATTTAGGACCAAAACTGTCAACCAGATTCTATATATTATGCAGGTTTAATCAATTATATCAATTTTGTATTTTTTATGATAAAATATTTATTGTATCTCGAAATTATTTTTTTTTACGAATTACTGCTAAATATTTTTGACACGTTGTCTTCCTCAAAAACATCGTTATAGAAAATCCTAAGCCTGCGTGGCTAACAGATAATGTTTCAACAATGATGAAGCTTAAAAATAATGCCATTAAAAATGTAAAAAAACGGACAGCAAAGCCCATTGGGATTAGTACAAGCAATCAAACTAATATTGTCATTGCGAATGAAAAAAAAAACGTTGCTTTGAGTCTTTTGTTCGCAGTAATGCTAATCATTCTAGGGCGATATTGAAAAAAATGAGTGAATTTTGTATCTATACTAAGTCTTTAGCTACAACACTACCACAGTCACTAAATAAACCTAATGAAATAAATGATTATTTCTTAAAATTCTCTTAAAATGTTAAACCCCCGAACAAACTTTTGTTATGAACATACCTATAAGCAAGGGAGTAAATGCTATTTCTCCGAACTTTTCAATTTCAAAGCTGTCACTATACAAGAAATAAAAAATATCTATTTGAAATAAAGTCCATGGCAACTTCGCTAATAGCAGGTTAAAAATAATACAGTTATGCTCTCCTAGAATTCTACCATACTTGGCCCATATCATCAACTCTTGTTTACTGCAGTCCGTATTTCCTAAATGTTACCAAAAAATAATGTAATGTCCGAATATGAAGATCTGCGACCTATAAGCACTCTTGCAAGTTCCTCAAAAGTTCTAGAGAGAATTATTCATTTTCAAATTTCATTTTAATTACTGTGATGTTATTTACTCGCCCTGCTTGGATCTGTTGGATAGACAAAAAACTGAACGCGATAAAAATGTTGTCTCAGTTAGATACAATCTATATGGTATTAGAAAGGTCGAACCAGTATCATATAGGGTAAAAGATGCATGGGAAAGCATGGAAAAGAGCCGTAAACATCATGGCATTGGTCTTGTTCCACAAAATCATAAATCAATTACCCCCATACCCCAGAATACCTACCCAACCTAGTTAATAAAATTATTACATATCGGACCGTCTTATTTCGTCGCCAGCTAACGGCTATGTTTCGTCGTTGCCTTTCTTATGACGTTTATCTGCTTTATAATGAAATTCCTTACGAATTTAAACAACTACTTTTGGATATTTAAACAGAAAGTTATGAATGTCTTGCGAGTGTGGTGTCTTAACGGGAATCTGTGCTTTTCTTCCTCTCTCTAAAAAGCGATATAAAAGTACCTTTTAAATTATATTGGGGCTAAACTTTGAGAGTTTTTATATTATTTTCAGCCCCATTTTGCATATACTTAGTACAACTTATAATTATATTACTTGTGTGTTGTGAGATGCAAATAAATTATTATTATTATATTTGTCATTAAAAAAATTTCAGAAAATTTGTCGTAAATCATGTAAAACCCCCCTGTATTTAACTTTATTAATAGAAATGGAATTTCCAAATAAAAATGAAAGTCTTAATCTCATGATTAAGACTAATAAATCCCATTTAAAACAAAAGGCAACTCGTCTATCTTCAAAACAAACAAAAGATTTAGTGGTTTCTTTAAACTGTTGATTTAAACAAACACTCTAACACCATTTTATTGTATGTTTAGACAGTATTTTCCAGTATTCCTAAGTTTTGGTTTAGTTGTCTGTTTTTATAACATACAAGTTTATATAGTGCAAGATAGAAAGCTACACGCCTACAAATTCTTCTAAAAGCGTATTTACTAAAGGGTCATAAAATCATAATATTTAAGTTTGGATATCGTCAAATTAGACTACATTCCGATGTTACACCTTCGATAGTATGAAGAATTTCTCAAAATCTCCTCTTGAGCAAATAATTATATAACTTTCTTCGACGAAAAGTGTTATTGATGATAAAATACTGTACTGGCTATGTATAGATTAAAAATTATGGGTGACAGGCTGCGTCCGTGTCTAACGCCCTTACCTATTTTGGCTCCTTCTTCCTTGTCATCCACTGTAATTACCTTTGATCGTCGACCAGATTTGGATATTCTTTATACCTACCTCTATGTTTGCTGAACATTTCTCCCCACTATACACTGTCAAATGCCTTTTCCAAATCTACAAATAAACCTCTCTAATCGTGGTTTTAGACGACTATATAAAATATTGTTTAATTTAAACTACGAGTAGTATTAATTTAACTTTATGGTATTTTTTTATCTAGGAAAACCCATTACACGACTGGATAATTAATAAAATCTAATGGTACCATCTGATGCATAATTTTAGGTTAGTTTTAAGACTTTTCTTGTAGTTACTGGACTATCATTCTTTTAAGTTTTGTAAGCATTCTCCCAGAAGCTGGTCAAGATAGAAAGTTCGATATCTGCAACACAGAATTGCCTTAAAACTGACCTATTACCCATAAGAGTGTGTCGAATGTTGAGTGTTGACTAGTGCAACTTTTCACATTACAAATAACAATGTTATCCAGTTATATCCTTCTTTGGGTTGATAAATGGGACTTTTGATTTCAAAACCTCCTTACTCTTTCCTTAATAGCTGTTTAAAAGCGTCTTAAAAGCTCCTTAAAAGTTCCTGTAGATCCATAATACCACTGCAGTCACTTATTTAGTGACTGCACAAATAACAACCATAAAGGAACGGCGTCAATGAAAGTAAAAAGCCTGTGTGTACTCGTTTTATTAAGGTGAAATTAAGAAAAACGTACGCGACACGATAACGCAACAGGCCGACAAATAATAAGAATAGTTATAGGACGGACCAAGCCGCGCCGGTAAACTTTAAAGCGGCTGAAATACCTAGAATTCCAGTATTTTCCATAATATTTATGGAGACGTATACACGGTGTCCCATATAAGAATGCACACTACAGGGATCTCGTAAACCAGAAGAGATACAAAGATGATTAAATTAGAGAAAAGTTGCGCTTTGCTGAACCTTTCAAAGTCACGATACGAAATCTAAAAAAATCCGATTACTTCCGAAGATATTTGGGAAAAACCGAATTTTCCCGATTTCGTTTTTATTTTTTTCTGACTCTATTTAAAAAGATATGACAAAATAAATTTCACATTCTCATTGCCACTTTTTCTGCTCTACAAGCCGACGTTCTTAGATTTTCAATACGACGTTTCGTTTCTTCGCAACCATCATCAACTTCATTTTTTTAAATAGTCGAAAAATTTTGTTTTATTCCTAAAACATTCTAATTTTAATTCTAAATCCCACGACGTATCGCTTCTTACATTTATCCGACGTTTCGGACGAAAAAATCATCATCAATATTATTTGATGATTATTACGAAGGAACGAAACGTCGGATCAAAAATCGAATTGCGTTATCATGTAGAGGAGAAAAAATTACATGGGAATGTGGATTTTATTTTGACCTGTCTTCTTTTGTGAAATCAGAAAAAAATTAATTGCCAAAGTTTTTTGTTTAAAATTTCAAGAATTCGTAGATTTTTTCTGATTCTACTATAAGAGATAGATTAAAATAAATTTTACATTTTTATTGTCGTTTTGGCTTTTCTGGCGTTCTTGGCTTCGATTCTATGTTTTGGCTTTTCTCGACCATTATCAACTTTTTTTAAATAATCCGAAAATTTTATTTTAGCACAGTTAAATTGCCCTTGTTATTCTGAACATATGATTAAATAAGATTGTTTCAATGAACTTTTTGTAGCGTAAAAATAAAATATTTTGTTTTTTGATAATAACATCTTGCTTACTTGCACGTATGTGATAAGTCGTTGAATTCAGAATAACAAGGGCAATTTAACTGTGCTAAAATAAAATTTTCGGATTATTTAAAAAAAATTGATAATGGTCGAGAGAAGCCAAAACGTAGAATCAAAAATTGAATGACGTCATGTTGTAGAGGAGAAAAACGGCAATAAAAATGTAAAATTTATTTTAATCTATCTCTTACAGTAGAATCAGAACAATATCTACGAATTCTTGAAATTTTAAACATAAATTTTGGCAATTAATTTTTTTCTGATTTCACAAAAGAAGACAGGTCAAAATAAAAACCACATTCCCATGTAATTTTTTCTCCTCTACATGATAACGTAATTCGATTTTTGATCCGACGTTTCGTTCCTTCGTAATAATCATCAAATAATATTGATGATGATTTTTTCGTCCGAAACGTCGGATAAATGTAAGAAGCGATATGTCATGAGATTTAGAATTAAAATTAGAATTTTGTAGGAATAAAACAAAATTTTTCGCCTATTTAAGAAAATGAAGTAGATGATGGTTGCGAAGAAACGAAACGTCGTATTGAAAATCAAAGAACGTCGGCTTGTAGAGCAGAAAAAGTGGCAATGAGAATGTGAAATTTATTTTGTCATATCTTTTTAAATAGTCAGAAAAAAATAAAAACGAAATCGGGAAAATTCGGTTTTTCTTAAATATCTTCGGAAGTAATCGGATTTTTTTAGATTTCGTATCGTGACTTTGAAAGGTTCAGCAAAGCGCAACTTTTCTCTAATTTAATCATCTTTGTACCTCTTCTGGTTTACGAGATCCCTGTAGTGTGCATTCTTATATGGGACACCGTGTATATGAGACGTTTTTTTAAAATTGTATAATTATTGAAATTTATGTTTAAAACTGTTGCAAAGAATTGGTCAAAAAGCATTGATTTTTGTTATAAAGAATATATTTTTTTGTTAGGTGTATGCTTAATTTAATTAAGTACACTTCTTCAATAATTTAAGCATTACTTTTGATAAAATAAATTTTATGTGTTAAAACTGGAGAAGGTGTAAAAGTAAAGTTAAACTCTCATTTGAATTTTATGTTAGTGTAAATTTATAAGAGAGTTTTCAAGCTTAATTGTTTGTGTGTAGAATTTTTAAATTAAGTTAATCACTCAAACTCTTGCAGGACAGAAGTATCAAAGTTTCTATACTTTCAAATAAATATCTCAACATTCTTATCACACAATGATAGCGCGCTCGAAAGACTTGATCTCACGGTAAAAGTATTTTGTGTCTTTTTGCACATATGTATGTATATCTGTCTGATGGGTCATTAAATAAATTTTATAACAAGTTTTTCCATCCCACTTAAGAGTGATATAATTTGAATCAGCCGGATTTATCGAAATTATATGCCAATGTTGAATGATGATATAGCAGAGTTGCGGTGGATTTGCTGTGTGATTGCATGCTGCAGATCTGAATCAAAGAAGAAAGGAAACCAAAGATTGCGAAGTATTAACTAGGTAGTTTAGAAAATTAGTACTAATGGATGAGTGGGTAAAGTGGTTTAGCGCTTTCAACTATGCGTATAAAGAATTCGACGTGAAGAATTTACCCGGGAAGAAATTTCGTGACCCATTTAGTACCAAATTAATACCAAATATGGGCTTTATATTATATCCAAAGAGTTTTGGTGTAAATTATTCACCACGTATATTACTACAACACTTTATTCCAACTGTCAAAAACGTTAGACAGAAAAGACTACACCTGGACAACTGTTTAAGACCCAGCAAGAAAAGACGCAGTTTGAGACAGCGGTAAAAAAGATACCTAATAATAAATTGCATTCATCATTTTCTCCTTAGAAACACAACACAATACCACACAATGACGGATCCAGCAAAACTAAGGATATATGTACGTTGAGAATTTTATTCGGTAGTTAATACTTGACTTTTAAAAAGCATATCTTCAATTCGTAGATTGACAACAGTACCCCTATAAAGCAGCTTTTAATGGGTTTGCCCTAGTCTTATGGTAAGCAGTAATTCTAAAACGACAATGTTAGGAATTATTAGAGAACAAACGCGTAAGACTGCGGTCATGTTAGGAATTTATTATTAAATATCCGAAAGCTGTTTATTTTATAGCCTGACATGAAGGTTGGGACTTGAGTTACTGCGTTTGGTGACGGGTCAACCGCATAAGCGTACGCCGGGCGCCGTTTTGGGTTTAGGATTAAATAAATCATGGACCATCGGAGACGTTGATGCCCTGCGTCACCGGAATAGAAAATCGACACATAAGATAATTATTTTCTTTTTTAGAACTCGTTGTGGTTATAAAATACTAAAAAAAGCTCAAGCGACAAAATGGGGTTAGCAAAAGTTAATAATTATTTACGTAAATCAGTGAAAATAATAAAAGTACCATTGATTAATACTACGATATTTTGTATGCATATCCCTACACAATAGAATAAATATTATTTTTTAAGCGTGAAGAAATCTATTGACATGGGGGGGGGGGAGAGAAAATAAACATCTGGAGACACGAGGTTTCATAATCTAAACTTTGGGAGGAGAGGAAAGGAAAAATTGGGATATTTTACTTAAATTTAACATGTGTTCGATATAAATGTATTTTTTATTCAATATATATTACATTTCAAAAATATGTCGTACCTACGTACAGCAACCCCTGTAATAAAAAAACAGTACCAACAGACCTCTCACAATTAGTGAGATTTAAATCATTTTTGTGATTTAAATACATTTTTTGATTTAAATACTTTGATCCTAATCTTTTTCCTGAAAAAGATTTTTGATTTATGATTTAAATCTTTCTAAAAAGTATCTTTGAGTTTTTATATAAAAATCGGATTTAAATCCTTTCAGAATGATTTAAATCTTTAAAACTATTTAAATCTTTATAAAATGATTTAAACATTTTTCAAACGATCTAAATTTTTAAAAATATTTAAATCTGAATGACTGAAATGATTTGAATCTTTAAATTGATTTGAATCTTGCCAATCACACAACGAGAAAATCACCTGATTCATTGCCATCATGCCTGAATGATTCTAGCCAGTCACATAGCGTCTAATCCGAGCATTTACTCGACATACGCTCACGTTGTCACTATGTTGAAAGTAACAAACGCGCATAAACTCCTGTGCTGTGAGTTACACTCAGACACTCTAATTTACAAAGTTCTCTAGTGTTTTAGGAGTAAATGTATAAGTGGTAAGTAAGCAGTAAGCGCTTAAGCAGTAATTTAATTATTTATAATACCTGTAACTAGCCTATCGCGCCTATACAGCATATTCTAAGCGAAAGAATATGAGTTAACCTTTAAAATACACACATACATTATGTATTTTGATATGATATATATGATTTAAATCATCTTACATGATTTAAATACTTCCTGATTTAAATCGTCCTACATAATAATTTAAATACTTTTTAAATGATTTAAAGTTTTAAAATGATTTAAATCGTATAAAAAGATTTAAATCTTTCCTAAAATGATCTAACATGTAAAGAAGACTTAAATATAAAAAAGATTTGTCATTTAAATCTTTCTCTACATACAAAACGATCTGTGATTCAAATCATTTGTTGGAATGAGAAATATCTTTGATCTTTGATTTAAATCTTTTTTAAAATGATCTTAAACAGCTCTGAGTACCTACGCGTTACAGTATTTTGCATATCATTTTCGACTTTAGGACCACAAAATACTTTACATACAGCTGTTTTTATCAATGTTACTTAAAAAAGTTTAAGTCTGTTGACTAGTGTTATTAGAGGTTTAGATTTATACTTTTGCAATCTCTTTCTATATTTTAATGTAAAAATTCGGGCCAGATGTGGGCGTTGTACTTTAATTTTCTTAATTACTGCCTTTTTAAATCTAAAAAAATATTTAAAACACTGTTAAATACCTAATTTAAAATTGTTACGGGAAATTAGCTGTGCAATCGTAAAACGGTGTAGGTTCAAATTAAAGAGAAAACGTTGCAAAAGTACTAACTTAGGTAGTTAACTAAATTAGTACCTATCAGCCATTAGGTAAGGAGGATTAACGCTTTTAACCGTGCATGTGCTAATTCGGCACGAAGAGTTAAGGAAATTTGACTAATGAGGATCGTGATAGATAATTTCTGCTTGAAACACAAGCATGTGATTTGAAGACCTAAATACATATTGATATTTGTAGCTTACTTCTACATACAGCGCCCTAACTTTCTTTTGAATATACAGGGTGTTATGAAATTCACCGCATATATGGAAACAGGTAAATCCTGGTATAAATTGAAATTGAAAAAAAAAATCCTGGTACTTTGCAATAATAAACTGGTAATCGCCCCTTAAACTTTTTCTAACTAGCGGTACCCGCCACTACCAATAAGTTGCCAATTCTATCAATAATTTTTTCTATGTAACAAATCAGCGTAAGAAATAATGTTATTGCTACCTTTGCAGTAAATTCCCTTTAAAAGACACTTCTTTTAAAAATGTTTAAGATTTACAAAATACCAATATTCCGAAAAAACACTGACAACAAAGTACAGCCATTAATTTCATACAGGAAACCAACGCTTGACAAATAATTAACACTATTAAAAGTTCCATAACGAATTAAACACAATACTTAAAAGATTTCACGGTATTTTGTCACTACCCGCACCATTAAAAACTAAAAACGAATGTTTTTGTTATTTTTAAATAAGGATCCATCCAAAATTCACTTTCTCTAGAAAGGAACACGCTTATACAACTTATACGAGAACAAAACAGTAGTTATATAATAGTTAATAAAAGTAACGTTTCACTAACTGTTTAAATAAAATAATCAACGGTATGTTTTCCTATAAGCAGCTACTGAAAAGCTGAAAACTAAAAATGTATTTATTTCAACTCTCTTAGGATACGCCCAGATTTAATAAACCTATTCTATTTTCTTTGTTAAACAGGATATTTGACATTCGTGACAAAGTTTAGGCAACCCATAACAACAGTTATTAATTTTTGTTGCATAAGCTCAAAGGGGTTATTTGTGTCGAGATAATAGTGAGATTTTGCAACCAGAAATTTCAGACCTGCTAACCCATAAACGATAAAATTGAAAGAGGTGTTTCTATCACATGATTTATAAAAACCTAATAAACCTTTATAATACCTAAAAATTTTCAGTCTTCCTCATTGATGGGCTTATAAAAATTCATTTAGCAAATGAGGTGAAAACTCTGATTAAAATGCCCCTCCAAATTTTATCGATTAGCGTGTCTGCTTTATCGGGTTAGCGTGTCTGCAATTTCTTTTTGCAAAATCTCCCTAATAGTTTTCGTCGTTGTGCTCAAAGACGTTTGGCAAACTAGTAATTTTTCACACTAATAAATAAAATAATAACAAAAATGATTTTTATGCAAATAATAATAAGCTTTGAATCTAGTTTTCTCAAAAATGTTAAATGCAGCATGCAGTTAAAAGAACCAACAAATCTATTCAAGTGAAATTGAAGTTCCTCAGCCTCCTGGATAAAAACGACTCGTTGTTTGGCACTATAGCAATTTTCCAGGAGCAGATGTGCATGCTCTCGCTCCAGACTGCAGCTGCTGAAGTGTTCTTAGTGGCACTGTTGGGCGGATCGTCTGCAAAGGATACATTGGATTCCTTCCGCTACAAAATTTTTGCGAAGTCGGTGTCCAAGAACAAATTTAATCTCGCGCTACGTCAGAAGTAGCCCCGGACACTATTTTAAAATCCATATCCCGTAAGTGTAATAAAAGCTGTGCAGGAGCGTGTGGATGTCGGAAAACGGGCTTAAAGTGTTTGGCGCTGTGTCTCTATTATAACGGAACAGCATGTGAAAACCTTCCCGATTTGGTAGCAGATTCCTACCCCGACGACCCATACAAGGCTGCTGACGTCCTTCTTTCGTGGAGTGGGTGTTGAAGGAGACGGGAGATAAACAAGATTCTAAAGGTAGTAAATATATAGTGAACCAGGAACATCGGAACATGAACGACGGAAAATGCGTATGTAAGTTTGGAGTGTGGAATAGGCCTACGGGCATTACACGGCATTAATTTATTTTACGTATTTCTTTAACCCGTTATAAAATTTGGTACGATCGGCTAAAGTCCCCCCCCCCCCCAAATACACCTCAGCAAAAACCTAAATCCGCCACTCTGGCAACATCGCACCAGCGCACATATCTGCACTGCAAAAAATGACTGTAAAAGTACAGTTTGGTTCCATAAGATATTGCTTATTTTGCCTTAATAGATTATGCTATTCTGATATCACAAAATAATGCAATTGTAAATGGGTCTATAAAAGTTTTTTAAGTAATCTTATGATTCGGCTACTGGCCTAATTTTTTTATACGAAAGTTACTGCATATTTTTGCCCTAGCCTGTAGTACTTTAGTGTGATGTATTTCTCTTAGTGGTTTTCAATTACAAATATTAAATTCGAGAAAAAGTTTGCAATTAGTCCGACCACCCACAATCCGTATTATGATTCTCAAGCCAGAAATGGTTCTGTCTGGGTTGGTTAATAAAAACAAGTACACCTGTAAATCTCATAGAAGCCGATTCAAGTCACTAAGACCTTCAGTAGGCGTTTTAATGCACCCTGAAATCGCCACGAGAGTAATTTGTCTGTATAAAACACCCAGCCCAGCTTTCCTCAATTATATCTAAGACCACGTCTTATAGCCAAGCGTTCACCCTAAGATATCCGAAAGCGGTTTATTTTATGGCTCGACAATAAAGCTGGGGCATGACCATTTCACTGCCTTTGGTGACAGGTAAAAGGCATGGGCGTACGCAGCTTTAGATTAGGGACAAGATTGATAAAGAGATAAAAAAATATTTTATAAGATAAATTCTAATATATAACATTTCGATGGTTCAAACTATTGACCTTCAACAAGAGGAGACGCAGTCGTTTATTTTTAACTAGCCTTTTGTTTGTTTCATATATTGTGCGTGTATAGGACAAAGAACGATAGCTATAATTCCGTCTGCGTAATGCCTTTCCTGTATTCCACCGAGCAAACCTGTGAAAAACTGTTCTGGATTAAAAGAACCCATTTTTACATACATTTGGCACTGCCGCAGCATTTCTGAAAGTGTATGGATATAGTCCTTTCAGGAAGAGCCAAAATCACTTAAAATTGCACTATAGTGCCACCCCTCTTAATTTTTGAACCGTTACATTTTGAAAATTGAAAGTTGGCATACGTTAATTAGTACAAAAATACTATGTTTTGGTGCAGAAGTGACAATTGATAAATCAAGATGACGGCTGGACGCCATCTTGGAAAAAAAAATTAAATGGAAAGATGGGTTTTGCGATACATCATTTTACTTTATGTTCCTAGAATTGTACGTTATTATTCGCCCTGAGAACAAAATGGCGGCATAGGCTAAAAGAGTTCTACAGCTAAATTCTATTATTAATTCATTCACTTTACCACACAACTGCTTGCCGCGACAGCTAATAGGTATAATACAGAATTTAAGAAGTCTCCACAAACAGAGCAAGTTGTGTTTCATGGTATTTGTATATGAAACAAGTTTTTACAGGAGTTAGTCGATGATGAAACAAGTTATTCGTTTCATGCGACGAGATTCTCGAAACTAATTTCTCTAGTGTGTCACCCGCCAAAGACTTGATATGAGTATAAGCCATGGATGAATTAGAAAGGATTCGATGTTCCGTATACTGTGAGCGTATCGAACGTGAAGCTTGTTTATTTGTTGTTTGTTATGAAAACATTTACCCTAGAGGTCTAGTTAACGAACTTTAAGGAAATACGTAATTGAATCAAGAATGGTAGTAGAAAGAGATAAAATAGCATTGGAGTGTTGGAGCTCAGAAGTGTTGTTGTCTCTGCTGGTTGCTTAGGAAATACGTCAGAACACTCGGTTACACGTACGTCTTTGGCTAATGAACTAGAACAGAAAAAGTGCGACTTATAGATTTATAAATGACTCGGAGCGACTTTAAATAAACCTTTAGAAATAATATAACCTATAAATAATAAAACCTTTTTAACTTAAATTTATTATTATTTAGCAGAAAAATAAAGTATTTTAGGCCTTTTATTACTTTTAGTAAATCTTGTGATGCTTCTAACGTATTTTTTGTACAAAAATACAAGGTAAAATAAGATGTTGCCAGTGTTTACAAATTGTGTTTACAGTGTCGCTTAGAATGGTTTGTTTTGGCATGAAAGAATGTTAAATCATCCCGTGTCCATTCTTAATAAATCCATGGTATATGCAGATAAATTTATAAGTAGATTGCTTAAAAAGTAAAACAGATACAGGCATTTTAAATAGTGGTCCTTACCGGCGTTTTGACTAGTTTAGTTTAAACAAATGTAAGAATTCATTTTCGTATTCTAAGTTTATTTAGTTTCCTCAAATTAACAAAGAAAAATAAATTTAATTGATGCAGTTAAAATATTTTAAGATTAACAAGAATAATTTATCGTGTAAACGACACCATTGGTCATACTAAACTAATTGTAAAGTAAAAAATTGATAGTGGCTAAAGGTTCTCACACCTGCGTTTAACATAAAATGACAAATAAGTATGCATAAAAATTCAAGTAACTTTGGTTTAAAATTTTCTTAAATAAAATAAAAACTCATTTCGTATCGCTCTTCTTCCAAATCTAAAATTAAGAAGCTTCAGTTTAACGGTAATTCATTTTAAATTGAAATAATCAGGAGACGCCATTATTAAGTCGTTTGGAAAATTGGGTTGAAATATAAAGATTAAAGAAGAATTTCGAGAGCACGTACAGATACCTCACAGATGTGAAGGTTGGTAAACATTTAGTTTAAGACAGAGTCTCTTGCGAGGTCTCCTACATTTTTATTTTCCTGTTTTATTACAAAATTACAGTATTTCGAGGAAAATTCTGCTATTAGTGCCTCTCATATCAGGTAAACGACCCGAGAGGGCGTAAACAGTATTATCTTTCAGGAAGCATTTTAATTTCTAGGTTATGTAATGTTAAAAACCCACGTTCAATGAGCCTAGGGAAAACGATAAAATCCCCAAATCTTGCGAAAATTCGCAGTCTGTATGACATTGGAAAAAATGCGATTTTTATCCGCGAATAGTCGCAGTTCGCGATTCGCGTTTATATGAAACAGGACTTAAGGTTAGATTTTCCAATCGCGTCCATGGTGGCCAACTTAATTTCATTTTGACATGATTTTTGGGCTTAAAATTTTTAACAATAACATTATGAGTGTATTAGGTATAGATTCATATCCTGCAAGCAATTTTCAGTAAATTATTTAAAGTTTCAACGTGTATAATGATTTCATTAAGAAAATTAATATTTTAAGAGATCTATGGTGTCATTTTTTCTGTCACTAGGAGCTCAATATTCTTTTTAAACATTGTTTTCCTAAAATAAATCATAAAATATCTTAAAACTTTTATTAATATGTCGAAAAATACCTACACAAAATGAATCTACTGTTAATATTGTGAAAATATACATACAAATAAAATATATAGCAAAAAACTATACTAAAATAAAATTAAGTTGGCAATAAACGAGTGTGGTTGGCAAATGCGGCCTTAACGTCATCGTATTTTTTAAAGCTGTACTATATAGCTTTGGCGACTCGTAACTTTTAGTCTATTTAAAAAATGGCAAGTGTGCAAGATTTTGGAGATGACGTCCCTTGTGAGAGTGTCCAAAAGGTGGCAACCCTACCGGCAAGGCATGCATTTAAGTTTTTCATTTATTTCTATTTACGCCACCGTCAATTCAAAATAACTTAATTTAATCAAGCTTCTTGAAAAAAGCTGCAAGATGTTTGAAAAAAGATAACAAATGCTTTCGAGGTTTTTAAGCTCTCTTAAAGAGCTTCAAGCTCTTTTAAAGGGTTTCAAGTTCTTTTCAAGGTCTTTAAGCTCTTTTAAAGGGTTTCAAGCTCTTTTAAAGGGCTTCAGTCTCTTTTGCAGAGCTTTCAACCCAAAAAGGGCTTCAAATCCTTTGAAAAAGGGCTTGTGGCTTTCGATCCAACTCCTTTTTAGGTGAATTGGGAATTGCAAAGCCCATCATGTTTAAAAAGGAATTGTAGCTTTGGGCTTTCAAACCTTTTTTAACAGGGCTTGTGGCTTGGGGTTTCAAGCCCTTTTGTCGAGGGCTTTGCCCAGCTCTAATCGTGAGTAGTGTGCAATTGAAACGATTCGATGCAGTTTCTTGTGACCATCCAAGAGGGCTCGAGTGAGTGCAACAAGTGCTGCAAAATATAGGCACAAGTCATCTCTTGTGCGTAAATGGATGAAACGATATAGAGAGACTAGAACCATCGACAACCTTCCAGAAACGAAAATGGCGGAAGACATTTAAACGAGAGAACAAGAATATTATTAGTCTCTTTGAAGCAAATCCCCTTCTTACTTACTTGCTTACTTTTTGCTTTATTGTAACCATTTTAATTTCAAATTAAAACCGTATCATGTTTTCAATTAATTTAGAGGTATTATTTTTAAATATAAGATGTTCGATCTGATGTGATTATGCAAAATTCTTACTCCCGTTTTACTTTTAAACAGTATCTATATTAAAAGATAGAAATCTAAGGTAATTAATTTTTGCATTTTTTACAGGTAAGCCGAACAAAAAATTAACAGAAGCGAAGAATGTGGTGAGTAATTAATTATTTATCTAGATATTTAATTGTATATAAATTACATAATAAATTTATTTCGATCTCCTATCACATAAATAACGCCTTTAATTATTGATATTGACTTTTTTATGGAGTCTGATATCTCTCGACAACTTCATTTAGCTTAATTAAATTGTAAATGGGAAATTGAATTATTTATTTAATTTTTATTGAAAGTATTTCATTTCCTGCATTTTAATTAATCTAAGAAAAGACTTTCAAAGGAAGTTTATTAATAATTTTATTACATTACCACTTCTTCTGACTAAATAATTAAGATAAGATGATTTAGATCAATTCCTCTTGCAATAATTAATATAGGTACAATATTGAATGGATACGAGAAGCATTTTGGTGTCGGAAAGGTTTTGAATTTTTAAAAAGTGTACACTTGCCCGATTCTTAAACCTGCTTATTTAGTGAAAAGTTGATTGGTGTCTGCCTTATTTGAAAATTAAAAAGATTTAGTTCATTTAACCAAAATTTAAAGTTATAATAATAAAACACGAGGATAAAGGGAAGCGCTCTCGTAATATTGACAGTGTTTACGGAGCTGCTCTCTTCGTAGTTAAACCTTTGCAGCCAGATTCTCCAACGCAAGTATGGTCTGATTTGAAAACTAAAAGGTTTAAACTGACAAGTGTAAAAATAAGACAACTAAGTTTTATACTGTGAGTTTTTTCGCAAATTTATAAAGAGAAGGGCAATTTTAGTATGTACTTTTGACAGTAGGAGAACTAAATTCATTTTAGCATCCCGTTCCACGATGAAAATCATTTAGAAAGCAAGCAAATCATTTTCTCAATTCTCAAAACTACTTTATTTACGTGGGCCACTATTGCATTATACGCTTCACTACGTATGAATGAAAGTCTACTTGTCAGGGGTACATATAAATATGCAAAAATTGAGAATAAATTCTCTAACCACCTGAAAATTCCTTATACAATAAGGATTTCAACAAATAATGGTAAAACAGCTATTCTCTGGGCTATATGCCCCTCCGAGCGCTGAATTACATACCAAAATTTGCCGTATTTTCTTCTAACACAGTTAGATAATAAAATACTTGTTTTGAATGCAAGAAACTACCAGGAAGAAGGAAGCTTTTTCTTTAGTTAGGATGTCGTCACCTGCAGACCGGTTTCGAACTCGTTGGTTCTCATCGTTCGTCTATCCTCTACTGATGAGAACCAACGAGTTCGAAACCGGTCTGCAGGTGACGACATCCTAACTAAAGAAAAAGCTTCCTTCTTCCTGGTAGTTTCTTGCATTCAAAACAAGTATTTTATTATCTAACTGTGTTAGAAGAAAATACGGCAAATTTTGGTATGTAATTCAGCGCTCGGAGGGGCATATAGCCCGGAGAATAGCTGTTTTACCATTATTTGTTGAAATCCTTATTGTATAAGGAATTTTCAGGTGGTTAGAGAATTTATTCTCAATTTTTGCATATTTACGCTTCACTAGACAAATGAAACCGAAAATTTTTAAATGCAACCCTATGCCGTGTGGTACCTCATTTTCAAGGTCTCCAAAAAAGAAACATTTTGCCGCAAACTCGATGTCCGTATCTTAATTCGTTTTTAAATGACTGGCCTTTAAAAATTAAACAACGTGAAAAAAATAAAAACTTAAATACCTTTATATCTCTCTGACCACCATGAACTTCTTGGCAGTAATAATGTCAATTTTGGTACTCACTTCTCACATTTTTGAGAATGGCAGGTGTTACTTCTTGGCAGAGTTCCAAAATCTACTTTATTACTGGCAACAAGTTCATGGTGATCATTTTGAACAACTTTTAAAATAATAAGAGAAATAACGGTTCTTAAATTTTAAATTTTTTTTTCACGCTTTTTAATTTTTATAGGCTTGCCATTTAAAAACGAATTAAGATACGGACCTCGGGTTTGCGATAAAACGTTTCTTTTTTGAAAAACTTTAAAATGAGGTACCACCCGGCATAGGGTTGCATTTAAAATTTTTGACCTCAACTCCCTGGCGTCACGCCTCAAGGGGATTGAAAAAGTTAAATTACGTAAAAAACTACATTTATTAACCAATACAATACACCTACAATCTGATGTCTCTATCTTTACTAATAGCAAAGATATTTTCCCGTAATAAAACCTTTCGGACACCCTGTATGTCTTTTGTATGGGTCTATACAGGAAAGCCATGTTTTTTTTATAATAAATAACTGCCACAGCAGTGTTAAAAAAAACAAAATGGTAGCTGATTAAAGTCTAAACCCTAATTACATTAAAATTTAAAATAGTCTTTATTTTAATATATGCCCGGCATGATTTATTTCCTAATCGATATTTATAAGTATACATATACAAGTTTATATTTTTGTATTTTTTTCTTAGCGTGATAAACCAGGTCACATAAATCAAGTTTACTATGGCATCAAATTATTGGTTTTATGGGTTCTAATAGCCGGTGTTCAAAGGTATTCCATTCACAGCCCAGCACTGACAGTCAGTAGGTGGGCCCTCCTGCAGGTACCTTTCACACCCCAAGACGATGTCGTGCCTGTCGATTCAGTGCTTTCGTGCATGGTAATAATCGAATAACTTAAGGTCAAAAAGAGCTCGAAATTTGACAATAAAATATTTTTAATAGGATTTGGTTGGAGCAGGTGAAAAATAAATGTTACTGTCTAAAAGACGTGAATGGAACATGCTAAGGGATCGGTTCTTGGCTTATTTTAGATAAAGAAGGTCGCAGCAATATGTTTTTAATTGATTGATATCTTAGTATTATAAAAATATTGCAAAATGAAGAAAAAAGTTATGTTTAGAGCAAATCATCTTTACCTGTTTAGTGTATTTTATTCAACTTATTAAAATTATTATATTTATTATTATTTACCAACATATTTACAATGACATCTTTCCTTTCTTAGACGCCATCTTTGACAGCACAACCACAACGCTCGATCCTGCCTTGGTCTTTCTTTATCTCTCCTTACATACACTTCTATTGGCACACTTATTGTCTCTTCTCATCAAATACAACTGCAGTTTTCTAGTTATTTCTGACTATTCGGATAAGTAGTATCGACCTACCTCAAATCTGAAATTATACTTTAGCTGGTGTGTTTCAAAATTTTATAAATACATGTATGAACAGTTATAAATTAGATCCTCCCTATTATTACACATTTCCAGGATTATGCTTGTTATGATATACTAGTGTAGAGATAGAATTACTAACTGATACCAGTGGCGTATTCAAGGGGATTTTGGGGGTTACAAGTGTTACAACCCCCCAAAGGCCTAAAGTTTATACAACCTTTGTATTCAAAAGAGAAAAAGGAAATAAAAGTTGTTTTCTTTTTGTTGTCCCCATCCACCCGAGCATATTTCTGGCTACGCTACTGACTGATACCCATATTTTGTATTTTTTAAAAGAAAGGACGTGTTCGTACTTGTGTATGTAGGAAATTTATAGCAAATAACAAGTTCGTTCCTGGATATGACGACTTGAAGCCGGAGAAAACCTTGGTTGTTCCCTTTATATCACACACATTCATCTCAAACTTCTCATTTATGTGCCCTCTTACGCACATTCCATATTCGCCATGTTTTTGCTTTATAATTCATATAAAAATTATTTTTGATTTTTGGCTTCTAGTGAAGCGGCGTTACTTCTTCTTTGTTCTTGAGTAGGTGGTACTAAAGTATATTTATGTACTTTAAATTTACAGAAGAACTTATCTAGTTGTAGCATCGAAACATTGAAAATAAAGAAAAAGTTAGACTGTAAGGAAATAATTCAAAATATTCAAAATTTGTGTCTTTCGCAGTCGAGTATTGTTGTAGAACTAGGAGCTATGTTTTTTATCTGAGACCGCCCATGTAGACTTCAAGCCTAAATACTATCTTGCCGTGGGCGTCTGAAGAGAAGGGAAATGTAATCTATTGACACCGGGTTCAAAGGACAGGAGGTTGGGAGGGGAAGGAAAAAGATCTGCAAGCAATTTGTTCTATACTCCGGAGACCTTAGGTATGAATGAGCGAGAGGAGTGGGATGTTCTAGGCTTTTGTAACTGGAAAGTAAAGGGATGCGTACGTAACGCGCCTCTTGTTATTCTGCTACTAACAGTCAAGGGGAGAATTATAGTGGCTAGTTCTTCGGAGCAAAATCCGTGCAAGTAACGGTAGAAAAGGGATAAATCCCCAACAGCGCTGCCATGAGCGAGATAAAGAAGCTTCCTTGTGAGGACTGGGTCATTGATGAGTCCAATGGCTTTCTCTTAGATAGAATCAAGGATGTTAAGAGAGAGAAAAAGAGAGAAAAAGGTTCCGATCCAGGTACATAGCTTGGGAGGAAGACCGTAAGAAGGTAGTTTGTTGAGGAGTGCGGCATGCCATACTTGGTGAAACACCTCAGAAATATCAAGAGGGACAATCTCGGATTCGCCATGAAATTCGAGAGACTTATTCCATTTACGTGTGACTAAGGTAAGGAGATCAGCTGTGGATCTCTGGCGAGTAAATCCATTCTGTGTATTACAGATGATTTTGTGTTTTTCTAGATATTTTAGAATTAGCAAGTTAATGCCTTTCTCCATAACTTTGCTGACAACTGAGAGAAGAGAGATAGGTCTATAATTGGATAGAAGGAACTTGAAACCTTTCTTCGGGACAGGCTGCACACGAGCAGTCTGGGAAGATACCCTTGCCATAGGAGATCTGGAAAAGAAGATGGGTGCAAGTTTTGGAGCGCATGGTTTTTAGAACAATTTTTGCTCTTAAGGTGGCAATATCTGTATTTTAAAAAGAAGGAAAATATTTATAAAGTACGACAGATGGTACTTATTTTGAAAGTATTTCTTGTGTGTCTCATACTAATATTTGTATCTTTTAAGAACAAGTAAGGGATTTCAAAATATCGTGTTTATTTGAGTTAAATGTACCATATGCAAGAATGCGTATATAGTTATAGTAGACTGACTGCCAACCGAATATTTTACAATTTGGTTAGGTTATAAAAGTTTTCTCAGTACGCCATATAATCACTTGATTACTATCTGTATGCACATTCTTTTTAAGATCGGGCTTCGTTATTATGATGAACACCATGCACCATATATAGCAAGTAATAATTTTTTGGGCTGCTCTCTGTAATAATAAGAAATTTAAATAAAAAAATAAATGTTCAGTTAGGGAGTCCCATGATTTTGAGGTTGTTTGAATGAGAGTGATTTTATATATGTATACAGTATCAACCAGGTAAATTGCCAAAAATTGAAATAAGACGTATGAAACTATATTCTACTTTATTTCTGGGACTCCCCAAAAAGGTTTAACTTAGTAGGTACTGGTTTAAATTTAGGTATTCTAGTAGAAGGTTTTTTGTCTTGTCATTGTTAATAAGTCATTGTTAAAAACTTCTAAGTTAGCTATTATTTCTGCAACTTGCTTGGTTTCCAAATGATTTTTATATTGGAGCTTGTCGCTGGAATGAATTTATTTAAATTATTTCGGAAAATATGTACTTCAAGTTGCCCTTGCCTTTATAAATATGCAATAAAAATCAAAAATAATTTTTTGAGACAAAATCTTGTCAGATTTGAAAAATATGTATGATCTATTTATCTGAGAATAACCCTTTTATAAGACGTTGGTAGGTCTACCTACTATACACATAAAATTTCTTGATGGTGTATTTTTATGTAATTATAGAGTAGTCGCCCAATTTTGTGAAATCCATCCAAATTGGACTCACCCACAACGTCGTGGTAAGTTGCTAAACCACGCCTGTTTATGAAACAAGTTAATCAGTGTGTAAAAAGAAAATCACATAAAGTATTTATCTTATTTAAGTATACTTTTAAAGGTGCATTAGTGTTGTTTTAATTACAAGATTTTTAGATCTTTCCAAAATTATTAAAACAGAATTTCTCTGAGAAAAATTATGTTTCAAAAATAGCTTTTTTCGAAAATACAGTTCTTCAATAAATGAATTTTGAGAATTTTTTTACAAATTTGAATTTTCTGGGAAAAGATTCTTTCCAAAAATCCCTATCTAAAAAAATATTTTTCGAGAAAATTTACTCTCGAAAAAGATTTTTTGTATGTAATGCGAAAGACTGTTCTAAATAGCTCTTATTAAAAAGATTAAACAATAATAGAATATAATCTTCAGTTCTATCGCTGTCAACTCTCCTAATTGCTTAAAGATATGTATTTAAATCTAGCATTTAAAAAAATACGGATATATCTTTTTCCCTTGTATTACTTTGATCACCGATAATAATGTTAAAAGAAGTGAGGCCTAATATTAGAGTTCGCTTTAAATTGGTTAAATTTTCTATGCTTTTAAAGATTTCACTCGTTCTTATCTTTATAATAATTTATTTTATAAAAAATACAATTATTCCACATTGCCTTGTTTTGGTTAATAAAAAGCTATTAATGATGATTTTATTTAATTGAAACTTATTAAAGCTATATAGGCGGTCTTTCTCCTGAAATTTAAACTAAAGTTATGCCTTTCGAGGGGCTATTAAATTCTAAATTAAATTTGGAATCCAACGAGTTTTAGTGGATATTTTGATTATTAGTGAAGAGTCAGTATTTGCTATAATTTTAAGTTTCAACTGTTGTGACAGGTCAATTTTCTGCCACAGAAATTTTTGTAAATGCTGTTTGTGTTCAGTAAAAATAAAAGTATTCAGCTATAAAATTATAAATCTTACATAAGTATTTTGCCAGATAGGAATTTATTTTTTATGACGATTCCTTTAACCTTTCAAAGTAGACAACCAGAAATACTTGCACAAACAAAGGCGGCTGTGATAAAATGTTTGATTATTCTGGAAGCAATACTTCCACAAACAAAGAAGGTACGATAAAAGACCTATTCTTTTTTTATTTGTCTATTTTTCTAAAGCACTTTCGCCAATACCGATAGAAAGAAATATGATTCCTCCGTGATCATCAAGCAAGAAAAGATGAATATTGTAATTGCTAAAATGTGTTCTGGTGGAAACTGTCCATGTAACTGACCACTAGGGTGAATTATTGTTCAATTGATTTTTCTGTCATCATTTTCAATTTAAAGGTGCGTTTCCTATGGGGCGGCTGACGCTCGCGGCTGCCGCTCAGCGGCCGGCTGACGCCAGTAATCCATTGACGTTGAAGCTTGCGTCTGACGCTCGAAAAGAAACGGATACATTAAATTGTCACATGAGCAGTACTAGGCGTCAGACGCTGTGCGGCAGCCGCGAGCGTCAGCCGCTCCATAGGAAACGCACCTTAAATTAGATCAAATATAGCCGTTATGATATCTGCTTTAGTTTACATGACATGTGATGTCACAACCAATAGTATCGCGTTTTACAACTTTCAAATTTTGCATGAAAATTTGTAGTAAAAAATCTGCTTTTTTTTTTGTTAAGACCAAATAAATAGATAAAAGCAACCACCATAAACATTTAATTTATGTAGAGAATACAAAAAAAAATTCAGGTCTATTTGGATTAGATATGTGTATGTATGCATATTTCCTATTATATTCGGGTTTGCTCAGGTTTGTTTGCAACCTGAAAATATTTCAGTTTTATTTGGATTATATGCATATTTCCTATTATGTTAGTTATGACATTCCGTGACAAAAGAATTTAAATCCGATATACGATCAAAAAAATCTCAATCAATTATATGAATCTGAAAATTGGAAAGACATTTAAACAGATCAAAATTCTGAATACCCGAATAAATACAGATTATGACAAACATACGATTAAGTTTCTGGTAACGTTTACTGTCCGTCACCTTATACCCAGTTTACTAAACAAAGCCTAAACACACCTATTGCCGTTGGGAAGAGGATCAATTACCATCAGTAGTTATAGTTAGTATTGTTTTACATAGTTAAAGCAGGTAGGTAAACTATCCAGTAAATTTACTTTCATGTTTGTTTAGTAATTCAAGAAGCCAAAGCTGCTGCCTTGGGCTAATAGACCACCTGAGATTAGGTTTCACAACACCAAATATTTTTCATTCCTTCTGTTTCATTGTAAAGATAATTATTATGTTGTACATAAAGTGAATGTTTTTATGGTGAAATTACATTTTCTAGGAAATTTATTTGAGTATTGTTCACGCAAATAGGATTCTAGACGCCTGAAAATAATTTCGCGTGAGTACATAGTCTCAAAATGGCGATGTTACTGGCTTCTAAAAATTATAATTTTTTTATAGGTTATAGTTAATTAGTCATATTATAATTCATATTTAAATCAGCTTTTTGGTTTTTAAAGTTGTTATTTTGTTAGCTTTTCTCGATAGATTTTATGTTTTTCATTATAAAAAAATAGTTTCCAGCTACCACTTTCATGATTATATTTTGACCATTTCAAGTTTTTTAAAATAATTTATTGCCCAGGCAAATACCTACTTAATAATGTTACTATTTAAGACGTAAACATTAAAAACATACAAGACCAGGTTTTATTTATAAAAAGGCGGATTTTAATGTTCTTGTATTGTCTAGACTTATACATGCTAAGAACCTACAAACTTTAAAGCTTCAAAACATCTCCATTACGGCGTCTAAATTTGAAAACGTCACCTCATTGAAAATGCAGAAAAAATAATTAAACATGCATTGCTATGTAAATTAAGATCGCCGGCAGTGCAATTAATGTAATTAAAATTAATTCGAAAGACACTTTAACGACCCCGGCTTTAATTACGTGCCAACAACTTATTTTAATTATCAAAAATGTATTATCTGGGCTATATCGGTGTTGTCACTGATTTTATCAATAAAGTGGGATATTTTTCCGGGGCAGTTCATTTATAGTGAGCTGCGCAAGTTTCACTTAGATGAACCTTAACTTTAAGTAGATCTCTGCAAACAATTATAAAGCTGAATGTGTCACTTTATCCTAAACATCACTTTATCTCAAATGTTACTTAGTTCCAAGACTAAGTACGAATGTACTGTAGACATCTGAAGAGAAATGAGATGTAATTTGCCGTTACAGGACTTGAAAGGCAGAATGTTAAGGGAAAAACAACTTTTGCAGGTTTGTTTGTCTGGACACTGAGAATAAAAAAGTGAAAAATGGAATAATCTGTGTTTATGTAGCTCAACAGTAGAGAGGCCCATATGTCACGTGCTTCTTGTTCTACTAAGAATTATTTATCTTCTTTTTCTCCGGCTTTTTTCAACTTGATATGGATCCTGGTCATTCGGATCCGCAACATGCAACTTAAAGTTATTTTTCTATTAAACCATTTCCTGTAAATCATTTGTTACTCTATCCAACCATTTCTGCTTTGATCTTTCTCTACCTCTCATTCTTGCTGTATTTTCTGATAATTCCACAACCTTGATTGTTTCTCTTGTTCTTTCGTTCCTGACTTCGTCTTTCTTTGGTACGTTACACATTCATCTAAAGATTCTCATTTTTGTCACATCCAGCCTCTTATTGTGCACTTTCTCTATTAGTTATATTCCTGCTCCATATATTGCATGGTTAACCATTGTTTTTCCTTTTCGTGAATTCTATGTCTTTTACTTCCCCATTATGCTCCATGTACTTACTCAGTTTTCTTCCTACTGATTTTTAGACCTGTCTCTTTTAAGGATCTCTTTCAACACTATTTTAATGTTACCACCTTCCCTGATTGGTGCTACATATAATAATATCGTCCGCAAACTTCATGCATCGGGAATTTCATCTCTTACTTCCTGGTCATGACATTCAGCAAGCGTAAAGCTGAATCCTAGTGCTGGACAACCATAACTGAAAATTACTTTGCTAATTTTACACTATTTCTGAGCTAGAGAAACCTATGTGTTCTAGTTCCTCCATGTCTTAAATGATTCTTAAATAGGTACTCTGATACTCTTTTCTACCTCATACATCTCTATACCGTGAAACTCTGTCATAGGCGCTTTCTAGGTCAATAAAAACGATATGCAATCTTTCTGCTTCTTCTGCTCTTTTCCATAGCCTATTTCAAGACAAAAATAGTAAGCCAGTTATAAGAATGGAATGAGCCTGATGAAATTTGTGGGCAGAATACCGTGAAGTGAACTAGATAAGGTTTTTGACACTCCAGTGTAAAAGTTCTGCAAAACAGATATGTACCTAGCTTACTAAGCTTGCTATTTAGCTCAAGCTTTGGGACTAATAATAGAGTATTCATGATTATGAATAAGGGAGACGAAGAAATAGGAGTGTTACCTTGGGGTATGCTAACATTGACTGAATGGAAGTTAGACGAGTAACTGTCTATCACGCCGAATATGCGTCAACTGAAAAGAAAAATTAGCATTTAGCTAACAGGGACGTTTGTTGATAAGTTACACCTGATTAAATTCTTTGTAAATATCAACGAAAAAACACGTACAAGTTATTGCATATTTTTTCAGCAAGCCAATAGGCGATAACAAGTTAAAAGCTCAACAACACAATCATTTATGTTACAATATAATTTACTTTCATATCCTTTAAAAAAGTATAATTCTCATGGATGGGAACTAATTGCTATCTCAAATGGGTGGTGTAATGCTATGCGGGATTATAGTATTTTTATTGGCTTAAGTGCTTCGGTTTGACATAATTGATTGCCTCTGAATGGAATGGAAGTGATTAAGTTTCCTGCGTTCTTGTTCAATGGCTATAAATATTGCAGGAGTGCAGTGCAGAATTTGCTGGAAACGAGAAAGAATCACATTTGGAGCGTAAATTAGTACTATGAATTGATTTTCTGCTTTCTATATTGTATTATTATTATTATTATTAACGGTACTGTACTAAAAATATGTTTCCATTTTGCGTCCCTCGCTAAAGAAAGTAACGTAAGATAAAAATAAGTCCTCAAAGTATGCCATGGAATCAGTCCCGCATGTCTTGAATTATAACCATTGAAATGTAACATAGGTAGAAGGTATAGGTGAATCAAAAATGGAAATGTCAAGTTCTGAAGTTTTTATTTTTAAGAAAATTAAATATGGTTATCATGGCAGAACTAAAATCTATTATGATCCACAGTTATTTTAGAAATGATTGAATGTGTATTGCTTGTTGGTTTATTCAACTCGGGACGCCATTCGGGATTTTCTAACAGAATTTCAACACATAGTCATGGATTTCGACCACTTTCGCCAAGTTTTGACCAGATATGTGGTTTTCCTTAGAGAAACAGGAAGTGTGTATAGAAAGGAAGGCAGTGGGAGACCCAAAGTTCGCACTGCAGAAAAAGTAGAAGAAATTAGAACAAATTGTTAATGAACACCCACAAACCCCTATTCGGCGTTAAAGCCAGCAAGTAAATGTATCCTGCAGAATCTGCAATTCAATCCTGAAATGTGCTCAGCTCAGTCCAAGAATTGTTACCAAACGACAAGTCGCAGCGAATGTGTGTGGTTTATGGGTAATTTGCATAATAATGAAAACGTATTTGAAAAACCCTTTTTTACTGTCGAGGCATGGTTTTACCTCTCTGGTTATATAAATTCTCAACAAATGAGAATGTGGAGATCCGAAAATCCTCGTTTCTTTATAGAGAAGCCTCTGCATTCACAGAAAGTTGGTGTGAGGGCGACCATATCGAAAAGAAGGTTAATTGGATCGATTTTTTTTAAGGGACTCTCAATTCGTCGCGATACCATAATGAAATTTTAGAAAATTTTGTAAACGTATTAGACGATGAAGAAATGCGACAAGGCTACTTCCAGCAGGACGGCGCCGAATCGTCGTAATAATATGCCAATTAGGTGGACACCACGGTCCTACAATCTCACACCGTGCGACTTGTGATATGTCACATAACTGAAGCCATTTTTAAGAAGTAGGTGGGGGACCATATAGGATTATAAGTAAAGCGCGGGTAAAAAAGCATACAAAAATTTAAAAAAAGCGCCTAACAAGCATGAAGTTTTTACGTAAAAAAGATTAAAAATGCAATAAAATATTCACAAAAGCATAAAAAGTTAAAATAGTACAATTTAAATTTTCAACAAACAGTAATTTCTGCTTAAGACCATTGTGCCATGAAATGATAATTAACAAACACGTACAATAAATGATTCCTTTCAGTTTTAGTATTTATTTAATGATAATAATTAATGAAAAAATCTATAAAAAATAATTATTGTTTAGCGAATAAAAATTTTAAGAAATACAAAAAGGTACATGCAACAACATTTTAAAAACACACTAAATTATAATGTCACTTGCGAAAATTTAAAAGAACTACGGACAAGAATTACAAATAAATTTCAGGAGATTAACAACTCCCCCTAAGTGCTCACCGATGTTTTTGATCCTGTAACAAGAAGACTGTAAACATGTTTGGAAGTAGAAGGTCGACACGTCTTTCATTTAGTTTTAAATTATAATTTTTAGGTTCTTTGTGGTATATGTTTTTTTTTATTTTGTATTCATGCAATGACAATAACAATACAGTAATTTTCTTAAAAATAAAATCTTCCGAACTTGACAGTTTTGTTTTTCATTCACCTCTACCTTTTACCTATGTTACCTTTCAAGAGTAATAATTCAAGACATGCGTGATTGCTTCCACGGCATTGAGGACTTTTTTTTTATCTTACGTTATTTTGTTTGCAAAAAATCACCTGTTCGAAGGTTTTTTCATATTATTATCTTCACCTTTAGAGACCTCTAAACCACCAAAGACATGGTTTCGTATTTCCACCGATTTGTCTGTCTATTGTATGTCTATAGTAGAACAAAAACTTACGAACTGATCAAAAAATAATTTATATACGAATTAGGCTTTACCTACCCTAGCTTGAAACCGGCTACAGTTTCGATAAAATATATAACGTATGTCCCAAAAGTTTTAGCATAAAATGGAATGGCTCCAAATAAGGCGAAAATGACAAGATCTCAAGTTGGTTTTAGAATCCAAAAATTATTTATTTTCGTGACTTTAATTTGACAACTAATTTTTTAGGTCGGTTGCTTTAAAATTTCGTATCAGATAGAAATTCGAAAAAGCATTTATAATTTGATTGGGCCGACACGATTGTCCTGAAATGGTTCGGATTTTTGAAAATGAAAATATCTCGCTAAGAACCATTTATCGTACAATATCTGAATGCGAATAAATCTCCCAAAAAGTGGAAGACCAAGAATTTTTAACGGAGAAAGAGCGTTAAATATTCGAATAATTATATTTGCTCTTGATACGGTATTTCTATACATACGTTAAATTTTGATTTCTTATGTCTTTATCAACTGAGGTATATACACAGGAGTCGAACAACTATTTTGAATTGACTCTAAATTTCAACTATTTACTTAACAATCCCTATAAAAATAATTACACTGGATAATAAAAAATAATATTAAATTGTCAGCTTCAGTGACAAATTCACCATGATTCATATGCACATAATATCTTTTATCATATCATGTAAAAATATATAAATCTCATGGATAAGTAGCGACTTACTATCTCAAATACGAGGTGTAATATTATGCGGGACTACGGTATTTTTATTGGCTTAAGTGCTTCGGATCGACATAATTGATTACCTCTGAAAGGAATGAAAGTGATTAAGTTTCCTGCGCTTGCATCTAATGGCCGTATAAATATTGTAGTAGTGCAGTGCAAATTTGCCGAGAATAGGAAAACGTTATTTTACTGCCGGCTATTATATACAACCTAAAACAATCAGTTGATTTAATCAAGGGTAATGTTACTGTCAGAAAAAACCATACAACCAGATGTAAGTAAGTAATATTTGACTCAGATAAATGTTAGAGCAACAACAGACTAAATTTAATTTCTCTCGAGTTGTCCAGATACTACATCTGAAAGATCAAAAGTGCCTTTATTTATAACAATAGTCAAAGCCTTAGCTATACACACAACATAACTTTTTAAAACAAATTGTTTTTGGATTAAGCAACAAAAAATATAAACTATTTTTTAAGGTGGTCACCCTGTGTCCGTGTCCCACGGTGTTCTTGCAATATGAGGAAAATTTTTACTGAAAGTTGAAAAAAAAATCACTTTGGTGTAGAAAAGTTCTGCATATTACTTAACTAAGAACTCCATGAAAAAAATCTAAAAAGACCCATAGTAGACAGCTTAGCGACAAAAACGAATAATATACCCAAGAATAAAGAATCTACCCTTATATAGCAAGTTACAAAGAAAAATTATTTCAAAGAATTATTTGGAATCATTTTTTTTCTCTAAGTACGAAATCACAGACACCTACGAAAAAATTTAAGTACGTTTTAATATAAAACAAATTAATGGATTACCGGATTACCTATTAAGAAAAAATAAATTTACAAAATTTATACTTCAGTATAGCCACCTTCCTTTTCGATGCATTTGATTGTTAGAGAATTTTGAAACAGATTTTCTCAAAACTACTTGAGGAATTTCTAGAGAACATCGGGTTATTACTCTTTCCAAGCTATCGAAATTTGCAAAAGATGGGTGAAAATACACTTTTTCCTTTAAATATCCCCAAAGGAAGTAATCGAGTGCATTCAGATCCGGCAACCTCGCCGGCCAATGATTTTCTGAAAATATTCCTATCCATCGCCCCCGGAACATTTCCTAAAGAAACTTGTTAACAGCTAGGGACTCACAAATTATTTCTAATGTTAAGTGGAAGGCCATTAACAAAGCCAAACAGCTGATTTCCCAAAAATTAAAGGTAAAAATCCGACGTTATATTGCCTTGGAAGAAAAATGGTTGATTATCTAAAAACCGCACCACACATAGTTTGTCTTAAAATAATACTGATCTAGACCCTGAATAATAAATCCCGGACAATTGTGGGAGCTAACAACTCCATTTGATGTAAAACATGCTTCATAAAAAAATATGATATTTTTGCAAAAAGACGGGTCACCTTCATACATACCTTGATACCAAGCCGAAAAATCAAACCGAATATTAAAGTCTGCAGGTTTCAACGTGTGGACAGAGGTAGGTTTGTATGGATGAAAATGATTGAACTCTTTCAGCAGTGGATTTACAAACAGAGCGTCTATGGTTTCCAGAAAGTACTTTTTCCAAATTTGTCAACGAAGTGTCTCAAGGGGTATTCAAGTGTCTGTCTATATTCTTTATAGGCTCTGCTTATACTAACATTGATTTCGTAACATTAAGTAAAAATGTAAAAACATTTTTTTTTTCGAAGGTGGCTGTTATTTCATATTTAAAGAGAGAAAATGATTCCAAATAATTCTTTAAAATAACTTTTCTTTGTATCTTGTTAAATAAGGATACTTTATTCTTAGATATACACTGCTCAAAAAAATTAGAGGAACACTTCTTTGTATCTCTATAACTTTTATTGTGGAAATGATATACATATGAAACATTTAAATTTCTAAAGCCACATATGTTATCCTATTAAATAAATGAACTTAAGAATTAAGAATGCAATAATTATTAAGATATGATTAGGAATTTAAAAAAATACAAAAATCAAAGTGGCGATAGATGCATTTTCTTTGCAAAACATTTGTGGAATTCCCTTCGTATGAGAATCAGTATCTCGTGTGTCCTCCACCAGCACGAATAACTTCATGACACCTCCTTGGCATGCTTCTTATAATTCTTCGAATATTTTCTCGGGGTATACTTTCCCATTCTTCGATTAAGGCTTCTTCTAGGTGCAGGAGAGTTTGGAATGCATTTGGACGCTTCCGAATGCGTCTGTCCAACAAATCCCAAACGTGTTCGATAGGATTTAAATCGGGACTAATCGCTGGCCAATCCATGATTTGAATACCTCGTTCATGTAGGAAGTTTATGGCAATGGCTGCTGTATGTGCTTTCGCATTATCTTGAATCAGTATGAAATTTGGACCTACACCGTAAGCTACAGGTACAACATGTTCTTCTAGCACATTATCGATGTAACGTTGAGCGTCTAGACTTTCATGAATTACCACAAGGTCGGTTTTTCCTTCAAGACTTATCCCTCCCCAAACCATTATCGACCCGCCACCAAACCTTTGCACTTCTCTTACTGCAGCAGCAGAATACCGTTCGCCGGGACGTCTGTAAACACGTGCTCGACCATCACAACGTGTAAGACGAAATCTTGACTCGTCGGTGAAGAGTACTTGTGTCCAATGTCGAAGTTGCCAATTAATATGCTCACGAGCAAAATTTAAACGGCATATTTTGTGACGCCTTGTTAAAATGGGTTTTCGCACGGGTCTTCTGGGTCTCAAGTTAGCTTCTTTTAATCGATTTCTAACAGTCTGGTCGGAAATATCTAGTCCATGAGTCACCCTAGAAGCACTTTGAAGATCATTTGCTGTTAGTATACGATTGCGCAATGATGAAAGAACTAAATATCGATCTTGATTTTGGGTCGTTTTCCTCTTACGACCTTGCCCGATGCGTCTTTTGTACTGACCAGTTTCCCTAAAACGATCCCACACACGTTTTATAACAGAAGGACTGCGATTAAACATTCTTGCAACTTGCCGGATACGGAACCCATTTTCAATCAAAGAAACAGCACGAGCAACTTCAACTTCACTAAGATGCCGCATTTTATTTTTCGTGATGTCTAATTGACTTTTGCAACAATATGTTGCTGTTACCATGCCTACTAAATCTCGAAACTAAGCATAGGTCACTTTATCGCCACTTTGATTTTTGTATTTTTTTTTAAATTCCTAATCATATCTTAATAATTATTGCATTCTTAATTCTTAAGTTCATTTATTTAATAGGATAACATATGTGGCTTTAGAAATTTAAATGTTTCATATGTATATCATTTCCACAATAGAAGTTATAGAGATACAAAGAAGTGTTCCTCTAATTTTTTTGAGCAGTGTATTTTACGTTTTTGCAGCTACCCTGCATACTACGGATCTTCTTAGAATTTTTCCATAGGAATTCTTAGTTTATTAATATGCAAAACTTCTCTAGACCAAAGTGATTTTTTTTCAACTTTCAGTAAAAAAATTTCCCATATGAAAAGAACTCCGTGGGACACGCTGTATATCTCAACGGAAGTATAGCCAGTTTCGAGCCAGGGTAAAGCTTAATCTGTATAATAGTCAGACCGATGAAAACTTTTCCGTGATCCAGAGGCCCCAAATGATGAAGATCTGAAAAAATCTCAAAAGGGTGATTTTTCACAAATAGAATAAGTAAAACTGCGGACAACTTTTAAAAAATCTACGATCACAATGGGCTGGATATCAGCAGTATTTAAAACTGGTGCATTTTCAAATGAAACATTCTTTCTATATACAAATCGCACAAAAAAGACTTGTGTAATAACAGGGCTTTACAAAAAGAAATTACGAGACACCCCCGATTTTGTCTCTTATTTGAAGTAGCAATTATCGTGCACCGGATACGTATTAACCTCTCTGGTTAGATGTTTCAGCACAGAGGGGTTAATCTATTACGCAGTTTCCTTTTTTGTTTGTCCAACCATTTTCAAAGGTTATTAGTTCAGATTGATTAAATTTCCCATTCTCTCCCCTTATGTTTAGACAATGGTATTGACCGCTACGTTGTTGGCTTACTTATTTTGTATAACGCCATACAGGGTGCTACCTCGGAGGTCTCGGAGATAAGTGCCTAAGGTGAGATTAATTCAGAAAATTTTTAAAATATTCCCCCGGGCATTCACTACAAAGGTTTAAAACTTTATACTGGTTTAATATTAGATCTCCTAGTTGATTAGTTGGGGTTTACAAGTTTTTATACTGTCACTGTTGATAAATCGTCATTAGAAACGTATGCGTTATTCTATGATTTCTGTGATTGTGTGTGTCAGTTTAAAACCTTTTTCAAATTAAACCGATCTCAGCAATAGTAAATATTCTTCTTCTTGCATATGGTCGGTCATCGGTCGTTGGCTATTATATTCATTATGATGGTTTTGTTGACTGCTGCCCGGAACAATTGAACGGTTGTCTTTCCATACCATTCTCGGAGGTTCTTGAGCCAAGAAGTTCTTCTACCTGGCCCACGTTTACTGGCGACCTTTCCCTGTATAATCAAAGGGAGAATTTTATATTTTCCTGGGTTTGATTAGGTGGCTAAAGTACTCTAGTTTTCACTTTTTTGTGATCTTAACTATTTCCAATTCCTTGTTCATTCGAAGGAATACGTCGTTATTGCTTACTCTTTCTACCCAGATATTCTTTAATAGCCTTCTATAGATCTATAGATCAAATTGCTGCAATATTTTAAGCGTGGCTTCTGTTAATGTCCAAGCTTCGACAAAAGAACAGGAAAGACATAACACTTTACCATTCTCTTCCTTAAACCCAATCTTAGATCATGACCACATAGAACTCTCTTCATCTTCGTGAATGTTGCCCTTGCCTTCTCAATCCGCATTCTGATTTCAACGGATGAGTCCCAATCTTCTTTGATGGTGCTTTCCAGATAGGTCAATTTATTAACCCTCTCCAATGCTGTGCCATTTACCGATATCAGTAGTAAAGGTTGATGCTCCCCGAGTCTCCGCATGCGCAGTAGGGTCGACCTTGAACGCCCAGGTGTGCTATTGTTATTTGGCCTTGATATGCGCAGGTGTTATTCCAAGGTCAAGGTCAAGAACTTGGCCTTGAACGCGAGCAGATGTTTCTTTGTTTGGTGATGACCAGGTGTACGATGCTTATTTCAAGGTTACATTTGCGGTGCATATTTTCAATGAATGCGAGCAGCTGTTTCTTTGTTTGGTGATGACCAGGTGTACGACGCTTATTTCAAGGTTACATTTGCTTGGCCTTGAACGCGAGCAGATGTTTCTTTGTTTGGTGATGACCAGGTGGACGACGCTTATTTCAAGGTTACATTTGCGGTGCACATTTTCAATGAATGCGAGCAGATGTTTCTTTGTTTGGTGATGACCAGGTGGATGACGCTTATTTCAAGGTTACATTTGTGATGTTAGTTTACCTTGAGTTATTACTGGGGTGTAACATGTTTTGGTATGAAGATCGAGTGGGGGGTCTAAATGTGGATCGGTATAAATGAGGGTAGGGGGGGTTAAATTTTAGTATAGAACATTGTGTTGAGTAAAACGGTTCAAGCAAGTTAATTTGAAAGTCATGGCGTACGTGTGTGAAAATTGTGGTAAATCATTTACTCGGAGTTATAATATGTTACGACATAAACGAGAATCGTGCGTAGCACGATTTGAAAATATGCATGGTGGAAAACAGCGAAAAGTTGACGATGGGGCATCAACATCCGAGGTGCGTACTTGCACTTGCTGCAATATAACCATACCAGCAAATCGAATGGCAGCTCATCAAAGAACAATACACCATAAAAGTAATGCATGTTCACCAATATCAGCTGGTGTTGAGCTAGTGTCCAGTGCTTTTAGAAATAGGATTGCCACATACCGTATATCAAGTGATAATGAACATACTGACTATTCATTATTTTTTGATGAAATTAAAGCAAAAGTGTTAGAGGTAGTAAGTGACCTAGTAAGAGTGCGTTGTGCTTTGAAAGTTAATATGGTGGTTGTTGGTCGGTATCTGTTACCAACACAAGATAATATGTACAGTGACAAGTCATTTAATACACGCAATGAAATTGTTACTTCAGGAAGCGATTTGGAAGAAATATATCAATCATTAGTGGAAGCCATGAAGACTCAATCGACTGAGTTTCAGGAAAAAGATTCAGGTATGTTATAAATTAACGACTAAAAATAAAATAAATACTTATGTCAATCTTTTTGTGTTTTCGTAGGTTGGGCTCTGGAAAAAATTCTATACCTGGAAGTAAATGTCAATGAATATAAACCTTTTGGTGGATCTTCATATATAAAGCTACCCCGTTTCATCGAATTGAAAAAAGCCATCATCAATGTGATTAATCAAGATGAGTGTTGTTTTGCGTGGTCAATCGTGTCTGCTTTGTGCCCCACCACTAGAATGGCATCACAGATTCGATCTTATCCACACTATTCAAGAGTGCTGAATTTTACAGGTATAGACTTTCCAGTAAAGTTGCGTGATATATCAAAATTTGAAGAAATGAATAATATTTCAGTTAACGTTTATGGTTTGCAAAAAATTTTCGAAAATAATATGTTAAAGTACGAAGTTGTCGGTCCATTAAGGTATTCGGGTAGAAAACTTAACAGACATGTCAACTTGTTGTTAATAACAAAGGATTGTAGTATTAAAGATGATGATGAACATATTTGTGATACGCGTTGTTCTAAAAGTCATTATTGTTGGATAAAAGACTTATCGAAATTATGTTCCAGTCAAATTACATCGCGTAGAGATAAAATGTATTTTTGTGATGGCTGTTTGATATATTTTAGTTCACAATCATCTTTGATATTACACCAAAAAAATGACTGTAACCACAAATATTCATTAACACCATCACTAAATTTAAAAATAGATAAATTTGGAAGGAGTGTAAGTGAAAATATATTAAAATTTGAAAACATAGAAAAGCAAATGCGTGTACCGTTTGTTGTTTACGCGGATTTCGAATCGGTGCTTAAACCACTGGATACAGTGGAACCAAATCCCACAAATTCTTACTTAGTCAAAAGCATCAAACATGAACCGTATTCTTTTGCGTATTTAATAAAGTGCTCCTTTGACGATTCGATTTCAAAATTTGAGCTCTACCGGGGAAACGACGCAGCCCAGGTTTTCGTTTCGCGACTTGAAAGTGATTTAAGATCTCTTTACAATACATACTTAAGAGATATAAGAGCAATGGAAACTTTAACGGCTGACCAAATAGCGGAGTTCAATAATGCCACAAAATGTGGTATATGTGAACGACCTTTTGAAAATAATAATTGTAAAGTAAAGGACCACTGTCACATAACTGGGAAAAAAAGACCTGGTGCTGCTCATTCGATTTGCAATTTAAATTATAAGTTACCCAATTTTATTCCAATTATATTTCATAACTTGAGCGGGTACGATTGCCACATGTTTATTAAAGAGTTGTGTCGTCACGGAGACAAGATCGATGTTTTAGCTCAAAGCAAGGAAAAGTATATTTCGTTTACGAAAAGTATTTACGTTCACGATTATGTCGATAATAAAAGTGGGGCAATAAAGAAAAAATATGTGAAATTGCGGTTCATCGATAGTTTTAAATTTCTATCAACTTCGCTGGAAAATTTGGGTAATGGATTAGCTGTGGGTAGTTTCAGGGAAACAGGAAAATATTTTTCTGATAATGAGCAGTTTAATTTAATGCGCAAAAAAGGTGTTTTTCCCTATAGTTTTGTCGATTCAATGGAGAAAATGAACCATCCAACTTTACCCACAAAAAATCAGTTTTATGATAGTTTGTCAGAGGAGCACATTAGCGATGAAGATTATGACAGAGCTAAAAAGGTGTGGGACACATTTAATTGTAAGAATTTGGGGAACTATTCGGATTTATATTTGAAATCTGATGTTTTATTATTAACCGATGTTTTTGAACAGTTTCGCGATACTTGTTTAGAAACGTATAAACTGGATCCAGCACAGTACCATACCCTTCCAAGTTATTCGTTTGATTGTATGTTGCGTATTTCTAAGGTAGAGTTAGAGCTATTGACTGATATCGACATGGTTCATTTTTTCAAAAAAGGTATTCGAGGCGGTATAAGTCAGTGTTCAGAAAGGATGCACGCTGCCAACAACATATATGTACCAAACTACGATCCTAACGAACCATCATCTTTCATTGTTTATCTTGATGCAACAAATCTGTACGGTCATAGTATGTCGCAAGCATTACCATTTGGCGGTTTTAGATGGTTATCAGAGCATGAAATTTTAAATTTAAATATTATGGATGTGGATGATAGTGGTCCAGAAGGATACGTTTTGGAAGTTGACGTTCATTATCCGGATACGCTATATGATGACCATTCCGACTTACCCTTTTTAGTTGAAAATATTGTACCACCCACCGAATCGGCAAAATTTTCAAAGTTAATTCCGAATTTAAACGATAAAAAGAAATATATCATTCATTACCGAACATTAAAACAAGCAATCAATAACGGCCTAATGGTAATGCAAACACACAGAATTTTAAAATTTAACCAATCCCCGTGGTTAAAGACATATATCGACTTAAATACAGATTTGCGCAATAGCGCAACAACAAAGTTTGGTAAAGACACTTTTAAATTAATCATTAATGCTGTTTTTGGCAAGACCATGGAAAATGTGGAGAATCGTAATGATATAAAACTAGTTACCCGATGGGAAAATGACAGGAGTAAAATTGGGGCACGAGCATTAATTTCTCGTCCTTATTTTAAAAGTTCAACGGTTTTTAATAAAGAATTCGTTGCCATTCATATGGATCGATTAAAGGTAACTTATAATAAACCAATTTATATCGGATTTTCCATACTGGACATGTCGAAAACAGTAATTTATGATTTTTTCTACTCATTCATTAAAGCAAAATTTGGCAAAAATGCTTCTTTACTGTATACCGACACAGATTCGTTAATATTAAAAGTTTACACCGAAAATTTTTATCGTATAATTGCAGAAAATCCGGATAAATTCGATACATCCAATTATACCGAAGGAAATATTTTTAACATAAAAAAAAGTCAGTCAGTAGTAGGTAGAATGAAGGATGAATTTCCAGGTGATCCAATAATAAGTTTTTATGGTACCGGAGCCAAAGCTTATTACATAAACTCAATCAGTAGCGAAATTAAAAAAGCGAAAGGTATAAAAAAACGTGTAATTGAAAAACAGCTTCACCTGGAAGATTATCGGAATATCGTAGAACGTGGTGGTCAGATATTTCGAAAAATGAAAACCTTTCGAAGTTATAAACACGACGTTTATACCGAAATAATTAATAAAGTTGCTTTATCTCACCACGACGATAAACGTTATATTATACCATCAACAACAAAAACTCTACCTTGGGGGCACCCAGACATAAAGTTTTACGAAACAAACCCTGAAGATAACCTAAATATGTTAATACAAGCTATGCAAAGTTTTTTACCCGAAAATATTAGTTATAATTAGAAAAATGTTGGAAAGCCTGTGTTTTAGAAAAATAAAAAAATATTAACTCCAATGTCACGTAGTTTTATTAACCACTATAGTAATAGCAATAGTTGAAATTGTATAACGCAGGATAGTAAAATACATAGATAATTGTTTCAATAATATGTTGTTTTATTTTACAATATAGTAATAAAGTTACAAAAATAAAAATTAATTAATGTCTGGCTTATAAACTTCTCGTAGCATCCATTGTCTTCTCAACATATCAGATCTGCTAATCGGCCCTCGTCGACACATCAGCGTTCCACAGTAATGACACTTAACAATCCTTACTCTCAACAATTCAATGTAACTGTAAGATTGCATGTGGTCAGTCCAAATATATACTTCTCTTTTACAATTATAGCAAACAGCAGAAATTATTATTTGTGCTCCTGAAAAAGTCTCAGCTGGACGACTGTTATCTTGATCTGCGGGCAACATTATAGTTTCTGATAATAGGCATCGAAGGAAAGAGAGTGTCTATAAATATGGGTTGTCTGGGTCATATAACCTTGAGAGCACAAACAATAACAGAAGTAAGGACACACGATTACCTTGAAAATATGTCCTTGAATCGCTGTTTAGCCATAGAACGCAACCTTGTAAGTTGAATGAACTTGTTTGGCCTCCAAAGCATCAACCGTCAGATAGAGTGGGGGAGTTTATGGTGGGGTGATAAGTATAAATTTGGTTTGCTAGGCAGAGCATTTCATAGTTCGCTAGAACAGTTCGCCAAGTAAATACATTTGTCAGTTTAGTGCAGTGAGTTAGTTAGAAAAATGAATTCCGGTAGTGAGTCATTGTTAAATGCGTTTAACTTGGATGGAAGTATCCAAGCAGAGTTGATGGGGCAGGACGTTATTGACCTGCTGACCCCGGGTGTGTTTGACGAGTGGCACAATGACGACGTGCTAAACACTGCGTTTGTGGAAGAAGAGAATGTGGGTGAAGAGAATGTGGGTGAAAAAAAAGTAGCTTCGGCGGTTGATTACGTCAACAACTGGACGGAGAAGGACGGCGGGCGCATCAATATCATAAGTGATGTGGTGGTAAAGAAGGCGAGGCGGCAACCCACTACGAAGTTGGAAAAGCTGCTGAAATTGCCAAAGACAGCCGGCAGCAATAAAAGTCAATTTTATGCAGCTATGGAGGGTGAACAGAAGAAGAAGAAGAAATTCGTGTTCAAGCGACCAACAGTGCCAGTCCAATACCCCGATTTTTTGGAGACGTCACAACCACCGAAGCCTCTGTCACCGGTCGTCATAATTAATGAAGGCCCAAACTCGACAACGCCCGAGCCGCCGCAGTCCATGCCTCCGATGGTGTTGGTGGCCGACGCTGACGAAAAATCGCCGATCGCGGGTGCACCACTATCACCAACAATAGGACGTGGGAAGTGCCGCAAACCGGTCAAGATGCGATGCAAGCGATCGTACGAGGAATCGCAGCAGTCAACAACAACTGCTGAAGAGCCGGACTGGTTGAACGAGTTTTCGGCGAGCCAAAAGTGCGTCTTCTCCGCGGCGTATAGTGCTAGGGAAAAACTACTACGAGAACTAAAAAAGTGTGATAGTGATGAGGTGGACTTTGAAAGACAAATGAATGAACTGCGGGTGAAAATGGAGGAAAATAAAAGGACAAGAGAGAAGTGCGTTAAAAGACTCGAAGCAATAAATAATTTAACGTATAAGAAGTAGTTTTAGAATTTTATTGTAAATATAGAGTTAAGTTATTTTTGTAATAGTAATGTATATATATATATAAGTAAAAGAAAATGTTTTTGTATATATGATAATAAAAAAAAGTTAAATGAAACAATATTTTTTATTTCTAAAATAAGTATACGGAAGTTACACACAAAATAGTGTAAAAATGCAAAATAGAAAAAACGAATAGACGGAAAATGTAGGTACGTAACTTTAGGTGTGTAATCGTTAGATGCACACAACTTAAGTATGCGATAAAGTGTTATGTCTGTGAAGAGAGGCTACCCGTTACAATGCCTAAAAACATGCATCTTATTTGTAATAAAATGTGAATTTTACTACAAGTAAGATAATAGACCAAACTCTCAGCTTTTCGTAGAGAACTTACTAGAAATTTAGCTAGTTCTAACGTACGGTAAGAACGTACATGTCTTTACAGAGTAACACAATATTTTCCAAAAGAAATTAATTCTTGAGAAATATCATGTTACATGAGATGTGACATGAATCAACTACAAACTACGATCAAATATTTTGTAGTCCTGAAAAGGACTGATTTTGTCGGGATAGGTCGGGGCGGGCATGGTTCCGGGATCAGTTGGTGGAATCCGCTGGACCATCTTCATCCTGATGGTCCGTGATCCACCAAGTGGATGAATCGGCCGGACCGTCATGATCTTCCGGCGGCGGTGGTGGTACCCAATCGGTACTGGAGTCCGGCTCCATCTCGTCAGCCGACAACTCTGCATCGTCGTTGGGCAGTTCGACTCCCCAATCGAACTCAGGTTCTTCGAGTGGTCGCAGATCATCCTCGTCCCACTCGATAGCATCCAATATGCCCTGCTCTATGTCGTCAAAGTCATCAAAGACTTGTTCGTCGACTTCGTTCATGTCGACCGTCTCGTCGCTCCAAATCGACGAACCACGACTTAATGGACGTTCAGGATTCATATTTAGATCTGGTAACTATCAGATTTAAAAATGAAGTGATTCTGTGACTCGCTCGCAACCGCTTAAATAGAGATAATCTACCCCCTCCACCACTCCATCCCCACCTTTTCACCTCTAACAAACTAGAGTTTATTATACAAATGCCCTCCATCCAAAAATGATACTGGCGGACTTCACTGTCGAAAACTGCTTTTAGTTCTCAAAAATGGTGTAATTGTGTTGTGGAAATGTGACCGACAAAGAAACGAAATGACCTCGGAAATTGGTTAAGGGCTGTAAAAGAAACGTTTTAGTCTAATAAAATTTTTGCATAAAATGTCGGGAAATGCCTTAAAAAAAATTTATGAAAATGCTAAAAAAATTGAAAATCTTTATTTCTAATTTTTTTCAAATTTGAAAAATGCCAAAAAATAGTTTAAATGAGTCCAAATCTTTTGTGACTTACACTTTTTCCGTAAAGTGTTGGGAAATGCCATAAAAAAATTATGAAAAAAAATTATGAAAAACGTTCATAATTTGTTAAGGCATTTCCCGACACTTTACAGCAAAGGTGTAAATCACAAAAGATTTGGACTCATTTAAACTATTTTTTGGCATTTTTTAAATTTGAAAAAAATTAGAAATAAAGATTTTCAATTTTTTTAGCATTTTCATAAATTTTTTTAAGGCATTTCCAGACATTTTATGCAAAACTTTTATAAGACTAAAACGTTCCTTTTAGTGCCCTTAATCCATTTCCGAGGTTATTTTTTTAAAATTCCAAAAAATAAGTATGTCGGTTCCAATCGACATAATAACTACTATACTTTCATAATTTTTTTAAGGCATTTCCCGACACTTTACAGCAAAAGTGTAAATCACAAAAGATTTGGACTCATTTAAACTATTTTTTGGCATTTTTTAAATTTGAAAAAAATTAGAAATAAAGATTTTCAATATTTTTAGCATTTTCATAAATTTTTTTAAGGCATTTCCCGACATTTTATCGAAAACTTTTATAAGACTAAAACGTTCCTTTTAGTGCCCTTAACCCATTTCCGAGGTTATTTTTTAAAAATTCCAAAAAATAGCTAACGCCATCGGTAGCTAACTTCACTCTGGTAGCTAACGCCCAGATCTTCTGAGACTAAGGTTCCGCCCTATCTACTGCACTATTTTTGCGAATTTTAAAGAAATGACCTCGGAAATTGGTTAAGGGCTGTAAAAGAAACGTTATAGTCTAATACAATTTTTGCATAAAATGTCGGGAAATGCCTTAAAAAAATTAATGAAAATGCTAAAAAAATTGAAAATCTTTATTTCTAATTTTTTTCAAATTTGAAAAATGCCAAAAAATAGTTTATATGAGTCCAAATCTTTTGTGACTTACACTTTTTCCGTAAAGTGTTGGGAAATGCCTTAAAAAAATTATGAAAAAAAATTATGAAAAACGTTCATAATTTTTTAAGGCATTTCCCGACACTTTACAGCAAAGGTGTAAATCACAAAAGATTTGGACTCATTTAAACTATTTTTTGGCATTTTTTAAATTTGAAAAAAATTAGAAATAAAGATTTTCAATTTTTTTAGCATTTTCATAAATTTTTTTAAGGCATTTCCAGACATTTTATGCAAAACTTTTATAAGACTAAAACGTTCCTTTTAGTGCCCTTAACCCATTTCCGAGGTTATTTTTTACAAATTCCAAAAAATAAGTATGTCGGTTCCAATCGACATAATAACTACTATACTTTCATAATTTTTTTAAGGCATTTCCCGACACTTTACAGCAAAAGTGTAAATCACAAAAGATTTGGACTCATTTAAACTATTTTTTGGCATTTTTTAAATTTGAAAAAAATTAGAAATAAAGATTTTCAATATTTTTAGCATTTTCATAAATTTTTTTAAGGCATTTCCCGACATTTTATCGAAAACTTTTATAAGACTAAAACGTTCCTTTTAGTGCCCTTAACCCATTTCCGAGGTTATTTTTTAAAAATTCCAAAAAATAGCTAACGCCATCGGTAGCTAACTTCACTCTGGTAGCTAACGCCCAGATCTTCTGAGACTAAGGTTCCGCCCTATCTACTGCACTATTTTTGCGAATTTTAAAGAAATGACCTCGGAAATTGGTTAAGGGCTGTAAAAGAAACGTTATAGTCTAATACAATTTTTGCATAAAATGTCGGGAAATGCCTTAAAAAAATTAATGAAAATGCTAAAAAAATTGAAAATCTTTATTTCTAATTTTTTTCAAATTTGAAAAATGCCAAAAAATAGTTTATATGAGTCCAAATCTTTTGTGACTTACACTTTTTCCGTAAAGTGTTGGGAAATGCCTTAAAAAAATTATGAAAAAAAATTATGAAAAACGTTCATAATTTTTTAAGGCATTTCCCGACACTTTACAGCAAAGGTGTAAATCACAAAAGATTTGGACTCATTTAAACTATTTTTTGGCATTTTTTAAATTTGAAAAAAATTAGAAATAAAGATTTTCAATTTTTTTAGCATTTTCATAAATTTTTTTAAGGCATTTCCAGACATTTTATGCAAAACTTTTATAAGACTAAAACGTTCCTTTTAGTGCCCTTAACCCATTTCCGAGGTTATTTTTTACAAATTCCAAAAAATAAGTATGTCGGTTCCAATCGACATAATAACTACTATACTTTCATAATTTTTTTAAGGCATTTCCCGACACTTTACAGCAAAAGTGTAAATCACAAAAGATTTGGACTCATTTAAACTATTTTTTGGCATTTTTTAAATTTGAAAAAAATTAGAAATAAAGATTTTCAATTTTTTTAGCATTTTCATAAATTTTTTTAAGGCATTTCCAGACATTTTATGCAAAACTTTTATAAGACTAAAACGTTCCTTTTAGTGCCCTTAACCCATTTCCGAGGTTATTTTTTAAAAATTCCAAAAAATAAGTCTGTCGGTGTATGATTTAAACACTTAATGCTTCTCTCACCCAAAGTAACACAATTTTTCCATCGAGAAATATCTTCTTTAGGAAACACTGTGTTTAACTACAAACTACGATCAAATACTTTGTAGTCCTGAAAAGGACTGATTTTGTCATGGGGGCAGGCAGGGTTGTCGTATGAGGAGCTTTATTTGTAATAGGAATTTAAGTCCTATTGCAAATAAGGCATGAGCGCCGGTGAGCGACGGAAAACAGTCTATCCCGACACCGACGACACCTCGAGTGGTTCCGCAGCCATTCACTTCGTGCCCCGACTGTATAATGGCCCGATATGAACCTCGCACCTATCTGTCGCCTAAATCCTGTGTAGCAGTACATACACAAGGGGGGGGGAGGGACCACATTTTACGTAGTTGAACAAGATGCAATATCTAGGTCTCAACCTACGCATGCGGCGTACACCCCTATGTTGCGCATTATGTACCACTGCCTGGTCGTCATCGCTGGAATAACCATTGTCTGAACTTGACGACATCTTGGCTTCGAGTGAATTCCATTTTCGACATCACGACTTATATACTTTCTTTTCCCCACCCCCCTCCTAAATTTCTCTCTATTTTTCGCCTCATAACCTTATTTACCAAAGCCCCACATTTCAAGTATTAAAATAAGCCAATCGTAAAAATAAAACGCAAATATGTCCTTTATAAGTTTATTTTCAATATGTAAAATACATAATTTGGAGAATTACATAACTTCAAACTAATGTATTGATTTGTTAGTAACAGAACCATTAAGTATATTGTAGCTAAAAAATGCATCGTGAATAACTAACGCGTACACTTTAATGTCTTTAGGAAATTTACTTTTGCGTGTTTCAAACTCCAATTTCACGTCCACTGTGGACGTCCTCACGGCTTCTGGTTGGTGACTGCAATCGATTACGAATAACGGATTTTTCAGATAGTCGGCAAAACTCATCATAGGATCGCTCAGTTCTCGCTGGTAGTAGCTAGCTTGAAAATTCTCATAATTATAATAGGCTGCGGCATACAGTTTCTTTGAAAAATCTAAATTCCATCTTTCGTAGGGAAATACGGCAGAGTTCAGATAGAGCCTAATATCACTTATATCGGCCGTTGTAAATTGTGTGCTATCTTTTGCTCTGTTGTCGGACGAGCTAGTTGGTTGAAAACCGATAATCAAATATCTCGGTTTTTCGAGACTCGTGCTAGTTCTTAAGGCCCAAACGTCTGACGATGTTTCTCTCAAAGAAGGTAGCTCGTAAAGATCCCATTTACGGTAAGCCATTGGAACGTTTGCGTTACTGCCACCTTTATTCATGCGTGATAATATCTTTAACTTCTGTCGATCGTCTGGAATAATGTGACGAATTTTCCATTCAATTTTTTCAATTGAAATGTCTGCATCTACTTCGCCGATATAGCAATTGTTGAAAGTGCGGGCGATAATTAAAATCAACTCTTGCTTGACGTTAAAAATACCCTTTGAATAATCCTCTGCGAAACCCATGAGATATTTTAGAGGAAGCTTGCCGGAGAACATGTTACTTGTGGAATCTAGTATCCCTTGATTTGCTTCGTCTAGACCCCATCCACATGCCATGAGAGCTCTATTTTGTGCGGCACCCAATGACACCATAGTTTTCATCGTTGTGGTAATTCCGGGTTTCCGAACGACGGCAACTTGCTCCCCTCCCATTTCATAACGACATTCGTCGAATAGAAAGGCGATGGCATTATTTGATAGATAACATTTTTTACTAACATCTTTGGGTTTAAATGTTCCTTCGATGTAAATGTAACTATCCGATATATCCAAAATGATATCTTGAAAGTGTACAGGTATACGAATTTCATCGGAATTGCGGAATGTTGGAGAACCGTAAGGTTTATATGTGTGTTCTTGAAAACTAATAATGGAGTTATCAAAAATGGGTTCGGTAAAAACTTCGATTTTGTCACTGCTAGCGGCCATCATTTTCTAATTTTTCTCACTTTCAAACCGATCGATTGCAGAAATTTGCAATCTTTCGCGGAGAGCTGGCGATTGCTGTGCGGATGTGTTTTCGATCGTCCGTCTGACTTGCGAATGAACCTTGACTGTGTTGTCTGCTTACTTTTATGTCGTTTAACTGAATCTTGAATTGTTGACAGCTTATGCAGTTGACGGTTAAAGCAAAAACCCATTATACGATTTTTTTCAACTCTAGTTTAACTATTATTTTCTCACCTCGAAAATCGATCAAATCACCGCTATCGTCCAAGATGCGTAGAGTAATGTTGTCGATAAACTGACGACCATCCGGCATTATCGGCATATAAATATTATTTTGCGGTTCTTTAGAGATTTTGTAACCGGGTTCGACGTCAATATCAAATTCAAATAACGTATGACTTTCCAAAGAATTCAGGTATGCTCCGGAAATTATATTACAATCCACACGTACGATGCGCACTTTCATTATGTCCACGATGGTACTTGATTCGTGTCTTTGTCCACCTTGCAGCAACACAGAGCCAAATCCGAGCACTTTGCCGATACTATTGCTACCTCGGAAATCGATGCTATATTTTGACTTTAGCTCACATTTTAACGTATTATTATTGGCTGTTAATGAAAATAAATCGGCACCAACTTCATTGCATGACTCTTTTAAAGCGGTGTACATGGCTTTTGCTATTTCATTAATTTCGTAAGCTCCTGGTGGAATCCTTAAATGCTTTGGTATAGCTGTTTTCAAATGGCTGAATGAATTATTGCTTTCGTCGATATTAAAAATCGAATTATATGTGTAAAATCCCAGCAGTGCAACTCCATATTTGCTTGTTGTATTTAACTCGATGGGTGGGTAAAAATCCGCACTTAAGACACTTGAATGTCCTGTTAGAGTGAATGTGTAAGACATGACTGACCACGAAACTATTTGTGTAGCTATTTTATTGCTGTTTGCAACAGTTAAATGGATTTAAGCTGAAGCGTTGCTTTATTCCTTTGGACGTTTTTAAACTGTTTTCTGCCTTTATATTCACATCGTTAATTTTGCAATAACAACAAAATATTTTTTTTGGTATCGGTCCATCGCCCTCGTCCGAATCTGAATTATTGCTATTATAATGTTCGAAACAGTATTGATATTTCAATATATCGACGTCACTTTTTAGGTGATTAGGTAACCTATCCCAAACTAGTGCTATTTCATTTGGAGCTAATGCGATCAACACTTCTTTGGGCGTATTTTCTAACTGTTCAGCTGTCATTTTTTGTAATCCTCCGACTTCACGATATGCTTTAAGTGATAGCAACATTTTGGTGTAGTTGTCACGTTCCATTTGGGGTGTCAAAGACATACTTTTTTATGATTGTAAAAGAAACTTCAAACACAAATGTCCACACCAGACTGTTCCAAATTCTTGTTGACGGTCGTATGTATAGTAAATTTTCTTCGTCGCTTCGGAACCCATCTGCAGATATCGTACCAATTCCATAGGTGGGGGTAAATCACCGAAACTATCGTAGTATGTTACATCAGAATTGCTTTTTCTATATGCTACCCAATGAGTCCCTACACCCGACATACTATCCAAATTTATAATGGCGGCCTCATAACGTTTGGGACCGCGTACAGGTAATGAATCTCTCATATATACGCCTCGAAAGTGTGGTATTTTCATTTTTAAGGCGTACTTTTCTATATCAATATTGGATAGTGGTCTTTGAGGTAGGGATTCTATTAGTTTTTTGATTTCTTATTTTTGCTGTTGTTTATAAATAATCCCAAACCTGTGCGATATGGTTTCAAATATAATCCATTTCCTCTTGAACTTAGATGTAAGCCGGTACCTATTTTTTCTGCAGTCGACTTTTTTACTGCTTTTACGGCACGCACGATGCCTGCTGCACCACCTGCTAATGAACCTAAGGCGGATAGTCCTGCAAATATTGGTATTAACGGTAATATCCCCCCAGTCTTCGGAATTGGAATGATTCTAGGCGTGCGAATTTTTCGTTTGCCACCGGCTATTCTTAGGGATTTACGTGCAGCTACTGCAGCTATTTTCGATGCTTTCATGATATTTTTCTCGATAAGTTTTTTCCCACCAGCTTTTAACAATTCTGATCGAACGGGTCGTCTAATAGATGATCCAAAAGCTACTTTGTGTACTCGCTTATGTTTACCGACGCCATTTCCTTTAGTGTGGCGGCGGCGGCGCTGGAAGCGACGTTTACCTCTAGTGGATGCTTTTCTCGATTTTGATGATGATACACCCATACCAAAACGTTGTTTCGCTTTCATAATGTTGGTTACCAACCAAGCTGCAGCTTTTTCACCAGCGCTAGAGTCTTTAGATTTTACTCTTTTCCACGCGCTTTGCTCGAGTTCCTGATCTGCTTGGTGGCGAGCACTTAAATTTTCACTATTACGCAAATAGGCTAAATCGTGTTTTTTGCATGCGACATCCAAAGAATTAATTCCTTGATCTCCTCTTGCCACACGTTTTACTATTTTCGTCCCGGGCCCGCAATACTGATAGCCTGGAATGTGTAACTCGAACGGTAGCCTATTAATTACTGAATTAACAATACCGCTTCCAGTCTTACTTGATAAACGAGACCGTCTACTTCGTCTGACGAGCGACATCTGAATGATAGTTTACGTGAAAGTTCAGTATAAAATATAGATTTTGTTAAGATGCGTATCGTCAATCTTAAACAAAAACTTCCCGTCGATAATCTCGATGTAAAGGTCGGCTCTGGACTAGAACAAAAATTATTTAAAAGACATGGTCCTTTGCTACCGTCATCTATTCGTGGATTATTAATAGGACCTTCAAACTGTGGAAAAACAAATGTTATGATTTCGCTGCTTACTCACCCATCGGGACTGCGTTTCGAAAATGTTTATATCTACTCAAAGTCGCTCTATCAACCAAAATATGAATATTTAAAGACAATTTTATCTCCAATCAAAGGTCTTGGCTACTACGCTTTTAGCGACGCAAATAACATTGTGGAACCGTCAGATGCTAAACCTAATTCAATATTTATTTTTGATGACGTTATGTGTGAGAAACAGGACGTTATAAGATCGTATTTTAGCATGGGACGTCACAAAAATGTGGATGCCTTTTACTTGGCGCAAACGTATTCTCGTGTTCCTAAGCAGCTCGTCCGGGATAATGCCAACTTCATTATTATGTTTAAACAAGATGAGATGAATATGAAACATATATTTTCCGATCACGTTTCACCCGACCTGACGTTTACACAATTTCAAGAGATGTGTGCTAAATGTTGGGATAATAAATATGGTTTTTTAGTTATTGACAAGGATAGTGATGTAAATTCGGGCAGATACCGCAAGGGATTCGATAGTTATATATTCCTATAATAATAACTTGGATAATCATTTCATCGTTGAACGGTGCTTTGAAAGCATCATGAATGAAGAAATCGAATTAAAACGAAAGCTACTGGAAACTACAAATGCGGTTAGAAAAAAATTTAAACAAATTAAAGCAGCTAAAGTGCAGAATGAACATGATTTGGAAAAGTTTTATGAACCAGTTTCTAAACCACTAGAATCTATATCTAAAGCCGTAAAGCAGCAGCAGCAGCAGTACGTAACTAAAAAATCAAGTACTACGACTAAACCACAAAGTCGGAGTAGCAGCAGCAGCAGCTCGGTGGGAATGGCGAAAATGTTTGAAGAACATCCAACAGAAGCGGATTTTGAAACATCTACACCGATTCCTACACCGAAACGTGGAAATCGTGGGTCACTGTTCGAAACCCCTTCCCCTTCAACGATAACATCATCTCACACATCACCACACACATCAAGTGGTAGCAGTTCAGCCGCAAAAACTATTCAAGATTATTTAAATGGATTAAAATTGGAGCCATCTCATTATGATACCGTGTATGGTGTACGCTTTGGTAAAAAAGAAAATAAATCAACAAAATATATTGGCAACTTAGTGGTTCGTTTTCTAACAAACGGAAAGATGGTGTTATACAAGAACAAAACAAACATTGCTGAATTCGATGGAACGGCTGATCTTTACGATTTGATTTTTCTAAAAAATCCACCACTCCTAGGTAATGAAGACGAAATTAATCTAGATGTACTTCGAAAATACCAAACCATTTTGAAATTGACCGATGCGGCATACGACGGTTATGACAAGAAACGTGGTTTAAGAGAAACCCGATGGAGAAAATATTTACGAATCATAAAACCGCTAATTACGGGAACTAAACTGGGTGGTGGTGGTGGTGTAGGAAGAAAAAAAGGCGACAACAAAATCCAACTACCAGCAAAAAAGCGCCTATCGTCGAAATCATCTCAATATGTTTATTGGAATAAACCTAAGGAGTTAGTGGATAGATTACGATTATTGTGGGGGTCAAAAGTAGCTGGACATACCGGACATGATAATGAGATTATGTCAATTATGGAAGAGCTTCGAGAAGAAGGAATAATATATTAAGTTTTGCACGTAGTTGCCATCCTCAGTGTCTGATAAGACGTGGAACCTTATAATATGGATCCTAGCCGAGAAAAAATTAAAGTCGTAAATGAATTACATAGGACAGCAAGGAAAAATTTTGTTAGAAGACGTACAGTCATAAAAGGATATCGAGATTTGTGGCAAATTGATTTGGCGGAAATGCAGCAATATGCTACTGACAATGATGGTTACCGTTACATTGTTGTATGTATAAACTGTTACTCCAAATTCGTGTACACCAAAGCAGTTAAGAATAAGACCGGTGTTGAAGTTACGAATGCCATGAAAAGCATCATTGAAGAAGCATCATATGCACCAAACAATTTACAGAGTGATCAAGGAAAGGAATTTTATAATAGCACCTTTCAAGCCCTCATGAAAAAATATAATATAAACCATTATTCCACATATAGCACGAAAAAAGCGGCAATTGTTGAGCGTGTTATAAGAACTTTGAAAAATAAGTTATATAAACAATTCTCGGCTAGAGGTTCTTACAGATGGTTACAAATATTACCAGCTATAACGAAGACCTATAATAACACTAAACACCGCACCATTGGAATGAAGCCTAACAGTGTAAAAGAGGATACCCCTATTAAAGCATATGACTATTTGAAAATTGCTCCGAAGAAAAAAAAATTTCATTTGGGTGACGTTGTTCGCATTAGCAAGTACAAAGGTGTATTTGACAAAGGATATACGCCTTCCTGGTCCACGGAACTGTTTGAAATAGCAAAAGTTAATATTACAAATCCACCCACCTACTTGCTGCAATCATTGGAAGGTCAACCTATTAAAGGATGTTTTTACGAAGCAGAACTGCAAAAGACAGCTAGCCCTGGTGTTTATTTAGTTGAGAAAATTCTTAGAAAACGCAAGAACAATCAAAACGATCAATTGTTTGTAAAATGGTTAGGTTTTCCAAATCAATTTAATTCTTGGATAGACAAATCAGATATTGTATAAATATTATCAAATAGGTTTTACGTTACGTATGTATGCATTATAAATAATAAAAATAAATATTGCTTTTCATAATTATTCGTTTTATTTTCAATTTAACAGTATAATTATGTTTTTAAATAGAACTTTATCTAGGTTGGTTTCCATTTTGGATTTTTTGGATCCTTTATCTTCGTTGTAGTATACCGTGCAGCATGTGAGTGAATTTGATACATTTTTTCCTTAAGGTACGTAATTTTGGTCTCATCATCTTCAAACATTTTTTGAAAAACCGGTACTAGCACATTACTAAGTATGGTATTTATCTGCGAACCAAGTTGATGAACTTCCGTAAGGACATATTCTTTGGTAGCAGCATCATTATCATTTATCGGTTGGGCAACATTCCTTAATAATTTTCCCTCTATATCAAAATGTCCATCTGAAGTAAGTTTAAATCCGATTCCGGGCAACCCTCGCGATAAGTTGTTACAAACAGGAGTTTTCTGTCGACCAAATTTATCAATTGTGTTGTTAACACGACCCATTTTAAAGTAAAACTAATTCACTCTCTTTATGTTCAGCCTATATATAAATGACATAACTAATAAAAATTCATTTTACAATACACCATGAAGCAAGTAAGATTTGACGAAGAAAGAAATATTATCCACCGTATGTCTGTTTGGTGTTTTGCATATAGACAAGCCAGACAAAGTAATTTTCAGCAACTAATACTTGATAGATATCGTTTTCAAAGGAGAATTGGAAAAATGGATGTAATGCTAGCGAGGATTTTAGAACGGAACCACAGAAATAATATATATCAAGAGCGATTTGTTAATTCAAATGTATGGTGAATAATAAACATATTTAGTACAAAAAGATTTTTATTAAGATTTAAATAATACATACACACTATCATTAGAAAAACGCACTTTTTCACATAAATTTAAAATTACATGACTATCATAAGAAACTTTTACACTATATCTAAATTGTCTCTATTTTTCGGAATTACCAGCGCTGCCCTTCTTGGTCGAATTCCATGGTCTCACTATTATTACGTTCTGATGAACCTCCTCCCCCTACTCCTCCTCCTCCTCCTTCTAAGAAAACAGGACTTTGCGGTGATTCGTTAATTATTTCGAGATCTTCAAAATTGCTTGAAGAAGTCCAGCGCTGCCCTTCTTGACTGAATTCCGGCGTATCGTGATTATTATGTTCTGATGAACCTCCCACTGAGACAGCGAGACTTTGCAGAGATTCACTAGAATTTTCACGAGATATTTGTTGCGGTGATTTCATCCCATGTTTCTTATGGTACTCATTTTGACACCATTCACAGAAACCCATTATTCCACTAATAAATTCCCAATTTTCGCAATTGGCACACATCTGACGACCGTTTACAGAGAATGGGCGAACAACTGCAATTTGACGTTCACTTTTTGGTGACTGCATTTTGAGAAAATAAATTACTATGTAGTATTCTGGAAGTACTGAAATGCAGACTGAAACAAGAAAGTTTTGTGCCTCTATTTGTATCTGTTAGGTGACCTTCAAACCCCTCCACTCTCATATCCCATGTAAAATCGAGGTCACCATACACAGAATAGACTTGTTTCTTTATCTACATGCGCGTAATACGTATACGCTGAATAGCTTTTTCTTGATTCAACAATTTTGAATCGATTTCCTTAAGTCTTTTTGTAACAGATTGCAAAAAATCTTCATTCGCCTCTTCAGCAAGCTTTTTATTCATTTCATTAAGTTCTTTTCTAACATATTCCAAAACATCATTATTCACTAATTCACTAAGTTTTTTAATAATTTCACGCCTTTGTTCAAGAACATATTCCTGATTAGCGGCATCCCCAGGATTCTTTGGTGGTGCTACATTAGTTAAAGATTTCCCTTGTATATCATATTGACCATCATCGGTCAATCTAAATCCAACTCCTGGTTGTCCAACAAGAACAATGTGATTTTGGTCATTAAATTTTTGGCGCCCAAATTTATCAATTGTGTTGTTAACACGACCCATTTTTAGCTTAAACTGATGTGATTTTTGTGAAGGTTGCCTATTTATAAAAAATTAAACAATAATTTAGGTACATAATCATTTATTTAACATCTCATGTTATTATATTATACAATGAATTAAAGATTTTCTTCATCTTCTTGAACACACTCCATCTCGTCATCGCTAACAGTACCCAATGCTTTACTATCAACTTCATTGGTGACTGCTTTATTTCCAAGGTCATCAAGAATAGTGGTATCATCTGCGGGAGCCAAGCCATATTTTCTAGCTAATTCATCGGGTAAATGAGGCACTTCGAATAGGTAGCTTCCCAATTCTTCATTTATCATTCCAGCGCAAAATTCGTCCAGATCAATGGTTCCATATAGGTATTTCTCGCACGTATGTGCTCCAGCCGTGAAATTTACGGCGTCTTTCATATACTTCCTATACTGACTTTCACTAAAACCCACATCGGATTTACCATAATTTGCAAAGTGTAGTATTTCTTCAGCCAGCTCTCTTAATTTACATGATAACCAATTAATGTACATATCTCGATTTTCAATGACAGTAGGGCAGTCACACATCTTAAATAGAAAATAATGGACATGTGATTGTGTGTGAGTGTGTGTTTTTCGATATATACTTAACAAGAACTATTTTATTACATTTTAAATCAACATTAAAATAGCCTAATCAACAATATATTACAAACAACCAAAATTTAACAACGCTCTAGTATTACCTCCAGAGAATACATGTGAGCTTTGCCCCAAATAAGTTAAGGTGTACTGATCACCGGAGTTATTCATCATTTCAATAGTATCCTCTGTCAGAATTTCAGCTACGCGTGATGGTAAAAATGTTTCAAATGTTGCTTGATGTGTTGGATCAAACAATGTGACGATAATGGCTTTTCCAAAACGTGAAGTCAAAGAATTAATTTTTTTTATCATATAAATTTTGCCCACCGTTAATGTAGAGAATTTTCTACGTTCCAGAAATTGAATATCTTGGTTTATCATATTATTAATTTCGGCTATGGTCTGCTTTGAAATGCTCATGATTTAAAATACAATAAAAACAATTACTGTCAAGTACCTTGAATAAACACTTGTAGAACACACCACAAACACAATACTTTATATGCCAAAGCAACAGTTAACGCATACGATGTATGAGTGACAATGAAAGCTATTTTCGAAATGAGCCATATTTATTAGGAAGTAATCCAAGGTCAAGTATTTATTTATGGTGGGAGGAATACATCCGACGACCTCGAAAAATACAAAACAAATGTAACCTTGAAATAAGCGTCGTCCACCTGGTCATCACCAAACAAAGAAACATCTGCTCGCGTTCAAGGCCAAGCAAGAAACAGCTGCTCGCATTCATTGAAAATATGCACCGCAAATGTAACCTTGAAATAAGCATCGTACACCTGGTCATCACCAAACAAAGAAACATCTGCTCGCGTTCAAGGCCAAGTTCTTGACCTTGACCTTGGAATAACACCTGCGCATATCAAGGCCAAATAACAATAGCACACCTGGGCGTTCAAGGTCGACCCTACTGCGCATGCGGAGACTCGGGGAGCATCAACCTTTACTACTGATATCCCATTGTCTTCGATTTTGTTTTCGTGATGTTTAATTTCAGGCCAAATTGTTCATATTTATTCGTTAATTGATTCATTAAATTTTTCAAGTTCTCACTACTGTTGGTTAGTATTAGCGTATCGTCAGCGTATCTAAAATTGTTAATTGTTACACCGTTAATGTTAGTTCTCTCAGTTGCATCAGCAAGACTTTCATTAAATATCTCCTCCGAATAGATGTTGAAGATCAGTGGGGACAAAATACAACCCTGGTGGACCCCTTTTTTTCCATTAATTTCGTCTGACAGTTGATGTTCCAGTCTTACCGTTGCTAATTGGTGCCAGTACAGATCTATGCCGGATCTTTTTATAATTTCCGTCATTTTTTCATGTTTTTCGTTGTCAAAAGCCTTCTCAAAAACCATCGCGCAGAGGAATACATTCTGATTGACATCTCGACACCTTTAAATTAACACTTTGTTACCAAATAATGCTTCTCTTGTTCCAAGACCAGTTGGCTTTCCGTTTTTTGCAATATTTATTGCTCGCTTGACTTCGTCTCGGTAATTAGGTGGCCTGAAATAGCGTCTGGTGAGTCGAGGTTAGGTCTATCATCATCAAATAGCTCTAATTCCTTCCACCTGGTCAGTTGCTGATTAATATCCAGTAGATTGTTTCCATTTCGGTCTTCTATAATTCAGAGATGATGTTCTCGCTTAGTACCATTAACTTCTTTCAATTTTCTGTGTAAATGAAAGAGATTGTGCTTGGGTTTGCTTGGGTATATTGCTGAACATGCCATTCTTCATCTAATTTCAATTTGTAGTCTTTTATACTCGGTATTATTCTTGTTTCTATATTTCCGTCTTGGGCCCATTAAACTGAGAATATCCTCCGCCATCCATTTTTGTTTTTTTTTTTTTGGTATTTCCCTTCCCCGAAGCTTAGTTTTTTGTACGTTCTTTAGTTCAATTTTGGCTTTATTCCATATTTCTTCAACTCTGTCTTCACGGATTGTTAATGTTTAAATTCGTCTTCCAGTTGATCTGTTATTTCCTGTCGCATTAGTTCGTTGGAGAGTTTATTTCTATCTATGTTTATTGCTGTGTTTTGTGGCTTGATAACTTTTTTGAAGCGCATCCTCATCTTTCCCAAATGGAGGTTGTGGTCTGTTGGCACGTCCGCTAGTAAATCTGGCGGAAGGAATTTTGTGTCCATTTTTTTTTAAACTGAATTACGTTCCTATTAATTTGTGCTCATGAAATAAATACATTGTTGACGATGCGCTCCTTTTAAAAACAATTTAATTTATTAACTTCAATTAAAAATACATTAGCACTAATATTATGCGAGGTTTAGTTTTTAATATTCAACTCTTCCTGTAAAATTACAGATATACCAACAGATAGTAACTAAATTTTACCATATTTATAAGTTATTTCTTTAACAATGAAGATCGTAATTAAAAATCCCTTACAAGGAAACACAATATCTTTAGCTTTAGCTAGATTTAATAGCACTAACAGTAGATGGGTTAAAATTAAAACGTAATTTATTTGCCTTGCGAAACAAAATCTTAACTTTTACTTGATTTTCTCCATTGTTTATTCTGGACATGGATTTATTAAGAAAGGATTCGATGTCTGTATACTGTGAGCGTATCGAACGTGGAGCCTTATATTTGTTGTTTGTTATGAAAACATTTCCCCTAGGGGTTTAGTTTACGAACTACGTAATTGAATCAAGAATGGTAGTAGAAAGAGATAAAATAGCATTGGAGTGTTGGAGCTCAGAAGTGTTGCTGTCTGCTGGTTGCTTAGGAAAAACGTCTGCGAACGCTCGGTTACACGTACGTCTTTGTCTGGTGAACTAGAAAAGAAAAAGTGCGACTTATAGATTTATAAATGACTCGGAGCGACTTTAAATAAACCTTTAGAAATAATATAACCTATAAATAATAAAACCTTTTTAACTTAAATTTATTATTATTTAGCAGAAAAATAAAATATTTCAGGACTTTTATTACTTTTAGTAAATCTTGTGATGCTTGTAAAAGGTAAAATAAGATGTGGCCAATGTTTACAAATGGTTTGTTTTGGCTTCAAAGAATGTTAAATCATCCCGTATCCATTCTTAATAAATCCATGATTCTGGACATGTTTAAAAATTATACGTTCAGATTCACTACAAAGGTTTAAGATTTAGTACTGGTTTAAAATAAGATCTTCTAGTTGACGTTAGGTTTTGACAAGTTTTTGTCCCGTCATTATCAGTAAGTCGTCATTAACGACCAGATTCTCCAACGCTAGGTCGGTCTTACTTGACAACTAAAAGTTTTCAACTGACAAGTGTAAAAATAGACAACTAAGTTTTATACTATGAATTTGTTTTCGAGCTGTTTCGCAAATTTATGAAAAAAGGGCAATTTTGTTGTGTACTTTCCATAATAATAAAATTAAATTCATTCTAGCAACACGTTATAAGAGGAAAATCGTTTGGAAATCTGGCAAATCGCTGAAATATTAGAATAACTGACTCATAAGTTTTCAATGGCGACTTATTAACAGTGACAGGACAAAATTCTGTCAAAACCTAACTGATTAACTGGAAGATCAGTACTAAATCTTAAAACTTTTTAGTGAATCTGAACGTAAAATTTATAAGTTATTCTAATATTTCAGCCATTTTTTCTTTCAGAATTATTTTTATCTTGGAGCGTGTTGTTAGAATGAATTTAGGTCTATTATTTTGGATAGTACGTACTAAAATTGCCCCTTTCTTTATATTTTTGCGAAAAAGCTCAGAGACAAATTCGTAGTATATCATAGTTATCTTATTCTTACACTTGTCAGTTTAAAACTTTTGATTGTCAAATTAGACCGGTCTAGCGTTGGAGAATCTGACCGTTAGTATTTTATAGGACCTAAATCTATTTGACTTAACCGCCTTCACACTTTTTCCTCTTATTAACCATTCTTGACTCCATCCACCTAACTTTGGACTTCTATCTTGCTCTACCTCTTCCACCATCTTCAACTAGCTTTCTGTCGTCATAGCCACCTTCGTTAAATGCCTGCACTATTATAGTCTTCTTTCTTGTATCATTTTAGATTATTCCGTGACCTTGTTTCCCAACCTCGTCCATATAAACATTTATTTTTTATTTCTGTCACACTTGTTCCTCATTGATCAACTCGGCATCGCCTCCTCTCTAGTTTCCCGGTAACGTTTGTACATCGGATAAGGCGATCCGTTGATCACGTGGTGATTATGGGTGAGCGCACTTATTAAAAACTTTATAAGAGAAATCGCAACCGCGCGAAGCAAGGCAATGAAGTAACAACCCTTAACCTCCTTTTATGCACTTTTCTTATTGGCCATGTTTCCACTCTATACATCATTGTAGGTGTGACTATTCTTTGCGCTAATTCTATGGTCTCGCAACTCTTTCTTTTACTTCTTTCACACCGCTTGCAATCTTGTTGTTGTTTCAAAATCCACCGTAAAATCTTCTGCGATGGCGAAACTAGGTATTTAAAATTCCTTGCGCCCGTTATCCATTAAAAATGAAAATTATTGCCTAGTTATTTCATTTGAAAAGAATTAATCAACCCAATGGAACTTCTGGGACGTGACAAGAATATTTCTAACGCAACAATTATAGCTGTAAATGGCCGGTTTTTCTTCTAGTTCGACGCCAAAAAATATATTGTAGACAAGGAGAGATCATCGGTAGGAGCGAAGTTTTATAGATTTCTCACACATAATATAAGGATACATGAATTTCCATTCGGCTTGTTCACTCATGAGAAGAATAACAATTTAATGGTATGATTGTCAGCATAAATAATGTCAGTCACTGATGTTAAGCTTTAAATAAACCGGAACATTGATTTCTGGGTCTATGATGGAAATACTGTCAATTAGCAAACATACAATATATTCGACAAGTAGTGGCAGTTAAACTTGTTAATGGTGACCGTTATAAAGACCGCTATACAACCGCTATATTATCAATGAATATATCATTGATATTATATAAACAACCCCACTTTCTTAATAAATATATTTTAGAAAGGAGTTCAATCCCCAACCCAAATCAAGAGGGTTATGAAGTTCGCTAATTAAATAATTTCGATTTCACTGAAACATCAAATCCACCTACTTTTATATTAAGCCATTTTTCGACCAAAGACCTGCAATAATATACGTAGCCAAACATGGTCGTTAGAGGAAGGGCATGAAACAAGTTAGATATGTCAGAAATGAGAATGTTAAGATGGATATATGGAGGTAAATAGAAGCGACAAGATTAGGAACGACAGATTAAAAGTTATAGCCTAGATTGCGGAATTGTTAAAGAAGACGGGCATCTGGTGAGAAGAGATAATGTTTACATCGGCAGAATGGTAATGGGAATAGAAGTGTATGGGAAGATGAAAGTTCAAAGCAGAGATAGGTAGATGAAGTCGAGAATGATTTCAAGAAGAATCTTTAACAAGAGACGCTCTAAACCAGAGGTTCTCAACCTTTTCTGGACCACCACCCCCTTCACAAGAGACAAAAATTTCCGACGCATCCTCTGCCGTAATAGTTACACCAAATATTAAAATATTGTTACACATTATCTATATTTTATCAATCTATTTATCTGCTAGGGACCAAAAAGTACAAATTAAAAAGACCGTCAAAAGTAGAAAATAGCTTATTCAAAATTTAAAAATGAACACAAAAATAGCAACAAAAAATTAATGATAGGTTGAGGCTGGTCTAGTTTTATCAATTTGGTAATGTCGGGTATCAATTTTGTCAACATCGGTCGCAAATCTGCAGCCTGTTCCTTTTTTTAGAAAGTAAATTTGCTACTGTACTGAACCCACGCTCAACCAAATACGATGAAGGAAATGAAATTAAAAATTTCTGTACCCACTATTTCCCACAATCCAGGGTAGAGTGCTGGTATTGATTTTTGAAGCCACAACTCTTGGTATGCATTTCTGAATTTTACTTTTAGTTCTTCGTTAGTTGTGAGTTCTACGAGCTCATCTTCTAAATTTGATGATTCTGTTGTATCTGCATTTGCGAAAGGATCTAACACCCAACTCGGTATATTCATGTCTAAAATATCCTGGAATCACTCCTTAAAATCAGCATGAAGAACATCTAAGTGTTCACTGCTGCATTCACCTCTACCTAAATTTCGTTTGAACAGAAAAAGTTTTCCCACAAAAGCAGCTATGACGTTTTTTGTTTTAACTAAATTCAACTCGTAACCTTGCAACTGTAAAATTACTTCGTTAAATATTTTAAACAGGTCTCTCAAATAAGCGATGTCATTTTTGGATGTACCTGTCTCTGTTGTCAAGGAAATCTAGTGCTGAGTCAAATAGATTGTAAAAACGATTTAGAAAAGTGCCTTTTGGGAGCCAATGAACTTCTGTGTGCAGCAACAAGCGATAATATTCTCCATCATTTTCACGACAAAGTCTGTCACTCAATGAATTGGTTCCTTTCTTATTGACTGCTCTAACAACTTAATCAAGCGACTTATGCAGGCGCTCATTCAGATTTTTTGCAATCAAATGCTGACGATGAATAACACATTTTACAGCGAGTTTTGGTACTGCCTATTTCAAATGCGCTATGAAACACTTAGGACGCCCTGTCATTGCTGGAGCACCATTAGTAGTGGCTGATAAAATATTACGAAAATGAATTTCTTTCTCTTGAAAAAACTTGTTCATGGTATTAAATATCGATTTTTCCTTTGTATCGGTTTCCAATTTTTTAGCAAATAATAACTCTTAATACATTTTTTCTTCTTTTATAAATCGTACGTATATGATAAGAGTAGTGCTTCGTTATTTGGTAGAGTTGATTCATCGAGCTGAATGAAAAATTTGCAAGTCTTCAGGTAATCGCATAATGATATTTCAACGTCTTTAGCCATTTCATTTATTCTTCTTTGCACTGAATTATTACTCAGAGGTATTTTCCTGATGATAGCTAATGGTGTCTTATGATGAACAACAGTTTTTATTACTGCCGACAAGATTAATTCGTCGCCAAGTGTGTGTAGTTCTCCCGCTTTTTCGATTAACAATGAAATATTGTATGAAGCTCGTAGTCCATCATCTTCTTGTTTATACATATTAGTTGACCGTTTTAAATATTTCTTTTTCAGTCCTTGAAAATAGGATAATTCTTTGTCCTTTTTATGCATGCATTTTATTCAAATGCTTTTGTAGCCTAGAGGGCTTCATGGCAGTTGAAAACACTTTTTGGCAAATTTAACACTTAGGTAATGATCGGTTCGTAGGAGAGTGAGTAAATCCATATTTCAAATACTCAATACGGCACTGCCGGCATTTCTTCTTAGTAGATTCAGACATGTTGAAAGACAAAATTTGCCACGGTTTCAATAAATTAACTTTTCAACAGATTTATACATATAATAATAATAATAATAATAATAATAATAATAATAATAATAATAATAATAATAATATTAATAATAATAATAATATAATGGCTAATGCCTTCTATCAAAAAGGATTACTGGCGAAACACACAAAAATAATGAGACATTTCTAGCTATCCATGCCTTTTATAGATTTTATGTCGTACACGCAACTCATTCACTTGTTTGCGATGCCGGTGTACGGTGCTCTTGCTCTGTAAACAAGTCATAACAAACTCCCATATTTTTGTCGAAGCATGCTTGATTGTGTGAGTCGCGTCGTTGCTTACCAACTTGCAAACACTTGTCACCGACAATACTAAAACCGAATTAGGTATACGTATACCTAATGATAATTTAATTTTTTGAATGCTTGTTTACGCGATAACAATAAGATTTTAGATATACATAGGTAAAATATTTTTTATGAAAACAGTATTTTCAAAATATTTTATCCACGGCCGCCACCCTGACTGCCTTACCGCCCCCCATTTGCCTCTGGGCCCGCTACCGCCCCCATGGAAGACTCCAGCGCCCACTGGGGGACGGTACCGCGCCCGTTGGGAACCTCTGCTATAAACGGACATTGTGGAGACAATTATCCGGTAAAGACTGCCTGATCAGGCAGTAAACTGAATTTGTCAGCTTTGGAACGAATATATAACAGACGAAAAATCAACCTAATTAATAACAAGATTCCTTTTGTTACTGCTGTATAATTTTAAAAAAATACAAACAGATACGCCACTGTTTTCACCTACACAATCTGAAAAAAAAAATTATAAACAAATAGAAAGATTTATTATGACGGAGTGGTGACAACTCAAGTGGCACAAGTTCGTGATATAAACGGAGACCATAATGAAATAAAAACAATGATGTCGTTATGAATCAGAGTGTTTCAGTGTACGTTAGGTCAGTTTCTGTTTAACCCGACGACGACGACGTTTCCTGAGTGAAATACCAGCCGGAATGTTGATAGGTTGAAGGACCATTATGATACGGTTAAGTTTTTATGCATATGCGGGTGTATTTACAGCTGAAATAATTAAGAATGTAACCTTTATTATATTTCCCTCTCTTGTGAATGTGGTTGTGTTGATTTTGGGCTTTAGAAGGGGCAACTTAGAGCTTTTTTTAATTTTTTTTTTCATTAAAAGGCGAGACCTAAATAGATTAATTTAATTATAAATTGCTCTGCTTCTAATAATAAACGAAACATACACAAAAATGCTATAGTATTTTCAATAATAGTATTGTTCTTGACCATTGTCACTTTATTTATTTTGAAGTTAATTTTGTCACAACAAATCATTAAAATGATCAAAAAAATTTCTTTAAATATAGACTTCTTGTTAAATTTCAAAAGTACTTCTTTGAAAACTATACAGTTGACCAAAATACCAGGGTTGGCAAAAATCATGATTTTTAAAAAAAAAAATCAAAAAAATCAGATTTTTTTGATGTAAATCCGATTTTTTTATTTAAATCAGATTTTTTTGATTTAAGTCAGAATTTTTTTGATTTAAATTTTGAATTTTATTTAGGTTTGAATTATTTCATTATTGTTAGTTCAGATGTAACACAGTTACAATAGTAAATAATTAAAATGCAGTAAATATTAAAATAATGGAGTAGAAAATATAAATTTAATAATATTAATATTAATTGAAACTTCAGCAAACGAAACAGAAAACGGTAATTTTAAAACACAAACAAAGACAATAGGTACATATTATATAGCTACCTATACCCTATACTATACCTATTATAATGGTATATAATAAAATCAAGTCGAGTTCAAATAAAATAATCATTCTCGTAATTATGATGTAATAATAAAATATCATTATGAAGAAAAATGATTTAAGTCATTGATTTTTTCAAAAAAATCACTTGATTTAAATCACGATTTAAATCATGATTTAAATCATTTGATTTAAATCAAACCAACCCTGCAAAATACTATTGGAAACCAGCACATTTATATTATTCCTTAGAGTGTAGATTCGTTAGTGCTAAAAAATTAAAATATTTGACGATAATGCTTAAATATTTTTTTTATCTTCTGACAGCCCACGAAGACCAAAGTCTAAGTACCGTAAAATGGGGTGAATAGGGTCTCGGGGGTGAATAGGGTCAAACGTGTGTTCGTTACCTAAATCCAGTTTAAAAATAAAACGCGCGAATGGTGCTGATTTTCGAACATGGCTTTTACATGTTGACACTTGCCAACACCGGACGTGATATTTATGTGTGCTGTTAAACAACCTGTAGCGGCGTGTTAGCCACAATAAATATTCGTAATATTTAGCGGCAAAAAAGTTATCCCTTAAACGTGTCCCGTCTTTTTGTTAAAATTAACGGACAAAGGTTTTTGTGTTTGTGTAACTTAAAGGTAAGTGTCCCAGCAACAAAGTTATATAATTAGTGTTTTAGTATGTTACCTGGTGTTTGTGTTAAACCGAATTTTTTTTTTTAGGGCGAAAAGTTGATATAGTTTATTGGCTATTACTGTATTGTAACACCCTTGATTCGTAATATAGGTACGTTTAGAAACCAATTTGTACTTTATTTACCTATTTAACCTATGTTTTACAATAATATTTTTGGCTTGTGTATCAGACAAGATAAACACAAACAGCCAGATTCTCCAGTGCTAGTCCGGTCTAATTTGACAATCAAAAGTTTTAAACTGACAAGTGTATAAGAATAAAACAACTAAGTTTTATTCTATGAACGTCTTTCGGAGCTTTTTCGCAAATTTACCAGGAAAAGGACAATTTTATTACGTATACTTTCAACAATAATAGAACTAAATTCATTACAGCAACTCGTTCCAAGATGAATATCATTTGGAAACCAAGTAATGCGCTGAAATATCACAATAATTCATAAGTTTTTCATGACAAGGACAGGACAAGAACCTGTCAAAACATAACTGATCAACTATAAGATCTTGATTTAAACCAGCACTAAATCTTAAACTTCCTTAGTGAATCTGGACGAAATATTTTATGTAAAATTTAATATCTAACTTTTGTTAAATATGTTTGCAAAAAAAGCCAAAAATTATATTTTTAAAACGGTTTAGCTGACCCTTTTTAACCCAGTAGCGGTTTAATCGTATTTGAGATTAATTTTTACTGGGTGACCCTATTGACCCCGACTTTGGGGTGAATAGGGTCAGGGCATTAAAAAATATATATATGCTGACTCCTACTGAAGTTCTTAAAACGTATATGGTAGTTCTATTGTACAAGTAGGGACTCATAATAGTAACCTATGTCCAAATTTTTCCGGACAACGGTTTCAAAGTTATCGAGGTGTAAAGTTGAAAATTGACCCTATTCACCCCATTTTACGGTACTATATACCGTGGGTGTACTGGGGAATCGACTCACACATCCAGAGCTGGAAACATCCCTAGGGATTTCACCAGCCCTTTAAGAGGATGTGTGGGGTGGTACCACCTCGGTCGAGGAAGAATTCCTCTACCACCTTCCAACAACAATCAATAATTATTGGATTAGAAATAGCTAGTGTGATTGGAATTAAAATATATTTTATTAAACGAACAAGAACTACAGTTTAAATATAAAATTTAAAAATTAAGTGAATAAGCCTTATATCATTTCAATTAAAATAAACAATCCTATAATAGTAATTTAGGTTAGAAGTCCGGTAGGCCGCTTGCTACAGTACGAGTGGTTTTAATAACCCAGGCTGCAGTATAAAGTATCAGTACACTTTTTCCCGATACAAAAATTGAAATCATTGTTTTGCTTCTGTTAATATTGTGTATGTCCCCAATTAAAATAGCAAGTGGAATAACAGCGTCTTGCACAATATAACGATGGGTGTTCATAGCTCCATTTTCAACAAATACAAGGTCGGTATGTGCTTCATTAGAAATACCTGCCCAAACCATAACGGAACCGCCTTGATCATTTTCTATCTACTGGATAGTATCCGATTTTAAGAAATACTGTAAAATTATTAGCGTTTTATTTAAACATGTACAATTCCCGCCAAGAAAAGACGTATTGAGATGAATAAAAAGCAAAATATTAGAAATACTTGTAACTTTATAACCAAGAACTCAATAAAAAAAATGGTAGTTTAATTTTTCCACAGGCGACAAAAATAGCATTTTTGTTTAGACCTGTATAACATGACCTAAACAAAAAGAAATTGTTACTAAACGAATACACCATAATTTCAATTAGTTAATTCACAAACTGCTAAAAATATTATAAAAATCGGATAAAATATAAAAAAGTTATAAACCTTCAAACATTAGTCATAATTTTGGGATGGCGTTTTTTTTGTCGGGGAGTGTATATGTTTACTTTTTGCTATGCTAAAGGTATGTATTAAAGACAGACAGCCGCCAAAAAAGCCTAACCTTATTAATTACTGTTGTAATTAAAACAATAATATTAGGTATTTCCATAAAATTCTTAGAAATAAGCTTTTACTGAAACCAATGATATATTTTGTAATGAGTTTAGAATAGGTTATTACTAGCATCAAATAATTGTTATATTCGAACGATCTTTCAAAAACCAATGAAACCTCATATTTGAAGCAATCTTATAGCCTATTAATTAATAATGATAAACTAATCATTGAAAGAACCGAATTTGTATTGTGCAATACGGAATAGAGTGTGCCATTCAGTATACGATGATGTTTTTCTGTGTACCATATCACTGCTATCTTATCTATATATAATATACTGATTCTAAAGTTATGTAGCCTTATATGTGTGAAGAATCTATAAAACATCCAACCTACCCATCATTTGTCGTCTAGACTTTTTTGTCGTCGTAACAGAACCAGAAGAAAACCGGCCACATAACAATTTAACGCTCTAATTTTATCGTAAGTAGTAGTCCAATCACGTATCTGAAATTCCGACCATCTGGTGGGTTATTTCTTTTTAAACGCAATACCTTGGAAATTGTTTTTTATTGCTTGATTGGTTCAATATATTGGTTATTCGCACTTTGATTAAAATGCAATATGTTTTTATTTAATGGTAATTTGTGATATTCAATTAATAGCTAATCTAGATTGGCAAAAAATATATTGCGTGGTTATGTTAATTTAGGTAAGTTTCTATTAGGTTTGTACCACGGTGCATTAACTATGTTCCGTAGTACTTTATGTTGGAAGATTTGGATGCGTGTGATGTGGCTCTCCTTGGCACAGCCCTTTAGGTAAATGCCATAAATCCAGACTGATTTTAAAATCTGGTTATAATATTTCATAATTTTACGATGTACTCTGTCTAATGTCTATATTTGTGCCCTAATTCAGTCCGTTTAATTCTGATATGTTCCTTCCATTTTGTTTTCGCATCTAAGGTCATCCCCAGGTATTTGGCAGTGTTTTCATAGGGAACTATGATACCAGTTATGTTTACTGGTTGATGATTGCCTATTCTTCTGTTAGCAATGTTGGTATGAATAAACTTTTGCTCATTAGGCTTAATCTTCGAATCTGTGGTCCAATTGTAAATCTGGTCGCTACTTTGTTGGACCATCAGGCTGGTTGATGCTTCTAGGTCTGTTTCTGTTGCTAATAAAGCAGTGTCATCTGCGAATGTAGCCACAGTTACATTTTCTGTTTGTGGGAGATCACAAGCGTACAGTAAATAAAGGACGGGACGCAAGACGCTTTCTTGAGGTACACCTGCTTTAACTTCTTTCAGTTTAGATTATTCATCCTCCTGTTTAATTTTGAACATCTCATCTGAGCAAATCTCGTATAACAATAATAATTAAAACAATATGGCATGTACAGTAGGCCAAAAAAGTAGTCGTACACCCAAGCAAATAATATTTTAGTATCTGTATTCTAAATAAAGGAAATATATTCTAATTTCCAAAATAAAAACTAACTTCAGACTATCTTATGGCAAGACTGGCAAAACATTTCACCTGAGGTTACAACAAACTTAGTTAAATTGTATGCCTCGTCATCTATATATAGGCAGTCATTGAAGCTAAAGGATACCCCACAAAATATTAAAAACTTATTTTTAAGTTGTACAACCTGAAAATAATTTAAAATAATTATGTGTTCGAATACTTTTTTGGTCCACTATTTGGATTTTTTTATTTTCCCAATAGGTATGTAGGTAATCATTTGTATTTTTGTTGTCTAAAATAATTGTTAGCTGAATAAATTTTGTTTATGTTGGTCAATAGTGATTATTTGATTCGTAGAAATAAAAAAAATATTTAGATAAGTGTAACATTAAATTTTATTAATTGTACCAATACTCTTTTGACCTACTGTATGTATTACTCTTTAAAATGGAATAAAATAAACTTGTGTGCAGTAGATACGTATGCAATTGTCTTATCATAACATTCACTTAGTCATAATCGGTAATGAAATTGACAATTCAAAATTTACGACAACTCGCCGGTGGTGTCAGTCAGGTCAGTGTAATTTAAAGGGACTAGTAAAACAGATGGGTTATAAAATACAGGAAGTTTAATTAGCAAATAGTTGGATCTACTGCCCGTTTGTTCAGTTGAATCTTTTGATAGGCCTATGAAAAGTAGTCACATAAATATTTCCTATGAAGCAGCCCAAAAGGTTAAGAAGCCAAGGAACTCAAAACTGGTTGTATCTTCCTAATAATAACTGAGTAGGTATATAAAAACTGTTTATCGACATTGTCGTCTTATCTTTATGTCGAATCAAAAATTATGTAGCCTTACATGTGTGAGGAATCCACAAAACATCCGACCGACCGATCACTTGTCGTCTTGAATTTTTTGTAGCAATAAATTTAATTACGGTACTGAAATTTTGACCACCTGATAGCTCTTTTGTACGGCAGTAACTTAATCATTTTTATTGCTTGATTGGTCTGATATGATATGTTCCTAATTTGCACTTAAACTGAATAAAGTTTTTATAGATTTAATCGTAATTTATAATCTTGACTTAAGGTGCATTCTCAATAAGCGTTCACCATAATATGAAGACAACTATAATGCACTACTAGCAATTGATGGGCTCCAATGTAAAATGTGCCTAAGTCACATTATATTGGAGCCATAAAAACCACATCAAGTAGAGCAATGGAAATGATCACTAATCTCTCTCCTTGATATCTACATTACGAAGGTTGCGTACCCTAACAAACCCTAATCTATGGGTTGCGTTGATGCGTATGACACTAATTCGCACGGTTGGTATCGAATCAGAAGCAGGTTCCGGTGCGGTGACACGTCGCTTGTGGAACGATGCGTTAAATGTGCTTCCAATGCTGCAAGCGAGCCATTGCACCGCGATTCGTCTTTAACACACCTTATGGGGTAATTGCTAAACACACACAAAGATACTGCAACAGCAGGTGCTATACACTGACGGTTCCCAAAAGGGCCCAGGATGTGGAGTATATTTCACAGCCCTAAGCCTGAACATAAAATGGGTGAAGATCCAAATGTACCCCTCAAAATAGAGAGAGGGGGTAACTGTCAAAACTATGTTTAAATATGTCCCCCTCATCTCCCTATTAATTCCCCAAAGTTTCATGAAAATATCTTAAACCGTTTTCGAGATATCGCCTTGTAGCACATTAAAAAGTTCACCCAGTATACAGTACGTAAACACATGTTTAGCAAATTATTAAAATAGTTCTTTCAAGTCTCCATTATTTATTGTTCGTTGGGCCACTAAATTTCTTTCATCGTTCTCGAGAATACTGCAAGTTATCGCTCTGAAGCCATTCTCTATGCTCTTGATTTCTTGAAAGAATTTTATAGTCCTATTGTTAACATGCGTGCTTCAAATTCTTTTAAAAAATTTTCTTCCTCTTCTCTGTTTATCTCAAAGTTTTTACACTTTTGGTCAAGTCAGTTATTTCCTGTTATATTTTTTTGTTTCCATTATGAAGAAATATTACGTTTTTGATAGTACCTATATTTCCTGCGTTTTCTGCAGATTTCAGCGGTATAACCAAATTTTGCTGATATTTTTTATTTTTGTTGAGTTTCTGTTTAGCTGTTGTTTTGGCTGGAAATTTTTATTCATATATTATACTTTGGCTCTGACTGGAAAGTGGTCCCTGTGTGCGGCTATGCCTCTTAAGTTTCTAACATTACTTTCCGCTTTCCATCAACTAGGTACCTACCAATTAGATTTCACAATAACTGTCTCTTGAGCAGTTACTTTTTATTATTATCATAAATAATAACAAGTTCACGTTATTCATATAAATATCCAACTAGGCTTCATAAAACTATTCCCAAAAATTATGTATAATAAACACAGGCTCTTTCATAAATTACACTGCATTAGAGTTATTAAAAACTAATAAGCTTTTAAATCTGTCAGGTCCCAAAGCTTTTTTGTAATTTATTACGAGACACCAATTAGTATTTGACATATTTTAACATGTGTCGACACACAAACTCAACGCTTGAGCTAGTATGGAACATAAGTCTATACACTCGTTGGACATTGTTTTTCTAATATTTCATAGTAACAGATGTCACAGTAAGACTTTACGAGATCGTAAGATATGTAAGTATTGGATTTTAAGAATGTAGTAAAGTGTTATTGGTAATAGACAATATATTGCAGGAAAATCATATGTACGTATGTTACTACAACCATACGTATGTATGATTTCAGTGAGGTTTAAACAGCAATTTTAGTATATGACTACAGCGACCACGTTAGTGCTGCATTCATTAAGAAAAAGGGCAACTACTGAACTAGCACGTGTAGCTACATCGTGAAATCTCGATCCAATCATCGTGTATGGTGTCAGATTAAAGCTTATTAAAGCACGAATTCAACAATATGATGTGCTTTTTAAGCATTTTTTTAAACATTTTTCGGGAAAAACGCCTAAAAGTTGTTGTCCTCCACCCTTATCAGCAAAAGGATCGCTCAGGAAAATCTGACAAAAATCAGGAACATTGACAATTAAGTGCAGATTGAGCCAAAATTACCAGGATTGAAATATTCAAGCACGATCAATTGTTATAAACAATTTAATTGTTTATTTCCTGATAATTGCTGAACCGTTGGCTTTAGAGAGAAAGTTTTTCGACAAAACATATTTCTTACGATGTAAGGAACAACTCGTTTCCTTACACGTTTTTCAAAATTTTTAATTTGGCTCAGTCGAAACGCTCCCCACTCACATATTGCGATTTTTAGCTCGATTAAGCTGCATTCAATTGGTTTCATCCACTCCAAAAAGCCATTGCACATGACATCACAAGGTGATTCGTTCATAAGTACCGATTCAATAGTTGGAGATAGTAGAGATTAAAATAGAGAGGCTAAGCAAAATTAGCCTTTTGATATGATGCTTGTTAATGAGACACAATTTTTTACAAGAAAAACGTATTTTTGAAATTTGGCGATAGTAAAAACCATTTAATATAATAAGTTCAAAATTGTTAGGATTCTGTTTACTAATATTATGTAAACATGATAATACGGACCTTGAGAGAATAACTATAGATTTTATATTTTAAGCGTGGAAATTCTTAAACCAGTCGTAAATAAATAGTATCTAAAGCTTCGTGCTTTGGGCGTTTATTGAAGTTACTTCTTCATGACGTTCTCTATCTAAGCTTGTAAATCAACTACACTCAAAAGTCACCTGACTAAATAAATAAGAGATATAGAGAAGAAAATATTATAAGTCCATCATTACAAGACAAACAATCTGTAGGATGGGACCGACGGGAATGACACCACAGTACATTACATTTTACCGAAACTACATATTAACACCGAAAAAATCACAAGGATTTTAAAATGTATTATTCATTAATCCTTGTAGCTAAAGCTATCAAATTTTGCACACAAATTCCCTGGCTTCCTCAAAAAATTCGATCCTACTCGTCCGTCAAATTTTTGCTTTTATTGGAATAAATTTTCTGTTTTATTACTAGTACACATTTTTAGACAGAAACGATGTTTTTCCAATTACCAAGTTGACGAAAATATGAAAATATAAAAGGTAAATGGAATTTTGTTGACATCGACCTACATTTTCAAAGTTTAAGGGCTTCTAGGGTAACAATAAGATGTTTCGCCATCGAAGTAAATAAAATAAGTAAGAGCCTTGCTACAAAAATTCCTATTTGCAAAATGACTTTTAAGGACAAAACATGATTCTATATATTTTTAAAGAAAATTGAAAAAAGCGTTTTCGTTAATTTGAGGACTAAAATATTGTACGGAAAAAATAAGAAATATAAGCAATAATTTGATCGTTTGTTTAAAGTGGACACAACTATTAAATTAACTATGGCCAATGTCCATACTTTTTCTGTCAGAATGTAAGACAGTGCATTGAGTAATTTGTATTTTACAATCGTTAAAGTTGATGAAGTTTTGCATTCTGTCAATGAGAGGAAAATAGGGATCCGTGCTGTATAGTAAAATATTTCCACAGGGTGAATTTTTTAAAGTGTTACAAGGCGATATCTCGAAAACTGTTTAAATATTTTCATGAAATTTTGGTGAGTTAATAAGAAGATGGGGGGACATATTTCACCATATTTTTGACATTTATTGTGAGGTGTGGCGGGTAACTTTGGAATTTTAAATGGGATAATGTACTTTTGTTAATAAAATTCGAATTTTTTTGATTTGCTCTTTGGGTTACGGAATTATGATTTATTAGGTTATCAAATAAAAAAAATATTTACCATTTAATTTCAACTTATTTATCATCTGTCTTGCTTGAGAAGTTGTTCGAAATGTCCCCCTCAACTTCCAAACACTTTCTCACTCTTTTTCTAAATGAATTTCCCACCCGTTGTATTATTTCGGGTGTCACTAATAAGCTGGCAAAGCGGATTCGGTCTTTCATATAATCTAAAGTTGTAGGTCTAGTCGCCATCACTTTTCCCTTTATAAAACCCCACAAGAAAAACTCAAGGGGGGTCACATCCGGGGACCTAGCAATAAACTGAGAAATAATCGTTAAAACGCCCAAATTCTCAACTGACTTAAATAAAAATATCGCATTTCCATGGAAACGAATAATAATTCTGTAATAAGTAGACTTGATTTATTCATAAAATTTAATTATTTTTTAAATTCAATCAAAATTTAGTTAACGTTTCCGTAACCGAAAGAGCAAATAAAAAAAACTTGTACGTAGTTTTCTACGTAGATTCGAATTTTATAAACAAAAGTACATCATCCCATTTAAAATTTCAAAGGTATCCCCACCCCTCAAAAGAAAGAGGGGGTAAATGTCAAAAATACGTTTAAATATGTCCCCCATCTCCCTATTGACTCATCAAAATTTCATGAAAATATTTTAAACCGTTTTCGAGGTGTCGCCTTGCAACAATTTAAAAAAATCACCTTGTATATTGAAGGTTTATCCCCTACAAAGAGAAAAGCTGAGGTCAATGCTACTTTAGGTGAGTCAGCTTCATTTTCAGCAAAAACTTGTGTTGCGTACTGTAAACTTGGTGGTAAGATTACTGAAGATTCTGGAAGGACAAAAAGGCAACTTCTGAAGAAATTGTGCAGGAAGATCATTAATTTATATTGAATGACCGTCAGATAAAATTAGTTGAGACATCTGACGCTGTGGGCATTCGAAAGAGTGAACGTACCATATTTTATGTGAACTTTTAGATATGGGTAAGCTGTTCGTGCGATGGGTGCCGCAATTGCTGACACCTGATCAAGAACTCATCGTACAAGGTACTATACAGACCGTAGGCTACAGTTGTATGAGCAGATGCTAAATATTATGGCAATAGTACCGAACTTACTTTACCGGATATGCTTTAGTGACGAATCAAGTTATTTTCTTAAGGGTGTGATTTAAACGGGCAGCGAAATTTTACAATTTTGATACATCGTAATATACGATTGGCCGGCGAAATGATGGATTGGGCGGTGAAGCTTGATCAGGTAATAAAACAAAAATTGATCTGCGTTCTAGATTTGAACAAGCAGCTTCAAAATCTTTTAAGTAGTAAAAAAAAATAAGTTGCAACTAAATAAATATTTGGTCTGTGCGAAATAAATTACATTTTATTTTTTTTTTTGCCTGCTCCAAAATCAAGTTGACTGCTGAAAAAATATTGTAACATTACAAATTGATGGGTAATCTAATACTGTTCTGACTGCTCTAAAATTAACTTAGCGTGTAATAAGGGGTAATTAATTACGTAAAAAATAAAGCATTTAATTAGAAAACTCCAAATATTGATTAATGTAAAAGCACATACATTTCATGGTATTATTAGTAAGGCTGCCCACCATGAGCGCCCACAGGAATTTTAAAGTTGTATATCTCTGTTGCTACATACGGGACCCATACTTAATTCAGGTGAGCCTACTAGGAATGTTTTGGTAGAGAAAAAAAGTTAAATTTTTGCTTGCAGAAAACGAAACGCTGCTTAAAAACTGCTGAACGATATTTAAATACCGAGCACATTTTATTCACAGCCAAATTTATTTTGTCACTAGCCGACTAATAATTTCACCGCCCAATTAATAATTTTACTGCTCGAATAGATTTCGGACTGTCCAACGGGATAGTTATTTGTTACTTAAAGTTTTATTATGCCGACCACATGAACTATATTTTGCCCATCATTGTTTCACAGGCAGTTTATTTAAAGTATTGACAGAAAATTATTATACCGCCCGAGTAATTTTTTTGCCGGTTGGGCTTACCTACCTACTTATTTAAATCGCAGCAGAAATAATTACTTGCCTTTTCTTAATGGTACTGTGAATAGACACAACTGCAGATATTGATCTGACAGTAATCCTCATTGGTTTGAAGAAACCCATACTCAACATCCTCAGAAATTAAATGTATGGGCTGGAATCCTAGGACGTAAAATATCGGGCCATTTTTGTATTGACGGGCCTCTTAACGGGCTTCTTTATTTAAATCTTCTGGATGAGGCTATTTTACCTGCAATTGTAACAGCCCTTGAAGAGGAAAATGAAGACTATGATCCATTTTTTCAATAAAACGGAGCACCTCCTCATTTTTATTAACCAATCAGGGAATATGTAAATAATGAATTCCCGGAGCGCTGGATTGGGCGACGTGGATTTACTGAATGGCCACCTCGTTCTCCGGACCTTGATCCTCTTGATTTTTTCCTTTGGGGACACTTAAAATGCGTATACCTAACAAATCCCGAAAATTTGGATGAGTTACGTCCAAGAATTGTCAATCTGCCAAGAAATAACTCCTACCAGTCTCGAAAATGTGAGAAGTGAGTACCAAAATCGGCTTTATTACCGCCCAGAAATTCATGGTGGTCATTTTGACCAACTTTTAAAGTAATAAGAGAAATAAAAGTATGTATTTAAATTTTTAATTTTTTTTCACGATTTTTAATTTTTAAAGGCCTGCCATTGAAAAACGAACTAAGATACAGACCTCGGCTTTGCTTTAAAATGTTGGTTGCAATTAAAATTTTTTCATCTCAACTTCCTAGCGTCGACCCTCAAAGGGGCTGAAAAAGTTAAATTACACGAAAGAGTAGATTTATTAACCAATAAGATACACCTAAAATTTAATGTCTCTCTCTTTACTAATAGCAAAGATACTTGCCTATACCAAGACTTTTCGGACCCCTGTATAACTAATTAATAAGTACAACAAAATAACAAAAGTCATAAAACAATATGCTATATAATTTAATGATGCAACTTGAACTTTCTTAAATCTGTAACGTCTGTTCTTCCACGAAAGTGGTACTGTAAGTTGGTTATTCATGGAGGTACATGTTTGCTGTTGTAGTGTTATTACAATATTTTCTCTAGAAGGAAAAGAAAAAGCCTTATATGGTATCTCCCCTGACCCGTATTAGCCCTTGGGAACTTACAAATCATAAGAGATACCCACTTTGTCTGCAGTATCGTTCGTGTGTCGGAATATATTTATCACCTCCTGGTTTTATTTTGTTAGGATGGAGAACAAATTGTTTGGCTTATTGGGTATAGTATATATTATAAAGAAGATATACTGTATAAAGAAGGTTTGACAGGATTCATGTTAAAAATATCTGCACTAACAAATATATGTGGTTGTATAATATTTATAATGGGGCATAGATAGTTGGGGGAATACGAGGCAGGGTACCCATATACAGCTATCGTTACCATACTATTTTGTTAACATTGTGGTTATTCAGTTACTTGTCATAAAAATCAATGACTTTCAACTGTAGACCCATAAAAAAGTATATATTTTATTAAAAAAGTCAAAATTTTACTTGGTACTGTTCCTTTTAAACCGTAAAACCCGTAAATATAGTACTAATCACCAAATTTTAATTTTGTAGCCATTCCAGACCAAGCAACAATAGAGTTTTCGACGTTTTTACTTTTTGAAATTGTTTGCGTTTGAAGTATTTTTTGGATAAATAAAAACAATTGTATTGTATTGAATGGGGTCGAATGGGCATTAGTAGCCCTACATCACTTCGACCGAATTGTATCTTTATTGTAGATTAGTTACCCATCAATCCCCAAACTTTTCGCGAAATTTTAAATATTTCTGGGAGCACACTTTAATATATCATTGGGCGTCAGGAACGCTCCCTCAAGATGTTGCAGCCCTTGGCGAGTTATTACCCTGCGTTTACAGAGAAAGTGTTCGGCAGTTTCATCTGCTTCGATACAGAATCTACAGTGTTCTTAATCAGTCTTTCTTATCTTTTTGAGGTGATACCTCCATTACCTCCAAGGGCCGTGTCCAGTGAGAAGGGAAGTAATCAGCCTGAGTTCATTCTTTTGGAACTCGAGGAGCTTTTTTTGTGTAGTTAGGCTAACTAATCATTCTCTTTGCCCTGGAGCGGTCCTCCAGTGGGCTTTTTTCTGCTCTTTTTCCCACTGCCTGAGGCTTTACAGAGGGTGACCTTTAGTGATGACACAGAAGGGATCAGATCCATAGAAAGGAGCTTGTCCTCCTTCTTTAGCAAGTGGGTCAGCAATTTCATTGCATTCTACACCTTTGTGGCCCGGCATCCACATTAGATACTATTGTTTTTTGCCAATTAATTCAGGGTTTGTCGGCAGTCCCTGTCGATTTAAAGTAGAAGATACATGAAGCTGGTGCCTTTATAGCTGCCTAGCTGTCCAATAAAATGTAAATTTTTGCTCCTTTAAGGCCTTTGTTGGCACATTCTGCTGCGCATAAACCTATCGCGTGTATTTCTGCCTGAAAAATGGAAGGTGCTTTGCCCAGAGGCTTTGAAATTCGGCATTTTGGCCGAAAGTCCCCCGCTCCTACCCCCTCTGCCATCTTTGATCCATCTGTGTACAACACTAGTGGCCCTTTTTTAAATTGCGGCACTTTTTCGCTCATACTTCGACGGTTCTTTGAATCCAATCACTGTCCCGCTTGGACAGGATGGGAAATGTTAAATTCAAATTCTTCCTTCCCGTGAAGAGAACTATGACTGCTTTACTCGGATTGATATTTAGCCCCTCCTGTGAGCGCTATGCTTTTACTAGGTTTGGGGCAGTTTATATTCTAGCAGACAAAATACGGCTCCTCAAAAAAATTCCAAAAATTTATCATACTATTACTATTTACTTTCAATCTTTGAAAGCCTCTTACGAACTAGAGCCACCCTTAGTATCGAAAGGAAAAAAGTCCTAAAAATCTCTAGACATTTAAAATTTGTATATTAGAGATTCTTTTGATTTTCTTTTATTCTATACTTGTTACCTACTATAAATTACCACCCTATCAAAAATGGCTTCGTGGCCCCTCGTGAGAGAGCAGACGCAAGCAGTCGCTCATTGGTAACAAATATCCGACGTCATTTTCTAAATGTTTTAAATTGAGTAAAGTTGAATTTTAATATATTTTTATTTCTCTGTTAAAAAATGGAACACCCCAGGAAAACTTCAAATGATATTATTAAAGTTATGAAATTCAATTTGAGTGAAAGAGTTCATTACTAATGCTCACAACTTGGAAGGTGGTAGAGGAATTATTCTTCCTCGACCGTGGTGGTACCACCCCACACATCCTCTTAAAGGCTGGTGAAATCCCTACGGATGTTTCCAGCTCTGGATGTGTGAGTCGATTCCCCAGTACACCCACGGTACATAGTACTTAGACTTCGGTCTTCGTGGGCTGTCAGACGGTAAAAAAAAGAATCCGTGCTAAATACTTAAATCTAAAAATATCGAAACTAAAGCATATTTGCCTTAATAGCCTTAATAGTTCTAATACATTTATAACGGACCACCTTGCCTTTTATTATATAAGAAACCCACGTATATACGACGCGATGTGATGATACCAGACTCAAAATTATTTTTATTGACGGTTTAGAAATAATAAGGCGGTGCTTAGTAAGTCATGCAGTCCTCATGCATGACGAGTTTAGTGAAAGTGATTTAATTACAAGGCGTGTTAAATTACATACACGTTTTTGATGCCCAAACATGAGTACAAGATAATCTTATAAGGAAACAATTATCAACACACACATTCGAGATAAATTTTGATTATTGGATAAGATTCCGCAGGGCGATATTATCAGTGTATAATTTTACTAGTCACGGTTAATTTCGAAAACGGTTTTGGACAAAACGTGAAGCAGATGATAAGATATGGGTTTCTCGTACCAAAATTTGACAGGAAAGGAAACATAAAAAGTGAACTGGATTGCTATTGAAACGAAAATTTAGTATGTACAGCCATACGACTATTAAAACTTTCAGGTGTAAATAGAAACGCAATGCAAATCTGAAAGTTTGAGTTGTCAATGGCTGCACCTCTTTAATAGTGGCACTGGTGTCCACCCAACTTACCTTCATTCTTCTTTAAATATTTCTATTTTCCATCTCTCTTGCATCATTTATTACATCCGTGGAAAACGACACTTCACACAATACACATGCCCTTAGGAAGCGCCTCCATATGTCTATCTGTATCTGTATACTGCCTGTTAATAGTCGTTTTTAGTCTGTAAATACTTTTTTCGCGTATGCCGGCACTTCAGTTGTCTAAGTATCAGAACTAATTGACTTCTTGTAGTTTAATTTATTGCAGTCTTATAGTCATCCTTTTTCTATTGCCAGTTTGTTTTTTGACATAATACATGACGATTTTGGAGATCACTTCTCACATTTTCGAAAATGGCAGGTGTTATTTCTTGGCAGACGTTGACCATTCTTGGGCGTAACTTATCCAAATTTTCGTTCTTTTCCCAAAGGAAAAAATCAAGAGGATCAAGGTCCGGAGAACGAGGTGGCCATTCAACAAATCCACGCCGCCCAATGCAGCGCTCCGGGAATTCATTATTTATATATTCCCTGATTGGTTAATAAAAATGAGGATGTGATCCGTCTTGTTGAAAAAATGGGTCTTCATTTTCCTCTTCAAGGGCTGTTACAATTGCAGGTAAAATAGCCTCATCCAGAAGATTTAAATAAAGAGGCCCGTTAAGAGGCCCGTCAATACAAAAATGGCCAGTTATTTAACGCCCTAGGATTCCAGCCCATATATTTAATTTCTGAAGATGTTAGTGCTAGTAGCCCTTAACTTACCTTGTAAATATTATAGGATAGCGTTATTCGAAAAGGAACCAAGCGACAAATTTTAATTATTTGAGTTATTGGCGCTAAGCGACTCCTGAAACCCTAAATTAGATATTCGAAAAAGACTCAAGTGCCAGAATGTTAACAAATCCCTCTGTTGACGAGTGGACCAAGCGACAACAAAGAAATACTGGAATGCGAATTTATCGAAAAGAAACCAAGAGACAAAAAAACTCTGTGTAGACGTGTATGTCTATGGCACTTGGTTCCTTTTCTTGTTTTACGTACGTTATGTCGTGCTGTTTTTTTTATGAACAATTTTGCGTTAATAAACGCATCCTGTGCAAGAATCAATTTAAAAAATGGGCGACAGAGCTAAGAAAATACTATCCTTGGCTTTAGAAAATTCCATGGTTCTTTTACTGTAAATTTTCAAATAGAACCAACCGCCAAAAAAATCAAAACTCCAGCTTTAACTACGGAATTTTTCTTTTACTAATTGCCAAAAAGGTAAGCAAGGTATATACTACCAAATTTTTGTCATTTACAATGTAATATTTTTACCCAAAGCGAATCTTTACACCTTATTTACTCAAAAATGTTAAAACGTCGCTTGGTACCTTTTCGAATAACGCTATCCTTTTTATGTATAATTTCCCAGAAATTGGAAAAATGAATTTGGCAGCCAAATTTGTAGAAAACTGAAACGACTTGCAAGTACACGCCACTGGGTGCAGACTATAGTGCCAGAAGGCTTTAACTTACCTTGTAAATAATAATCTGAATTTGTCGAAAACTGAAACGGCTTGCAAGTAAACGCCACTGAGGCCAAACTATAATGCTATAGTACTGCTAGTAGCATTTAACTTACTTTGCTTATATTAATCTGTTTGTAATGACTTCCTTAAACGATTAATGCAATAAACAAATACATCCAGATTCCTTATTAATCCTTCAATTCTTCTTTATCTCCAAAATTTATGAATTTTAAAACATCAGGTAGGTACCAAGCTTCAACTGGGTATGTACCACTTTTAACATTACAAAAATTCAATAAAGTATTACCTAAACAGGTGATCAATTACTAAAATTCCAGTTCTGACATTAAATAAAATCATTTTCAAATTTTGGAACCTATTGCTAACGAATTTTCTTCTATTATTGTTGAAAATATATACTTAAATTGCCCTTTTCTTTATAGATATACAATAAACATGAGAAATAGATTCATAGTACCAAATTTAGTTGTATTCATTTATTCATTCAGTTTTCTCATTTATTCTTTTCTTCACACTCACTTTTAATTTTAAACCCGCATTGTCCCGTTAGACCTGTGTTACCAATAGTGAATCTGGCCGCTATTTTTGTCATCTATCACTCTACACCCAGAAAAATATACCCGAAAGTTTAATTTCTTAATGCGCCCACCATGAAGAGTTGATGTACTTTTGAATAATGATTTTATTGTTGTTAATAACAACTCTAAAAATTTTGACCTAAAGAGCTTTGAACATAGACATGTTGCAACCTTTTTACATGCAATACAACAGCCTACTAGGACCACTTAATTTAATGTTATTTTTATATGCAATCAATAAATCATTTTATTATAACATAAATTTTCACCTGTCATATTATTGTTTATCTTTGTATTTAATCGCATAGTAAGATCTATGGGTTCATTTCAACTGACGGTATGGAGGCGGAGATATAGTGATACAGAGAACGAAAGAAATAGGAAGTGGATAAAAAGGGTCAGTTTTCGCATCGGACGGCTTGTTATCTATAATAAAACAGTCTGTGGACAGCCGGCCATCTGTGAACTGTGTATATAAAATTTATAATATGAAATAGATACAACTAAATTTCTGTCTGTTTGTAGAAAATATTCTTTCTTTAGAGCAATTAACTGAAAGAATAAGATCCGGTTCCGAAAAATATAAATATGAACTTTTCAATAATCACTACTTAATAATTTTTTTTTTCAATAATCAACAGAATAAACTTAAAAATAATATCAGACCATTCATCAAAGCTGGATAAAAATAAGTTTTAAAGAGACTTTCTCTTAAATAACAGGTATTTTAAATGGGGATAAATAAAATAATCACCAGAATATACAAGATGTGTACTTGTCACTAAACGAGATTCTGTAATTAACTGTCCAGATTTCTACCTTAGTTTTACTAAACCGTTTACCAGCATCTATCTCCACATGTAATGTAAGATCAAAAAACGTCCTCGAAGTATGCCGTGGAATCAATCACGCATGTCTTGAATTATTACTCTTGAAAGGTAACAAAGGGATAAGGTATTGGTGAATGAAAAATAAAAGTGTCAAGTCCTGAAGTTTTTATTTTTGAGAAAATTACATTATTGTCATTGTCATTGCATAATACAGAATTAAAAAGAAACCTATACAACAAAGAACCTAAAAATTATAAATTTGGGCATAGTCGAGTTCAGTCCCGGGTCCAAAGTCTATAATCCTAATCCCATCTAAAATGTATGAATAACATGCAAGCGCTGAGGAAGAAGGAACAAATCAAACCGGACTGAACTCGGCAATCCCGATAAATTTAACCTAAATGAGAGACGTGTCTCCCTTCTACTTCCAAACATGTTCTTATTCATCTTTTACAGCATTAAAAACATTGGTGAGCACTTTGGAGTTGTTAATCTCCTGAAATTTATTTGTAACTCTAACCTGTAGGTCTTCTAAAATCTCACAAGGACTTTTTAAAACCGAGTTTCTAGTGTGTGACCGTAAAAAAAAGTCGCACGACGTGAGATCGCTGGACCGTGGTGGCTACCTAACTGGCATATTACGACTAATGATTCGGTCTTTCAAAAAATTTAAATTATCAAGAGTGACGAGAATTGGTGCGCCGTCCTGCTGGAAGTAGCCTTGTCGCATCTATTCATCGTCTAATGGATATTAACCATAAAATTTTATAACAAGCTTCCAACAATCTATCGAGAGCTCCAAAGACAAAAATTTAGGACTGTGGTAAAAAGATTGATGGTGGATAGGGCATTCTTTACCATAGAGAAGTTCATGAACCTTCAATTTTAACTTAATTTTAATTCGTTTTTGGATTAGTGTTGGTTAATGCGGGTACCTTCTTCACTGCGAAGTCAGTGATTGAGGTTATGATGTATGTAATCTTAGCGTAGTAATACGTACTCGTATATGATCTTAGCATTGCTCTGTTTGTGAATTATTCTATAAAATGTTTTATATTTTGTTTTTTATTAATGTTGTGACTTGTGTAAATACATTGTATGATGACACCAATAAATTATATTATCCAATGCGCTTACAAACTTTTCTAAAATTTCATTACGGTATCGCGCCGAATTGAGGGTCCCTTAAAAAAATCGGCCCAATTAACCTTCTTTTCGATATGGCCGCCCACACACCCACTTTCTGTGCATAGGCTTTTCTACAAAGAAATATGGATTTTCGGAACTCTACATCTCATGTGTTTAGAATTTACATAACCAGAGAGGTAAAACCATGCCTCGTCAGTAAAAAAGGTTTTTTGTGCAAATAAGTGTACATTATTGTGCAAATTACCCATAAGCCACTCTGAAAATTGCATTCGCTGCGGTTTGTCGTTTGGTAACAATTCTTGGACTGAGCTTAGATGATAAGCGTACATATGCAGGTAACATTTCAGGATTGTATTACGGGTTCCGTAGTATACATTCACTTGATGGCTTAAACGCCGAATAGGGGTTTGTTTACCTCACTAACAATTTGCCTCAATTCTTCTAATTTTTGTGCAGTGCGAACTTTGGGTCTCACTGGTTTCCTTTCTATCAGGCGCGGCCCGTGACATTTTAAAGTTGTTGTACTGGTCCAAAGCAAGTGAAAAGTTAAGTTCATATTTTTAGAACCGTTTCTTAACATCACCAGGCGAGATACCAAATATAATTTTAAGCGTAACGATAAAAAATGCTCATGTTTTGAAAAAACGAGTTAGATATAATTGACTTAAAAGGTTTAGTAACCGATCTTTTGAAGAAAGTAACATTGCGGATAATTACAATGTATCAATGTATCAAACTCAACCTAAGCTGAGCGTTCTAGTATGGCTGCTTGCAGATCATTCTCATCTTTTAGACAATACATGACGAGATGAAGATGAGTCTGATCCAAACTTGAGATGCATTATTCTCTGGTAACATTAACTGAGAGCAAAATTCTCTACAGGACATTATCATTAGATTAAACTAACTTTTCTTTATTATATTAAATTTACCATTGCTCTGGTTCTTGCATACTGTCTTAAGGCCGTCAGGCGTTAGGAGAGTGCAATTTTGAATTATTTGGATTATTCTGAGTTGCACCTACAAAGCGATTTAAACAGTAATGTTTTGAACCTTTTATTATTTATCTATTTTTAGTGTAACTTTCTCAAAGTCAAGTTCAGATCTTTCCACACTCAGTATTTCGCGTGCAATTAAACTGAAATCCGCGCACGTTTTAATTTTTAACGTGTGTGAAAATCATTGGTTTTATGACTAGTTAACTTTCTGAGATCCGTGTTATTTTGTTAACAGCTGAATTACTGGTGTAAACACTGACTTTAGCACGCGGAAGTAATTATTGGGTTGCGGAAAATTTATTAATAGAGTCTTGTATCACATGTGTTCATTACTTTATGAAGCAAGACTTTGTGATCTGCGTGATGCCAATTATCCGACGTGTGTTAATGATGCAATTGCTTCACTGAACGAGTAAAATTTCTCTTAATACATTTATGAATGTGTTTTAGTTCGTAGAAAGATAAATAGTTGATGTATATAAAGTTGTAAATTATTGACTTTTCCGGTCGTAGTAAAAAACCAGACGGTTAATTATTTGCGATTGGTTAACAGAAGAATGGAAGCGACAGTATGAGCATTCATAAGAGGTATTGCCGATTTATACAGGGTGTTTTCTAATTGAATGTCAATATTTAAGGGAGCGATTTTTGGGTCCATTTTAAAAAGAAAACTTCATATGAAGGTATGTCCTAAACGTCTTAACTTTTGAGATACAGGGTGGTAAAATTTTCAAAAATAAATAGTTTTTTATTAATATCTGTAATACCACTTTAGATATTTTAATTAAATTTGGCATACATGTACTATGTATCAAGAGGTATTATTTAGTGTACCACAATTTTTTTGATTTCCACCAGTGGCGTTCGTACGGAATTTCACCTGCCTATTTTGGCAGACATTGATGGTACGCCACTGATTTCTCGTAAAATTAAAATTATTCCTGAAATCCCCAATCATTTCTAAGCAAATTTGATCCCTTAAATTTTTTCAATCCGATGCACGGTTTTCGCTTAAAAAATAAAAACCTTTTCTCTGCGTGATCAGAACAATATCGTTAATATGACAACATCACCATGCAGAGAAATAGATTTTATTTTTTAGATCAAATTTGCTTAGAAATGAATAAGGATCTCAAAAATTAACTTCCTTATTCATTTCTAAGCAAATCTGATCTAAAACATAAAATCTATTTCTCTGCATGGTGATATTGTCATATTAACGATATTGTTATGATCATGCAGAGAAAAGGTTTTTATTTTTTTAAGCGAAAACCGTGCATCGGATTGAAAAAATTCAAGAGATCAAATATGCTTAGAAATAATTGGGAATTTCAGGAATAATTTTAATTTTACGAGAAATCAGTGGCGTACCATCAATGTCTGCCAAAATAGGCAAGTGAAATTCCGTACGAACGCCACTGGTGGAAATAAAAAAATTGTGGTACACTAAATAATGATACATAGTACATGTATGCCAAATTTAATTGAAATATCTAAAGTGGTATTACAGATATTAATTAAAAACTATTTATTTTTGAAAACTTTACCACCCTGTATCTCAAAAGTTAAGACGTTTATGAAGTTTTCTTTTTAAAATGGACCCAAAAATCGCTCCCTTAAATATTGACATTCAATTAGAAAACACCCTGTATACTACTTTGGAGGATTATAACCGCACTACATTTGAAAAGGGTGTAAGTTACAACTATCGACATTAAATGACTCCAAAATAGTTTGTTTTCATAAAAAACGCAAAATAATGCGAAAAGCTTTACAAAAGGTGGTATAATTTCCCCTTGAGGATTATTTCCACTCCCTAAATCGCCGAGATAACCAATCATTTCTTGAAATGTAATTTAATGGGGACACATATTAGAAAAAGCACGCAGGATTTGCTTATTTGTTTTATTATGAAAGCGTGAAATTGTGAAAAAATAATAATGGAAAAGGGGATTTGACCGGTTCGGGAGCGAAACACGATGGAACTGAAAAAGACAAGACAATGTTTTATTATTAATCATTTAATATAGTTTAAAAATAAACGTCCTCCGTGCACTTAACCATACATAATATTAAAGGAATTTTTGATTTTCAAAATTCAATTTTATTTTATTGGAGAATTGCTGTTCTCGTAAGACTACCTTGTCCTCGAAAGTGTGTCCGAAGTGATTCTCTGGATGTTCTCTTAGAAACTACAAAAAGTGTATAAAGGCAGTATTTTGTAACTAGAAATTAATTATACATGCTCTTACACATAAAGCTAAATAACCTATGCCCCCGCGATTTACTAAAAAGGTTCAACATTCAGTACTGCTTTAATTTAGATTTTTTTATCTAAGACATCCCACGTAGTCTTCAAGCCTAAGTACTAACGTACCGTGGGCGTCTGAAGAAAAGGGAAATGTAGTCTATTGACACGGGATTTGAAGGAATTGGGACGGGAAGGAAAAACATCTGCAGGCAATTTGTTCCTTAATCTGGAGACCCTAGGTATGAATGAGCGAGAGAAGTGGTAGATTTTTTTATCTAAGACACCCCACGTAGTCTTCAAGCCTAAGTACTAACGTACCGTGGGCGTCTGAAGAAAAGGGAAATGTAGTCTATTGACACGGGATTTGAAGGAATTGGGACGGGAAGGAAAAACATGCAGGCAATTTGTTCCTTAATCTGGAGACCCTAGGTATGAATGAGCGAGAGAAGTGGTCTGTTCTAGGCTTTTGTAGCTGGATAGTAAAGGGATGCATACGTAACGTGCCTCTTGTTGTTCTGTTAGGAGCAGTCAAGGGGGGAATAATACCGGCTAGTTCTTCAGAACAAAATCCGTGGAAGTAGCGGTAGAAAAGGGATAAATCCCCAACATCGCGGCGATGAGCGAGAGAAGGAAGTTTTCTCGTGAGGGCTGGGTCATTGATAAGTCGAATGGCTCTCTTTTGGATAGAATCAAGGATGTTAAGTGTCGAAAGGTATGCCGCTCCCTAGATGTGAGAGCAGTACTCTAGGTTAGCTCTTATTTGGAAAACATAGACAGTGTATAAGTTGGAAGGGGAGAAGTATTTTCTGGCTCGAAAGAGAAAACCAAGCTTTTTAGCTGCCGATGTGGCTACTGAAGTAATGTGTTTGTGCTAGCTGAGATCATGTTAGAAAGCGACGCCAACAAGATCGAATGTTTCATTGTTTTGTGGGGCTGGGCCATTCATGTGGACGGGATCTTCTAAAAAGGAATTTTTTCGGTATATGGGTCATATAATGAAAAATGCAAAAAATAATTTTTAAGTTGGTGCAATATAAGACCATCAAATAAGTCAAAAGGAAAAAGAAGGTGTCCTCGCGATGCAGGAGGGTTCTTTTAAGTTATTTGAAGCACTATCTACTAACATAAAAATTATTAAACTTTTTAGTACCTAGTTGATCACTTGATCAGTTAGGTTTTGACATTTTTTTTTTCCTGTAATTGGTACTAATAAATCATCATTAAAAATATGAGTTCTTCTATTATTTCTGCGATTTGTTTGGTTTCGAAATGATCTTATCTTAGGACTTAAAGGTCGTTAAAATTAATTTAATTTTACTATTTTGGAAAATACACACAAAAAACACTAATGTGGTGTCAAAGAGATAGTCACTAAATCAATGGTAGACTATGTTCACTATTCCTGAATGACTACTAACCTAAGATAAAAGAAAACGTCTTCAAAGTATGCCGTGAAATCGATCACTAATGTCTTGAATTATTACTCTTGAAAAGTAACATAGGTAAAAGGTATAAAATATGTGAATGAAAAATAGAACTGTCAAATTTTAAAGTTTCAATTAAAAAAAATATATGATAATCACTGCAGCACAAAAAGCTTTTATGATCGAAATGTACTTTAGAAATGGTAGAAGGGTTGATGGACAGTGGATTTGTTCAACACATTCAGGATTTTCAAACAGAATTTCCACACATAGTCATGGATGTCGACCAGTTTCGCCAAGTTTTAACTAGATCTGTGGCTTTGTTTAGAGAAACAGGAAGTGTGCACAGAAAGGAAGGCAGTGGGTAACCCAAAGTTCGCACTGCAAAAACAGTAGAAGAATTGAGGCAAATTTTTAATGAACACCCACAAACCCCTATTCAGCGTTTAAGTCAGAAAGTAAATGTATCCTACGGAGCCTGCAATACAATCCTGAAATGTGACCTGCATATGCACGCTTATCATCTAAGCTCACTCCAAGAATTGTTACCAAACGACAAGCCGCAGCGAATGCAATTTGCAAAGTGGTTTATGGGTAATTTGCATTATAATGAAAACGTATTTGAAAAAAAACTTTTTTGCTGACGAGGCATGGTTTTACCTCTCTGGTTATGTAAATTCTCAACAAATCAGAATGTGGAGTTCTGAAAATCCACATTTCTTTATAAAGAAGCCTCTGCATTCACAGAAAGTTGGCGTGTGGACGGCCATATATAATGGGGTCGATTTTTTTTAAAGGGACTCTCAATTCGGCGCGATACCGTAACGAAATTTTAGAAAATTTTTGTAAACGCATTAGGCGATAAAGAGATGCGACAAGGCTATTTCCAGCAGGATGGCGCGCCAATTCACGTAACTCTTGATAATTTAAATTTTTTGGAAGAATTATTCGAAGACCGAATCATTAGTTGTAATATGCCAATTAGGTGGCCGCCACGGTCCTGCGATCTCACGCCCTGCGACTTTTTTATGGCCACACATTAAAAACTCGGTTTTCAAAACTCCTTGTGAAAATTTAGAAGACTTACGGGCTAAAATTACAAATAAATTTCAGGAGATTAACAACTCCCTCCAAGTGCTCACCAGTGTTTTTGATGCTGTAAAAGGAAGAATGAGAACATGTTTGGAAGTAGAAGGTGGACGTGGACACGTCTCTTATTTAGTTTAAATTTATAATTTTTAGGTTATTTGATGTATATGTTTTTTTTAATTCTGTATTATGCAAGACCCTGACAATTGGGTCTCCGGTGGCCGAGTTGGTACGGCGCCAGCTTTGCAACCGAGAGGCGCGGGTTCGAATCCCGCTTCGACCATGGATATTTTGTGATTGTTGTTGGAAGGTGGCAGAGGAATTCTTCCTCGACCGAGGTGGTACCACCCCACACATCCTCTTAAAGGGCTGGTGAAATCCCTAGGGATGCTTCCAGCTCTGGATGTGTGAGTCGATTCCCCAGTACACCCACGGTACATAGTACTTAGACTTCGGTCTTCGTGGGCTGTCACAAGATAAAAAAAAATAATGTAATTTTCTTAAAAATAAAAACTTAATAACTTGACAATGGGCATGCTTTGAGGACGTTTTTTTTGTCTTCCGTTATATTTAATTCTGTGCTTAACTTATTCTTGTTCTAGCAGTAACGATCATGATTGATTTGAGAATAAGAATACATCGGCTAATACCGTCCTAAAGACTCCGTAGTCTACTAAAAATATAAAATTATCCACATGGAGACCTTCGCATCAATTTAGGTTTATTTACAATATTGATAACAAAAAACAGGCATTTCAACTTTAATATACAGCTGTTTTTCTGAGTATAAGTGCTCGTATCACTATAATCTTTAATAAATTCAATAAATTACTAAGGCAACTTGTACACATATGGCCGTAATGAATCGCATTTTAACTTGTGCTGCATAGCATAATCCGTTCTTTCCATTTCGTGTTTAATGCAAATAAGTATTTAACAGTATTGCATTTGAGAACTTATTACAATTTTAAATCGTACACACTTAGTACACACCTTAGAGGAAGTAAGGTATCGTCGCCACGTCGTTATACACTAACTGGTACCTGAGGCTTCGCTCGCATATAATCTATCCCAACAAAAACATTACTGTAAGAAGAAGCCACGTTATCGCGACTGTTTGTAAAGAATATAGACGAACACTCGAATACACCGAAAAGTCACCAAATGTCACAAGGGAGACCCGTTTTCGGTGCACGCCAGTGTTCGTCTACATATTATTTAGTCTACGGTAGAAATAAGTAGTAAGGTTTAATGTAGAGTCAGGTTACGTGTCATTGTTACTTATTGGGTATAAAACTTTTTATTTTACAAATTTCCCTAACGAATTAGCTCCTTCATTTTTAACAGTTAAAATTTGGATTTCGGCTTTAAACGCAGGCGAACGAACACAGAAGAAGCCCCGAGCTAGTAGGCTAAAGCACCGAACATCAACATCTATGGCTAAAGACATAATTATCATCACCGAAGCACTATGCGGCATTAAAGTTCATGTTGAAGGAATTATCCATAATTAAAACACCACTGAGTACGAAACTACAAGAGTCACAGAACAAGGATTAAGCAATGCAGAAGCATTTATTCTGATATTCCCTGTTATCTCAAAAACCTCGACATTATAAACTCTGAACAAGATAACTGCTTCAAAACATAAAATCAGGCTAGACACAGACAACGAAAGTGAAACAAAAATCAGCGATGGAGATGACATTCCCATTGCATAAATTCTGAGAGCAGAGGAGAATGAACCATTCAACATCAAACTGCAAAAAGCATTACTAAAATGTTCAGAGCCATTACAAAAGCAAACCAGGAATAAGGCCCGGATGTCCGCAATCCTTACTCAAGAAAAAGATTTATTTGTAAATGCAGTCCCGGACGTAGTCTTTAGAAAGCCATTGAATTCCTACTAACCATTCAGCCCACAAGCATAGAACCCAAGAGATTCTTCCGCAGGAGTTTTCTGCAACAAAATACGTTCTAGCCTGAAAGACGAAACTTTGGATGCCATAATATTTTTGCAGAATTTTTTTAAATAAGTATAAATTAATACATATATACCTACTTTTTGTATTTAGAGTCAGTTGGGCGTTTTTAGTTCATTTGTATGTTTAAACTTAATGAATAGAAGTTTTAATGTTTGAATTCCTTTACATCTTTTTCGGGATTACTCCCGGGATTAGACAAAAAAAGCTCGAAAATCCGGGGATTAAGAAAACCAGTCGGGATTGACACCCCTAGACATGATGTTTTGAGATTACCTCCATACCACTCGGATCTAAATCCCATTAAACTTGTTTGGGCCTCTCCAAAACAGTTTGTTGCCGACATAAATATTGATTTTAATTTTAATAATATAGAAAATTATTGTAGGGAATTTTTCAGTACCTTTTCCGAACAAGATTGGAAATCTAGATGTGATCATGTCAAAAATATTGAAAAGTTTTACATGGAGAGTGAGCCAGCTCTTGATATGATTGTGGGCCGTATTGTAATAAACCCTTAGGACGATAAAAGTGATATTTCATATTTAGATAGTAGCAGTGATTCGAATAGTAATTCAGGATCTCAGAATTTGAATCACTTTAAAAAGATATTTGTTTTAAAAAATTAAAGTAGTTTAAGATTTAGTGCAATAAAGTTTAGTTATTAACTTTCTTAGTATTATTGCTGCTTTTAATCCTGTTTATCTTCTATAATACTTCAGATTAGTCGTTCAGTCAGTGAGTAAGAGGTACTTAATAGATTAAGGTAATTGCCTGGCTTCAATAATAACAATAATAATAAGACTGGTAGCAATTTCTTATATGCGTCAGGTAACTTATCGAATTTAGAATTGTAATTAGTATCTATCATAAAAATAATTACCAAAATTTCCGGAGAGTATTTATGATACTCATAATCACAATTCAACCCCTTAGATTAGGAAGGATAATTTTATTTTTGTCGCTGACGGTACTTTAAACTATAGCGGGAGCTGCTTAATATTGCCATTTCTGTTATCCGAATGCTATGTCACTTCATCGTCCGCGCAAGTATGAAATTTTTCAGAGGCAAAGCTATATTTGACAAGCTGTAAAAATTTATCCGCATGGCCGTTTCAAAGGATTATTTAACACTGTTTAAGCAAAATAAAACTGACTTTTTACGCCGATTTGTTGCTGTCGGTGAGACATGGATCTACCGCTATTTTTTGGCCTGCCAAAGCCATTATTCCTATAGATTGCCTTAAAAAGGAGAAACCAATAAATTTAGAGTACTATGTCAAAGTACTTGTCGCCCTGGCTTAGCCAAAAAGTTTTTTTTTTCCACCAGGACATTGTTCCGTGCCACAAATCAGTAACTGCCAGGGTAAAAATTTATCAGTTAGGCTCCCAACTGGTTTATTATGCACCTGAATCGCCTGATTTGGCCCCACTGCATATCAATTTGTTTCCAAACCTGAAAAAATTTCTGACCTGCAAACAGTTCTTGTCGAATTAAGAAGTACTTGCTGCCACAAAAGTATATTTGGATATTTTTTAACCAATCCTCGTACATAATAAGAGATAAAATAGTCACCCACTATTGCTGAAGTTATAAATGATCTCCAATAAAATCCTTTGCAAAAATGGTCACCATGTTTTCCTTTGGCGTTGCAATTTTTATGCTCGCGTAACTGAAAATTTGTCTCCATCCCCCCTCAAATATAATACTTTCCTAACACCTTCGTGTAGATTAGTTCACTGTACAACATAAAGCATTATTTAAATAAATCGCTGGTATTTGTAATTAACACTCTTAAGAAATAACTTATGCTTATCTAATATATAGTTGATACTATTTATTTATTTCAGGACACGAGCTTAAGTAATCTTTTCTTTCAATCTTAAAATTATTGCCTCGATATGCAATTATTATTTTAATCCAGACTTGAAAACACTCTAAGTACACCAAGTGTCTCTTAAGCTTTGGCAGTGTAATTTAAATTCTTATTCATGGTAATCACATGCAGACATGGGTAAATAAAGATACTAAGACATGAATATGCGATGAAGAATATGTAAAGTTCCTATTTGGTTTTTCAAGTTTTCGGATATTTGTACAGACTGTTTATACTACTATAATATATTTGTTAAACAACAATTAATTATAATATTTCTGTACAGTTCATCTCTAAAGCCTAGGAGTATTTTTTGGAATCCTTGGTAGGTATTACCACTTTAGGTTTGTTCGTCTGTGTTGCACCAAACTGCACTCATTTTTTTTTTCTAATGAATGTTTTTTGTACAAATAAAAAGTGGTAAGGGTTAGTGCAATTTCGTAAACACAAACGAAAAAACCTTTTAAACATTAGCATATTTTTTGTCAAATTTGTTGCTAATTTTTTAATGCCGAAGCACACTAGGTATACCACATGAACTGGAAACTTTAGAGCGTGAATTATCTGTAAATTTCTATGAATAACAAAAGGAAACAAACCTCTCACCGGAATCTATCAAATTAAGAAGGTTACTACTCGTCGGTCTATTGGCTAAATACCATCGTGAGCAATGTTTTCGTTTCTTTGCCCACTGAAAATCAACTGTTTGCAGCTATGATAACGTTGCTTAACTTTGTATTGACTATGTACTTTTAAGAGTATTTGTATGTAAATAATTGTCGCTTTGAAATTTGTTGTCCATATTCAAGTAGATAAGTCATGCTTTACATTTTCCAGATTTAACTATACATACATACATATAGTTCAGTCCTCTTGTTACCCTATATAGTCTAGTCCACAAGTTCAAAATCGTGTTAATTCTTGATAAAGGTCCTAAAAATATGTACGATAGCTCATTGGATTCGGAATGACGTCTAGAAAAATGTATTCGAAGGATTTTACTGCATGATAAAAATTGCAAAAGTTATTAACAATTTAAGATGAAAAAAAAGGTTTTTCGTTTTTTGGCAATTACTCAAAAACTATTAATATTTAAGAAATTTAAAAAAAATATTCATAAAGTGGAGAAAAGTTCCAAAAAAAAGTCCCGACTCCGTTACTCTACCTCCATTATTTATAATTTTAATTTAGTGCTGAAAATAGGGCCCCGCTCGGCCGATACAGCATGGCCGCGCTACCGCTCAACAGAGTCTATTACATAAAATCATTTTTTTATAGAGTTAAATATCAATACAAAAATTTTAAAAAATTATGGTGTCATCAGAACACTTTAGAGAATAAAGTCCCGTTGGGAAAAAATTTTTTTGTTGATTTTTCAAAAAGTTATACTATTGTTAACTAAGTAATTTTTCGTGGGCTTTCCTTTTAACAAAAGACAGTATAAAAGGTTAAATAATTGGCCTATAAATTTTTGGCCTCTTGGAGCTCTTCTTATATATATATATATATACTTAACAAGACCACGTTATAAAAGCATCTTAAATTTGTGTATTTTGTTTATTATAATTTTTGTAAGTTAGCCAAAAATGACAATTATCGAAAATGTTGTTAACCTACAAAAATTATAATAAACAAAATACACAAATTTAAGATGCTTTTATAACGTGGTCTCGTTAAGTATATATATAAGAATAGCTCCAAGAAGCCAAAAATTTATAGGCCAATTATTTAAACTTTTATACTGTCTTTTGTTAAAGCCCACGAAACATTATTGAGTTAACAATAGTATAACTTTTTGAAAAATCAACAAAAAAAATTTTTTCCAACGGGACTTTATTCTTTAAAGTGTTTTGATGACACCATAATTTTTAAAAATTTTTCTATTGATATTTAACTCTATAAAAAAATGATTTTATGTAATAGACTCTGTTGAGCGGTAGCGCGGCCATGCTGTATCGGCCGAGCGGGGCCCTATTTTCAGCACTAAATTAAAATTATAAATAATGGAGGTAGAGTAACGGGAGTCGGGACTTTTTTTTTGGAACTTTTCTCCTCTTTATGAATCTTTTTTTTAAATTTCTTAAATATTAATAGTTTTTGAGTAATTGCCAAAAACCGAAAGACCTTTTTTTTCATCTTAATTTGTTAATAACTTTTGCAATTTTTATCATGCAGTAAAATCCTTCGAATACATTTTTCTAGACGTCATTCCGAATCCAATGAGCTATCGTACATATTTTTAGGACCTTTATCAAGAATTAACACGATTTTGAACTTGTGGACTAGACTATGGTGTCGAGGTTTCCTTCTCATGGACAAATTTCCGTCACTTTTTCCTTCTCTTGCTAGCTCTTGTGCTGTATTCCAGTCTTTTCCTTTCTTGTTTAGTATCTTTTCAACAGTGCTGTTCCGTTTCTGTTTAGGTTTCCCTCTTTGGTTTTGTCGCATTGGTCTCGCCTTTCAGATTTTCTTCACCTGTCTTTTTTCCTCAAACCCTACCAAATGCCCAAACCATCCTAGTTTTTTTCTCTTTTAATATTACTGATTATATTTCCAGTTTTTTTTCTTATGTCCTCATTTCTTCTCTTGTCGTTTTTGTAATCTCCGTTCCGTTCTTGTTTTCCGTTAATATCCAGTTCTTCCCCCCATGCGAAACTATTGGCAAACAGACTGTTTTATAGAGGGATATTTTCGTTCTTCGTGATATTTGTCTGTCCACAAGGAATTTCTTTTGTAGCAAGTAGTTAACCCTGTTTGCTGCCAGTATTCTTTCTTTCAGTTTATCTTCCAAATTTCCTCTACTGTTTAATGTAGTTCCTAAGTAGTTGTATTTGTTGACGTGCTCAAGGGAGCATTCCGTCGTTTGAACGGGAAAGTTTGTACAAAATTAATATCTAAGCAGCAACAACATTTAAAAACCAAAACATGAAGCTGATTGCTCCTCTTGATGAGTTATATATTAATTATTTTAAAATAGGTGCCTTTATTAAATTATACCATATTTAACAGACTTGTTAATAAAATACTGAACACCTTAAATCACTCAACAGACCGGTGCTGGTGTGATATATTTTTCGTCTACCGCTTTACTGGAATTAAGATTTATCGCTACATTATAGTTAAAAATAAACACGGTTAAAAACCCTGTCATACTCTTGATTTACCACATCTCGTATAAATATAAATGTTTTTTTAAGAGAAAAAATATGAAAATATTTTTATTTATTAAAATAATAGCATGCGCCCGCGACTTCGTCCGCGGTGAAACAATTTTACTCCATTACAAACTTTTTAAATTACTGTTGTTCATTTAAAAAACAGTTTCAGCCTTTTGGTATTTTAAAAAAGATACTTACATATATTTGTCGCAGTGGCTTTAAAATTAATTTATATTTAAAATTAAAAATTAATGAGTGCACGGCTATATTAAACACAAGTAATTACATTTTTGCCTTTATATGGACTGCAACCTGTAGGCATTCCATTTATATTAAATACGACGAGAGAGTTTTCAATTTATAATGATAATGAATCGCTTATGATACCGAAATCTATGGAACACGAACCATAAATTATCAATGTATAATGAACGTGCCCATGTGTACGAGCTAAAATACAATGTGATTTCGTTAACTATTGACCTTTTTAATTAATTAGGTTGGCTTTTAATTAACTACCTGCCGAGTCGACATGAAGCGATATAATTTATGTTTAATATTGTTTCACCATGGTGGGTAATAATTGTATTTTATAAGTTTGCCTTTTGTGATTAGTTTTTTGCATGCCTATGTATACTGTATACCCGTGAATAAAAAGATTTTACACCTAATTCACAGTCTAGGTGCTAGTTCCCTAAGATGGTCCGTTGACATACTTTTAGGCTCGGTTTCATGAACCCATTTAATTAAGTATTAGGTAATAAAGAATATATATATATATATATATATATATATATATATATATATATATATATATATATATATATATATATATATATATATATATATATATATATATTTTTTGGGGCGTTTCTTGGGAATAGGTTCATCATTTAAACGATAAAATAGTATCAGTCTTTTTAGACTGTGGAAGTGTGTCGTTCTTTTTGCATTAAAGTACGGGGAGTCCAAGAAGATGGACAACCCCGGGCCGGGTAGACTATGACAGCTGTTTCGTCCTTGTTGGGACTCATTCAGACAGTCGCAACCCAGTCGCACCGAGGCAATCGACACTACTGTATCTTAAATCCGTTTTGCAAAACGCAAGCAGGAAATAACATACCATAACGCCACCTAACGGGTACTGGCTTTAATGCAAAAAGCAGAACACACTGAAAAAGTAAAAGTAAAAAGCAAAATCCAAGGGCGAACCCGGCATCTCTAGCTTTTTGAGAATCGCGTTTCGCGAATTCGCCCAACTTGTCCACACCAATCTGTGCAGAACAAGAAGGGAGTCGCTAACGTCCTCACTAGATAGACGTGTAAACCCTCAAACTTACACATGGTCTCCTTGCAATTTCTCCCTTGCAATCTATAATTTTTATGCTTCTTGAACCATTTTTAAATATATATATTTTTTGGGGCGTTTCTTGGGAATAGGTTCATCATTTAAACGATAAAATAGTATCAGTCTTTTTAGACTGTGGAAGTGTGTCGTTCTTTTTGCATTAAAGTACGGGGAGTCCAAGAAGATGGACAACCCCGGGCCGGGTAGACTATGACAGCTGTTTCGTCCTTGTTGGGACTCATTCAGACAGTCGCAACCCAGTCGCACCGAGGCAATCGACACTACTGTATCTTAAATCCGTTTTGCAAAACGCAAGCAGGAAATAACATACCATAACGCCACCTAACGGGTACTGGCTTTAATGCAAAAAGCAGAACACACTGAAAAAGTAAAAGTAAAAAGCAAAATCCAAGGGCGAACCCGGCATCTCTAGCTTTTTGAGAATCGCGTTTCGCGAATTCGCCCAACTTGTCCACACCAATCTGTGCAGAACAAGAAGGGAGTCGCTAACGTCCTCACTAGATAGACGTGTAAACCCTCAAACTTACACATGGTCTCCTTGCAATTTCTCCCTTGCAATCTATAATTTTTATGCTTCTTGAACCATTTTTAAATATATATATTTTTTGGGGCGTTTCTTGGGAATAGGTTCATCATTTAAACGATAAAATAGTATCAGTCTTTTTAGACTGTGGAAGTGTGTCGTTCTTTTTGCATTAAAGTACGGGGAGTCCAAGAAGATGGACAACCCCGGGCCGGGTAGACTATGACAGCTGTTTCGTCCTTGTTGGGACTCATTCAGACAGTCGCAACCCAGTCGCACCGAGGCAATCGACACTACTGTATCTTAAATCCGTTTTGCAAAACGCAAGCAGGAAATAACATACCATAACGCCACCTAACGGGTACTGGCTTTAATGCAAAAAGCAGAACACACTGAAAAAGTAAAAGTAAAAAGCAAAATCCAAGGGCGAACCCGGCATCTCTAGCTTTTTGAGAATCGCGTTTCGCGAATTCGCCCAACTTGTCCACACCAATCTGTGCAGAACAAGAAGGGAGTCGCTAACGTCCTCACTAGATAGACGTGTAAACCCTCAAACTTACACATGGTCTCCTTGCAATTTCTCCCTTGCAATCTATAATTTTTATGCTTCTTGAACCATTTTTAAATATATATATTTTTTGGGGCGTTTCTTGGGAATAGGTTCATCATTTAAACGATAAAATAGTATCAGTCTTTTTAGACTGTGGAAGTGTGTCGTTCTTTTTGCATTAAAGTACGGGGAGTCCAAGAAGATGGACAACCCCGGGCCGGGTAGACTATGACAGCTGTTTCGTCCTTGTTGGGACTCATTCAGACAGTCGCAACCCAGTCGCACCGAGGCAATCGACACTACTGTATCTTAAATCCGTTTTGCAAAACGCAAGCAGGAAATAACATACCATAACGCCACCTAACGGGTACTGGCTTTAATGCAAAAAGCAGAACACACTGAAAAAGTAAAAGTAAAAAGCAAAATCCAAGGGCGAACCCGGCATCTCTAGCTTTTTGAGAATCGCGTTTCGCGAATTCGCCCAACTTGTCCACACCAATCTGTGCAGAACAAGAAGGGAGTCGCTAACGTCCTCACTAGATAGACGTGTAAACCCTCAAACTTACACATGGTCTCCTTGCAATTTCTCCCTTGCAATCTATAATTTTTATGCTTCTTGAACCATTTTTAAATATATATATTTTTTGGGGCGTTTCTTGGGAATAGGTTCATCATTTAAACGATAAAATAGTATCAGTCTTTTTAGACTGTGGAAGTGTGTCGTTCTTTTTGCATTAAAGTACGGGGAGTCCAAGAAGATGGACAACCCCGGGCCGGGTAGACTATGACAGCTGTTTCGTCCTTGTTGGGACTCATTCAGACAGTCGCAACCCAGTCGCACCGAGGCAATCGACACTACTGTATCTTAAATCCGTTTTGCAAAACGCAAGCAGGAAATAACATACCATAACGCCACCTAACGGGTATTTAAAAATGGTTCAAGAAGCATAAAAATTATAGATTGCAAGGGAGAAATTGCAAGGAGACCATGTGTAAGTTTGAGGGTTTACACGTCTATCTAGTGAGGACGTTAGCGACTCCCTTCTTGTTCTGCACAGATTGGTGTGGACAAGTTGGGCGAATTCGCGAAACGCGATTCTCAAAAAGCTAGAGATGCCGGGTTCGCCCTTGGATTTTGCTTTTTACTTTTACTTTTTCAGTGTGTTCTGCTTTTTGCATTAAAGCCAGTACCCGTTAGGTGGCGTTATGGTATGTTATTTCCTGCTTGCGTTTTGCAAAACGGATTTAAGATACAGTAGTGTCGATTGCCTCGGTGCGACTGGGTTGCGACTGTCTGAATGAGTCCCAACAAGGACGAAACAGCTGTCATAGTCTACCCGGCCCGGGGTTGTCCATCTTCTTGGACTCCCCGTACTTTAATGCAAAAAGAACGACACACTTCCACAGTCTAAAAAGACTGATACTATTTTATCGTTTAAATGATGAACCTATTCCCAAGAAACGCCCCAAAAAATATATATATTTAAAAATGGTTCAAGAAGCATAAAAATTATAGATTGCAAGGGAGAAATTGCAAGGAGACCATGTGTAAGTTTGAGGGTTTACACGTCTATCTAGTGAGGACGTTAGCGACTCCCTTCTTGTTCTGCACAGATTGGTGTGGACAAGTTGGGCGAATTCGCGAAACGCGATTCTCAAAAAGCTAGAGATGCCGGGTTCGCCCTTGGATTTTGCTTTTTACTTTTACTTTTTCAGTGTGTTCTGCTTTTTGCATTAAAGCCAGTACCCGTTAGGTGGCGTTATGGTATGTTATTTCCTGCTTGCGTTTTGCAAAACGGATTTAAGATACAGTAGTGTCGATTGCCTCGGTGCGACTGGGTTGCGACTGTCTGAATGAGTCCCAACAAGGACGAAACAGCTGTCATAGTCTACCCGGCCCGGGGTTGTCCATCTTCTTGGACTCCCCGTACTTTAATGCAAAAAGAACGACACACTTCCACAGTCTAAAAAGACTGATACTATTTTATCGTTTAAATGATGAACCTATTCCCAAGAAACGCCCCAAAAAATATATATATTTAAAAATGGTTCAAGAAGCATAAAAATTATAGATTGCAAGGGAGAAATTGCAAGGAGACCATGTGTAAGTTTGAGGGTTTACACGTCTATCTAGTGAGGACGTTAGCGACTCCCTTCTTGTTCTGCACAGATTGGTGTGGACAAGTTGGGCGAATTCGCGAAACGCGATTCTCAAAAAGCTAGAGATGCCGGGTTCGCCCTTGGATTTTGCTTTTTACTTTTACTTTTTCAGTGTGTTCTGCTTTTTGCATTAAAGCCAGTACCCGTTAGGTGGCGTTATGGTATGTTATTTCCTGCTTGCGTTTTGCAAAACGGATTTAAGATACAGTAGTGTCGATTGCCTCGGTGCGACTGGGTTGCGACTGTCTGAATGAGTCCCAACAAGGACGAAACAGCTGTCATAGTCTACCCGGCCCGGGGTTGTCCATCTTCTTGGACTCCCCGTACTTTAATGCAAAAAGAACGACACACTTCCACAGTCTAAAAAGACTGATACTATTTTATCGTTTAAATGATGAACCTATTCCCAAGAAACGCCCCAAAAAATATATATATTTAAAAATGGTTCAAGAAGCATAAAAATTATAGATTGCAAGGGAGAAATTGCAAGGAGACCATGTGTAAGTTTGAGGGTTTACACGTCTATCTAGTGAGGACGTTAGCGACTCCCTTCTTGTTCTGCACAGATTGGTGTGGACAAGTTGGGCGAATTCGCGAAACGCGATTCTCAAAAAGCTAGAGATGCCGGGTTCGCCCTTGGATTTTGCTTTTTACTTTTACTTTTTCAGTGTGTTCTGCTTTTTGCATTAAAGCCAGTACCCGTTAGGTGGCGTTATGGTATGTTATTTCCTGCTTGCGTTTTGCAAAACGGATTTAAGATACAGTAGTGTCGATTGCCTCGGTGCGACTGGGTTGCGACTGTCTGAATGAGTCCCAACAAGGACGAAACAGCTGTCATAGTCTACCCGGCCCGGGGTTGTCCATCTTCTTGGACTCCCCGTACTTTAATGCAAAAAGAACGACACACTTCCACAGTCTAAAAAGACTGATACTATTTTATCGTTTAAATGATGAACCTATTCCCAAGAAACGCCCCAAAAAATATATATATTTAAAAATGGTTCAAGAAGCATAAAAATTATAGATTGCAAGGGAGAAATTGCAAGGAGACCATGTGTAAGTTTGAGGGTTTACACGTCTATCTAGTGAGGACGTTAGCGACTCCCTTCTTGTTCTGCACAGATTGGTGTGGACAAGTTGGGCGAATTCGCGAAACGCGATTCTCAAAAAGCTAGAGATGCCGGGTTCGCCCTTGGATTTTGCTTTTTACTTTTACTTTTTCAGTGTGTTCTGCTTTTTGCATTAAAGCCAGTACCCGTTAGGTGGCGTTATGGTATGTTATTTCCTGCTTGCGTTTTGCAAAACGGATTTAAGATACAGTAGTGTCGATTGCCTCGGTGCGACTGGGTTGCGACTGTCTGAATGAGTCCCAACAAGGACGAAACAGCTGTCATAGTCTACCCGGCCCGGGGTTGTCCATCTTCTTGGACTCCCCGTACTTTAATGCAAAAAGAACGACACACTTCCACAGTCTAAAAAGACTGATACTATTTTATCGTTTAAATGATGAACCTATTCCCAAGAAACGCCCCAAAAAATATATATATTTAAAAATGGTTCAAGAAGCATAAAAATTATATATATATATATATATATATATATATATATATATATATATATATATATATATATATATATATATATATATATATATATATTTTATTACATAAATCGTTTAAGGAAGTCATTACAAACCCAAAAAAAATATTTTCAAGAAAATTACTACGATAATTTTAGCTAGAAAAAATGTTTATTTTTCATTATAATTTATTACAATTTAAAAAGCAACAATGTATCTTTAGTGCATAATGACGTCAGGAAATCAGCAAAAATAAGTGTCAGTCGTTTGAATTATTTTGGGTTGATAGAGGAATAGTGCAACTAGCTTCGGTAAAAAATTAAGTTATACAGGATGTTTCGTTTGGGAGCTATTAAACGTCAATGTCGAAATTTCCGCGATTTCCGTTGAAATCGGGTACAGGTCGCAGAAGTGAATTAACTCAACGTAAATTTTCGGAGGTTGTAGAGATCCCGGAGCTTCAGAACTCTATTAAAACTGGTGATAATCGGAAAATGGTAAGTAATTCTTTTGAATTTCTTTAGGTCGAAAAATGCCATTTGCAGACCCCTTTTTGATACCTAATAACTCGAAAACAAAACGTCGGATCGAAAAACGGATTCATATGTGAAACTTTAAAATCCCAAATACTTTCTTTTTGCAATACATTGATCTAAAAATTTGGACCAAATATTTCACGGTTTTTATTTTTTTGTGGGGTCAAAATTATTCAAATTAAAATTCCATATATGACATCGTAAAGAGCTCGTCGAAATACATGATATCTATATTTTTTAGTTTCTTCATTCTTTATAGGAAGGGAATCGCCGATTCAATTTCAATTTTTTGACTTTTTTTTCCTTCGATATCGGTACATTTGAATTACTCTGTATTTTTTCCTATGTAATTTTTTCCCAATTGTTCACCACTATCTTATAAAGGATAATCACACTTTGAAATGAATACCGACTGGGTCATCCAGGAGCGTATTTAAGGGGTAAAGACAGGATTTTATTGATTTTTTCCGACAAATCCTAATTTTAACTGACATTATTCCACACTATTTTCCTTATTTAGTGATTCCCTTTTTGTTCATTGTATCAATTACTTATCTAAGAATCACTAATATGTCTTACAAAAATGCAATATTGCAAAAATTACTGATCGACTTAATAAGAAAATAATTCTATTCTAAAAGAAGGGCCGGTCAAACTGTCGGTCAATTGACCAAAAAGTTGTTGACCAGTCAAAGGCACAACAAGTATACATGAATAAGATTTTCGGAACATTCTACTTGCAGTGTAGGGATATTTCACTGAATGAGTTACGCATTAAATGCCATTTTTATGAATTTTTGGATAACCTTACAACACGGGAATTCGCCATGTACTCATTATGAGTCATAAAAACACTTTTGACCACACAGCCAATGGGATCACGTTTTACGACTTCGCGCAAAAATTTGCAGTAGAAAATCCTTTTTTTTTTGTTAATAAAGACCAAAATAAATGGATTACAGCAACCGCCATACATATCTAATTTATGTAGAGAATATAAAAAAAGATATTTCAGATTAATATTCCCTATTAAACACTTGTAATGTAACAGCGAACTAGTTACGAAAAGTAAAATATTTCCTAACTGGCGACGAAATATTAATTTCACAACTAGTTATGAAAAAATGAAACACAAAAATATTATAAATATTTCATATTTCCCTCTTGACTTCTCGGGTATAACAGATGATATCGCATTTAGAGCTGCCTCTTCAATATTACTTGGTATCTCGGAATCCATATTTCCAATATTTTTAAAAGAAAAAATTTAATTTGTGACCCGGCACTTCTTTACAAATAAAATTACAAAACGACATCAGGACAACCCAGACAACTGTCTACTAGGTACGAACTAGATGAAATAAAAATTTCTTCGTCTGATGCTTAGATGTTTTAATACAACAATTATAATTAATAATTTTATTTACATAAATACCATCTAACTAATACAAAGTTTTGTGGCGCCATCTGATGGCTGTTTTCCTAAAAAAATCGTTAAAGAACATCTTAAATCAAAATCGTGCCCAGCAAACATAGTCTTACAGTTTGTATGTAAGGTGTACTCACTTAAATTTTTCTAAATTAAGTCAACGATACAAAGCTGGACAGAAATCTGTTGTCCCGTGCATAAAAGTGTCTGAAGAAGAAAGTTGCAGGCACTAGATCAAAAACGGAGAATAAGCTTTAGCACTGTAAATTACAATAGGAGATTCCCACACTATAATATAGTTAGAATCTACCAGGAAAAAAAAAAAAATAGTGAGTTACGTTTCAGTAACATCATAGATAATGATTTTCCAGAAATAAACTAAGTAACGCAGCAATCAATAACTACTTCCTTTACTATAACATAAATAGTAAATACCAAGAATATAATAAACATTTTGAAGATTATTTTATTACTTTGTGCTCTACGTGACTTCATTGTTTAACATTATCAAGATATTAATTATAGATATTCAATTGCATACCGAGTAATCGACATACCTAATAATGACATCAGCAACAATACTTTCTTAGTGGTGAAATATTTTCTTCCTTTTCGATTGTATTTATGTAAATGAAGCAGCTATAAATCGTCTGAAAGAGTATGAGATGGATTATGCAAGAAAGTCGTATTAACTTATAATAAGTAACTTATGCAGATTTGGCAGGTAATCGTAAGATACTATCTCAACAAATAGAGCATTTAAAAGAAAGGTAACAATAATATTGAAATCCATGCGGATAACAACAACACTAGAGACTTGTGTCAAAAAGTAAGATTACTAGCAATACAATTCAAGCCAAGATTCTGGACACTAAAAAAAGCCGACGGAACTTTAATAAGGTGATCTTGATCAAGTGCTGGAGGAATGGAGAACGTATACAATTATCTTTTATTCATATAAGAAACCAAACACCACACGATACGAATTTTGAACTTGAACCTGATCTTTTGCTGTCTGAGATAGAAGCAGCAATATAACAGCAACCTTAAATTTGGTAAAGGACCTGTTGTTGGCTGCATCACTGCAGAAGCTTTACAAAATCTTTATGAATCTGTCACAGAGGTTCTGCACCAAATATGTTAAAGGGTATGGATAACTGGTATATGGCCAGATGAGTGGAAAACGTCCATTTTTCTTCCTGTATATAACAAGGGATAAAGAGACAATTATTGTAACCATTACAGACTACTTGCTCTAATCTCCCATGACAGAAAACTTCTACTTTACATCATACAAGCTAGATGATTATAGCTAGAAAGATATGTAGAATGGCAAATCGCTCCAGAGCAGGCTGGTTTCATTAAAGGCACCAAAGAGCAGATTCTGAATTTAAAGCTGATCATCGAAAAATCTAAAGAATATTATGTGCCCGTTTATATGTATTTCGTGGACTTTTAGAAGGCTTCTGACAACATAAAGTGAAACTATGGCAAAGTCTTAAAGAAATGGAACTACCGCAGCACCTTATTTTATTAATTTCAATTCTTGTATGAATAAAATTCCGTTCATATCAAAATTGATGGCTTTGTATCCGATAAATGCGTCATTCAAAAGGGAGTTAGGCAAGGGTGTGTTTTATCGCCTGTACTTTTCAATATCTATTGGTTACTCAAATTAAGAACGTGGCGTCCTCTTCAGGCGATCTGCTAACTAATAACGGGGAATATTTTTCTGTCGTCTTTGTTTTTATTATCGTGTTATTTAGCATCTTTGTTAATTCTGTCGTCTAGTGTGCCCTTCTTCCCCGTTAAAAATCACCTGATTGCAGCGGACTTCCTTAATTTGAGCGCGAATAGTGAGGATATAATGAGGCGGTGGAAGAGTGGCGTAGTGGTGTAACAATAGGTGGCACAAAAATATCAAATTTTAAGTTGACGACACTACTGTTATAGATGCCAACGAAATTAGACTTTTATTGGTTCGATTAGACAATATAAGTTCTCAGTACGGTCTTAGCATCAATCGCGATACGATTAAAATTATGATTATTGTTAGAGAAAACAACAACAGACCTGAAATACAGCTAATTGGACATTGTCAGGTTGTTGACAGCTTTGTTTATTTGGGTGCTTTGATAGACAATACTGGAAGCTGTGAAGGCGAAATTAAACGTAGAATACAATTAGAACAACCGCAGTGACACAACTTACTAAAAGTTGGCAGGATAGGAACATTAGAAAAGAGACAAAAATAAGACTAGTTAATACCCTAGTATTTTCTATTTTTCTCTACGCATTAAAGTCTTGGGTGGTTAGGACGATTGATCGAAGAAAAATAGAAGAATGCGACGAATGCTGAGAATTCCTTGGACTACTCGACGCACCAACATGTCTATAATTAACGAAATTCGACCATCAGGACGTTTATCAAGTACATTCTATACGAGAATCCTTACATTCTTTGGTCATATACAACGTAAGGATAAAATGGAGAGACTTATAATTCAGGAAAAAACGAATTGCAAGAGACGACGTGGACGCTCACCTAAGCTGTGAGTCGACGTTATCAGGGAGCTGATGAGCACTGACTTTGATGAGGCTGTCATTACACCATTATATCACAATAAGCACATAAGCAAATAATATTTTTAAATTTGTATTTTGCTGGTAATGAACCTTTCAAAAAAGTAAACTTTCTCACATCGGTGAAATTATTCACGTCTGTGAAATTTAGTATTCAGTAAAATCAATGACGAAAGCTTTGACTTTGTTTGACTTATTTTAGGGAATAGAATAAAAAAGTTTATCAAAAGCACAAGTAGAGACAAAGGGGCTCTATAATGTATGGAGAAGGTCCAAGGAAGGAACGAGAGCGTTTAATCAATATCAGCTAATATATTTCTGTTATATTTTATTATCAACTACATTATACTATATCACCTCACCCTCACATGTGAAATTATGTTTAAAAAGCCTATTTGTTTCGAAACTAAGCACTAAAGTACTTATGTAACAACACATACTTTTATTAGAATACATTTATTAGAAGCATTGACTAGAACAAATATACATTCTCTGTAGATTTTTTTTAGGTTACTTCAAGATTTAAACTCGTAAGAATTAACCACATATATTTTGCTTCAGATGATGACCATTTATTCCCCAACCAAATAGTAATGCCAAAACAACGTTATGTTTAATAATTTATTATAATTATTAGTCGCTGTGACGACCTGCGACAACCCAAGTACTAGAAAGTCCAACTACTTTACATATTTATTCTTCATCGCATATTCATGTTATGGGATCTTTATTTACTTATATGTATGCATGTGTTAAGCATATTTAAATCTCAGATATAGCCTGAAAGATACTTCTAAATGTACATACATTGTCACGTCCGGATTATAAAGTAACAATCCATCAGAAATATACCTTATGAGATCAGGAACTATTAATACCTAAACTTATTCATCCAATAATGTTACTTTTTTCCTGAAAATCCATCGAAAATCAGATGTTTTTCGGTCAATATTGGCCCGTTGAGCTCACATTAGGTTATTGTATACTGTTCAGTTTTGAACTAAGGAATTGTCATTTTGTATATAACAGTAATCTTTAATTTAAGTTTTTATTTTAATTTAAGCAGCAGCATATTTTTTTTATTTCTCTTTTGTGTCCTGTAAGTTTTCCTACTTTTCTGGTTTTTACAGATATACTTAAAATTTTCGTTTCTCATTTAAACTTTGAATTAATTGCTAAATCTTTATTTATGGATAAAATCGATATTATAATAAAACGCGATAGCGTGCAAAACATCCAGTGCTCGATATCACATCAATCAGGTGACTTTTTGTGGGTCTCTCTGACCGCTGGAGGATGCATGCACGATGCGTGATTTTTAGAACCTGTGTACTAAAGTACCTTGTCAAGTACGTGTAGTGCTCAACGCGTTGCTCCCTTTTGCTTTTGCTGTCGTCGTGGGGGCCCCCTATGAAACCAGCCTGCTAGCCAATGGTAAGTTTCCTTTAACCTTTAATGATATAAACCACTGGTCGCCGAATGTTTGCTTTTTTATAATGTTAAATTGACACTAATGAAATAATTATTTTTTCAATCAAACCAATCGTATTTTATCCAACCTTGGGAACAAAACACCGCAAAAAGAGATATACAGTCCACTAAGCTTTACCAAACTCTATATAGCTAATAAAACATATATTACTCAGTTGGTTCAGCCCTGGTATTAATTTGTTCAGGGTTTCTCAAAAATGCTTTAAAACTCCTTCCGTTTCTCCAAGAGATGCTCAGTAGCAGATAATATGTGGTATTCTACCCCGTTTCTTGATTACAGATCCTACAGCTTACGTTCCAGCATGAAATGTCAGCTTCCGGTTTTAGAGATTTTTAGTCGTTGTGTTATAGTGTTTAAAATTTACACCACCAAGTAGAGTAAGAAAGTTATAGATCTAGATAAGGCAACCAAAGACCTTACTCAAATTAATCACATTAAGGATAATGAGGGGAAGGTGTTAACCGATGAAGTTAAGACCAAGAGAAGGTGGGGAGGCTATTTCAAAAAATTATCCGATAACGAGAACTTAAGATTGGCCTTTGGGGCTGGAATTCCCAATTTAAAAGAAGATCAACGATCGGTTGAAAAGAAGAGAATGCCTTAAAAAATTAAGACCGGGAGAGCCATGGAATCTAATGCCATGCCCGTGGACCCATGGAGATGGAGATATCTGTGGATAGAAGGGGTAGATAGATATGCAGTAGTATCTGATTCGAAAGCAAAATACAAAGAAAGAACTGCGATGTCAGTGGAGGGATAATGTTATTGTGTCTGTTGATAAGAAAAAGGAGAACATTCAAGACTGTGGAAACTGTAAAATAACCAGGCTCTTCTAGCCACACTATACAGGATGGAGATTTGGTAAAAAGTTATAAAATGGAGACTTAGGGGGGAACGTCAATAAGAGATGAATAGTTTGGATTCCGGCCAGGTAGGAGTATAACACACAGCATCAATAATCGACCTAGCAAAGGGCTACGACAAAGTTCTACAGCAGGAAATTTGGAGCTCTATAAGAAAAAAGGAGTGTCAAGTTAAAAAGTAAATAAAAATATCCACGAAGATACAGCAAAGAAAACTATACGGCTACGGGCATTTGATGGGAGGAGGCAATGATTACGTCGGCTGGAAGTGTATGGGAGGAAAAGTAGATGAAGACCAAAGCAGAGGAGTGAGTCAAGATATAAGGGAAGGAGGAAAAGAAACCGAGCGTTGTGGAGACGATTAATCCGAAACGGATAAAAGTTTAAAATTGGAAAAAACGGACTTAAAGAAGAAAAAAGAGAGTAATTTATACAGAGCATTCCATAACTAATGACTAATGATTTCTGGAACAGCTAGCCATACTAGCTTCCACAAGATTAAGATTAAGCCATGTAAGTCTTAGTTTTATGTTGTAAAATGTTGCTGGATAATGAGATACGTTCTATATCCATTTATTATAGTAAATCGGTCTGGCAGAATCATCTTCCTTGCAATTTATTCGATAGGAAAATATATCGGAATAAATATTTCAAATTATAAATCCAGTGACATTTTAATTTTAGAAACCAAAATCAACCAGAATCTATTGGAACCTTTATCATGTATGTCAACAGCTTAATTGCATTCCAATTTATCAGGCGAACGATCCGAGGAATCTCAAAATAACTAATGACACCCATACATGCTTTATTGGATACGACAACAAATTTATTCCTGTAAAATTAGATTGCCATCAGTTGCACGAATTGTTTATTTTTAGGTTTCGTGTTCTTTCATTTTGTTTATTTAAACACAAATGCCGTATAACGTAGTTGGTAATAATTTATATCACATTGTATAAAACAAGTACACACACCAAGAAGGTATGCACGATATTTCTGATAATCTATTGCTATCAAAACACACCTAACGTTTAAAATAGAGTTAGAAAATTTTCTTTTCAAAGGATATAAATTTCACAGATCATAAAGTTTAAATTTATTAGCTGTTTTACATGAGGTTACATGAATAAAAACTCGTGTATTTGAATAATATTGCTTTAAATTTAGTCTAGATTAATACCGGTGTATCCGTATGTGTGGAAGTTGCGTAATGTAAAAAAGAAACGAATTTTGTTAGAAAAATGTACATGGATTTTTTGTATAGATACAACATACATTATGTATTTTCAACTAAGCCTCAAGAATCTACCCCTAACTAACATTTTTAGTTATCATTACGTTGTTGTTACTATGCTTTAGAGGTATAAAGCAGTTAATGCCTGTGCTACTACGTTATAAATACATTTCGGCTTAGTAGTAAGCTATTATTTTCTTTGGTATTACAAATCAGTAAAAACTACGTGCCAGTCACGATGTAAAATATTATTGTAGTCAATTCATTCAACTGATATCGATTTGATGCGGAACTTTATGCTTTAAGTGTATAAAAATCATTTCCAAACTTTATATGGGTCGACAATGCTAGTTAATCTTCTTCAGAATCCCCCGTCCTAAAGTCAGTCTTCAGTTAAACCTTTTTCCCTTCAAACATCCTTCGTTTCTAACCCTCCCTTCCTAACCTTGCTACCACACAAATCCATCTCCATCTTCTTCTTTGTATGCACTTTCTTTATTGGCCATCTGGCCATCTTTTTGCTTTACACCTCATTGCAGGTCTTATAAAACACTCCCCTCTTCCTGCAGTCTCATGCACAGCACCCCGCAGTCATTCTTCCAATTCCTGATCCCGCTAGCAATCTACATGTTATTTCCATTGTACCATTTTCTGTGATGGTGAGACTTAGATATTTAAAAATTTTTACTTTATTTAGCTTCCCTTCATGTATCCTTACTTTTGCCCTTTATTTTTTATTGAACTCAATGTAGTCAGTTTTCACCCTACTGATTCTCAGGTCTCTAGTTGTTAGGGATCTTCCTCGAGCTGTCCACTTCTTTGCAAGCGTCTTAGCAGCTGGGGCTACACATCACAGTAGCGTCTGAAAATATCCATATCGTCTCTTTCTTCCTAGGTCATAACATCCGTAACAATATTAAATAGATTCTGATTTAAGGTCAAACCCTGTTTCAGAAAAATCATAACTAAAAATTGTAGTGTCATAAATATTTTTCAAGAATGATACTAATAAAAATATTTAAAATACAGTTAATACAATAACAATTAAATAAAAAGTACATACAAATATAACTTCTGTTTTTGGTTAGTTTTACCTTAGCTACTATAAGAGTAACACCAGGAAAAGTTAAAATAGCTCCGTTGAGTGTTAGGTAGCATACTCTGGGGATGCGCATAGGTTTCAAGCATGTTTCTAATTGCGCCGACTTTTATTTCTTATTGGCTTTTCCTAGTATCTAAGCCCAAATAAATTTATAATATCCATTTTCAAAAACAAATATCTAAAAGAAAAACCGTTGATCAAAATCTCCTAAATTTACAGCTAGATTTGGTGGAAAACATATCTAAAAATGCAAATACAACAATAAACTTGCGATCATATTTAATGTTAACAATTTTTTAACAATATATATCGGCTGAGCAAACAATAATAGACTAGCCAAGCGAGATTTACAAATAAAAATCACACTTGTTATTGCAAAGCTTTTTAGATTTGTTTTACTTACCATAAAAAACTGGAATAAGTTGCTCTATTCCCCAATCCTGCAAAAGATCTATTATATTTCGAGGTATACTTAGTTGTAAAAACCAACACACAGGATGATAACGCAACAAACAAACAGGCTGCCAGCTTAAACGACGAACAAATACCAACAGCATAATTTTAACCACTTCCAAAGGGTGCCCGCGAGCAATAGAAGTAATATTTCAGCGAACAATAGAACCCATTGAATTAATATTTTTTATTATTTTTCTAATTTTAATTTTTTAGCTCTGTCAATTCTACATTTTAGGGAAAAATAGAAATTTATTGGCTTACAATAGTATTTAGGCCGTTAAAAATGATGAAAGAAGTAAGCATACTTTGAGCTCTAATAATAAGTCTATATTTAAAGAAATATGTTTTTTTTTTGATTATTTCAATATTGTTTTATTGAGACAATATTAACTTTAATATAACTAAAGTGACAGTGGTCAAGAATAACACTTGAATATAGCATAGCATTTTTTCTGTGTACAATATTACTAAGTTATAAGATAAGGTGGCAAAACGGCGTAAATTATAAAATATTTGGTTGGTTATAGATTAAAAATTGTAACAGCATTCTAATAATAAAAGTTAAAGCTCTTTTTAGATTTATCATTTTAACCACAGTTTAAAAAAATCAATGAATTTCAGTTCTGTTGTAATGGCACAGCTCACTGAAGATTTAATCTTAACAAATCTAAGGATGGTGATCTATTATAGTTCAACAAATCTAATTTATAACTGCACTGAACATCAAGTTAAATATAATTAAATAAATGTAGTTAAGTTTTTTCTATATAATTTTTAACTTTCTCTACACTTACATAATAAATTAAATGCAATCATCCTAAGCTCAATTGGATGTATGCGATTTAGTCAGAGAGCCGATCGTCACATTTCCTATGTATCAAACATAAAAAACTTTGTTTGTATGAGTTAACATTGACATAGAGGTGTAGGAATTCTTCTTCGGCCGAGGACCATCCCTTACATCCACTTAGCAGGGCTGGTGAAATCCCTACGGATGTTTTCAGCTTTGGATGTAGGAGTCAGACTTCCCCAATACACCCATAGTACATGGTAACCGAGTGACGACACAATTCTATGTTCCGGCTAAATTACCATTATAATAACAGTGGCTCCATCTTCGTCTATGTCAATGCTAACTCACACATACAAAGTTTGTTGTGTATTTGATTCCTAGGAAATTCCACTGTCGGCTCTCGGACTAATTATTAATAAAGTCTTACTAATTATTACTGGAAATGTGCAAGTCCCAATAAATAATTAATTGCAGGTGCTTGATAATAAGTACCCAATTAATTAATAAAATATTCTATAATTATTATAGAATTAATTAAGTAATTAAACTCCTGCGCACTCCCTGGAAATAATTTCGTTGAATGAAAGAGTCAAGTTTTTTGCAGGAGTATTGAGTTGATGATATATATTATTCCTATCAACAAGTTTTCTCTACTTAAGCGTATTTATGCAAATGATTCATTAAAATATGTATTGGTTCCCTAAATCAAATTAGCATTATTAATTCCTAATAGAAAATGTTATACAGGGTGCCCAGGAATGGATTTCTCTTTTCAAACTCGAATAATTTTGCAACCGTGTCCTGGGGTCCAAAGAATGATATGTATGGGAACAAGTGGGGGCAATGAGGACTGCTCCCAGTTAAGCCCTGGAGGTTCTATTGAACCTACCGACTCTTTACCTTTACAAAGAAAACATGTCAGTGAGAGCGGCGTCTTAATTGCCTTGGACATCTTATAGCATACAGGTCATACCAGGACGTGGAGTGAAGCGGCAAGAAATTACCCTCCCGTACTCCTGCAATCAGATTTTATGATTCCAGCTCGGAAACCAAACAGGAATTTTGTAGTACTTTTACCTCAGGTAGAGGACTATCAAGAGATGTATGAATCTTCTGGCCCTGGAATGGGTCCTGGTGGTTTACAGATGGATCATGACAGGACGAATAAGGTGGTGCCAGAGTTTTTGCTAAGAGAAGTGGCGTCCGAGAATATTATACTCTCAGATAATACGCAACAGTTTTCCAAGTAGAAGTGTTGTTACCTTTGTCTGACCGATGCCAACAGAGTGTTAATAAAGGCTTGGACAGCACGGCTCGTATTGTGGCGGGGTATAAGAATGCTTTTTAGAAACGGTAATACTGTGAGGCTCGTGGGAGTCCCTGAATATTCAGAAATCCAGGGCAACGAGGAAGCAAATCCTTTGGCAAGAATGTGGTCGGCGGAAGATCCCGAAGGGCCTGAGCCAATCATTTCCGTCTCAAGAGCTATTGGATATAAAAAAATTTAAGATTTGCTATCGAGTAAGTGTGCAGACTGTTCGAGGGAGGCTTCAGGAATGAGGCAGGCAAAGGAACACATAGTGACTCCAAGCGCGTGCGTCAAAAAGAAACTACTCTTACTCAGTAGAAAATACCTTTACCTCAATGTTGGTCAATTGACAGGACATTACCATTTTAAGCAGCATCTCTGCAGAATCGGAATCGGTGATGTTTCTGAATGCAGGTGTCTGAAGGAAAATAAAGCTATTTCCCACATTCCTAGCGAGTGCCCAACGTTTACAAGATTAAGGGAAACTGCCTCTGAAATTCATTTTTAATATCCGAGGACATTAAGCAGGTTTAACCAAACGGGCTATTCAAATTCGCCAAGGGCAATTGATCTGGAGTGAAGCTGTGTAGACGGGTTTTATAATAACGATATAATATTTTTTGTTACACTCCTTCCAATACTTTTTTTCCGTGCAATCTAGAGTATTAAAAGTTCCTTTAAATTCAGGAATTAGCAGTAGTAACAACATGAGGTCTTTCTTTGTTGGTTGTACACAAAAAATAGATTTCATTTTAGCTGAGACTTTGCGCAAACCTGTAACTGTTTTCGCAAAGTAACCTTGAAGTGCACTTCAACAAATAAATATAGTGTTGCAATATATAAAAAAGTTCAGTGAAGTAATAATTACATCTTAAGCAGCCTGACAATTTTTAAAAATAATATGTACATATGTAAATTAAGATAAATTCAATTACTACTCAATTACTAGTAATAAGAATTATTTCTGATTTCGTCATTTAGGCTGACAATGGGCTACTTTTTAGATTTATTCATTATTTCTTTAATGACATTCTGATATACTTGCCATAGTAAAAATGTTAAAATTGAACGTAACGTACACAGCGACATAGTTAATTTTATTTTTGATTTAAGAACTAACCTATAAATTTAAATTTCAAATGTCGTGTCAACATTGTCCACATATGGATGTTGTGATGTAATTGTGATGACCTTTTGCGATGATTTATAAGAAGGTTTATTTGTGTTTTTTATTGCGATTTCCAAAAAAAAAAACTTCATCAGATCTTGTCCACTAAATTTGTAATTTTACTATAAATTTTTTCAAAAATTTTCATCAAGGGTAGAAGAAGAAAGAAAGGGCAGAATCTGTTTTTCTATGCGATGACTGAAAAATCAAATTTAAGTAAGAGAGCCTACTAGGTACTTTATTTACCTCTAGTGAAGGAAATAACTACCAACATAATTTCATAAAAGAAAATATAATAATACAATATTTATTTTAAACAACAAAAGACCACGCAGAAACTCTCTCAAAAATCGTTAAAAATACTTTGATTTTTTGCCATTTTTTCCACGTTCTTACTCTTATTGTAGACCGTCGCGTGACAGTTAAAAATTAATTTGTAACATAACAAATTTACTTTTTCGGGAACATCTGGCCGGGCATTTAAACGGCGATTTACATTCGCACAAAGAATAGCCGACAGATCCCACTAAATTTGGGGGATTTCCTGGACGTTTCTCCGAAAGATTCGCATGCAGTTCGCTGGCCACATAATCTCGGTGGTAATTTCGTAACGGCAGGTTACAGGGGTGGAATAAGTATTCGATCAAAAATTTCATATGTTAATATTGGATCTGAATTATCAAATTTAAGGTTCATAGATTGTTTCTGAGTTAAATCTTCTAGCGCTCATAGTTCAAAGATGATTTCAGACCTGAGCCCTCAATCCTTCATGTTTCAGAGGTCGTTTTTGACTTAAATCTTCAAGCGCTCATGATTCAGAGCTGGTTTCTAAGGCAAATCTTCGAGCGTTCATGGTTCAAAGATCGTTTCTGATCCGAATCTTTAAGCATTCATATTTCAGACATCGTTTTTGACTTAAATCTTCTAGCGTCAATGGTTCAGAGGCCGTTTTTGACTCAAATTTTTGAGCGTTCATGGTTCAAAGATCGTTTTAAATCTGAATCTTTAACAGCGGGTTGCACAAAACTTTTAATCAAGTAATAACTTTAATTGACGTTTAGAGTAATTTTTGGCAATGACGTTAACATGAGTGATGTCACATTATAAGTGTCTAATTAGTTTAATTCGTGATTAAATTGTTTGTGCAACTGGACGTAAGTGTTTATGTTTTAAAGATGATTTTGCATTATAACTTGTGGTTACCAACCTAGAAGCGCTTTTTATCTGTTACACAGGGTGAAGAAATATTATTTAGGCAAATGTTTCGAAACTAGTTTTTGCTTCTTTCTACAGGGTGTTTTCTAATTGAATGTCAATATTTAAGGGGGCGATTTTTGGGTCCATTCTAAAAAGAAAACTTCATATGAACGTATGTCCTAAACGTCTTAACTTTTAAGATACAGGGTGGTAAAGTTTTACAAAAATAAATAGTTTTTTATTAATATCTGTAATACCACTTTAGATATTTTAATTAAATTTGGGATACATGTACTATGTATCAAGGGGCATTATTTAGTGTACCACAATTTTTTTTTCCACCAGTGGCGTTCGTACGGAATTTCACCTGCCTATTTTGGCAGACATTGATGGTACGCCACTGATTTCTCGTAAAATTAAAATTATTTCTGAAATCCCCAATCATTTCTAAGCAAATTTGATCTCTTAAATTTTTTCAATCCGATGCACGGTTTTCGCTTAAAAAAATAAAAACCTTTTCTCTGCATGATCATAACAATATCGTTAATATGACAATATCACCATGCAGAGAAATAGATTTTATTTTTTAGATCAAATTTGCTTAGAAATCAATAAGGAAGTTAATTTTTGAGATCCTTATTCATTTCTAAGCAAATTTGATCTAAAAAATAAAATCTATTTCTCTGCATGGTGATATTGTCATATTAACGATATTGTTATGGTTATGATCATGCAGAGAAAAGGTTTTTATTTTTTTAAGCGAAAACCGTGATCGGATTGAAAAAATTCAAGAGATCAAATTTGCTTAGAAATGATTGGGGATTTCAGAAATAATTTTAATTTTACGGGAAATCAGTGGCGTACCATCAATGTCTGCCAAAATAGGCAGGTAAAATTCCGTACGAACGCCACTGGTGGAAAGAAAAATAATTGTGGTACACTAAATAATGCCTCTTGATACATAGTACATGTATGCCAAATTTAATTAAAATATCTAAAGTGGTATTACAGATATTAATAAAAAACTATTTATTTTTGAAAACTTTACCACCCTGTATCTCAAAAGTTAATACGTTTAGGACATACATTCATATGAAGTTTTCTTTTTAGAATGGACCCAAAAATCGCCCCCTTAAATATTGACATTCAATTAGAAAACACCCTGTATATTAAGTCCCATTATTTTCATAGCTGCACTTCATAAAGCAAGTCTCTTTTTAGAATTTCTAGATTCATGAAGTTAAATTGGAATATAACCATTTTAAACAATATAATGATGTCTGTATTTTGTCGGGAGATTGATTTATATAATTTGTTTACAGATAGTTTAGATCACTTTGGAAATTTGTTTAAATTAAAAACACAATTTTCAAATACTTTACATGTACTACACTACTATATGAATTAATGTGTATGTAAGGGTGCATTAAAAATTTAATTCCGGCTCTGATATGCTATTCCTCAATGGACAATACAAGCAATTACATAGGCCGTTTACGCGTGTTAAACTATGTGTCCCATCGATTTATTTTCATGAGATTATCCTTGTTTTGTTGTCAACCTGGTGCAATTGTGGAATAAATACCTTTGAGTGTGTTTCAATGCACGCACACACGTATACAAGGCAAACCAAAGGCGGGGGAAAATGTACGGAGGTATCGAACTTAAAAAGAGCAAAATGATCTGCAAAAAATGATTTTCTGATCAAGTACATCCCCTTTTTCTGTATGTGCAAATCTCTTTTTTAGGTTATAAAATATTATGCGTCTATTGTTTTCTCAGTTCTCTTAACATTTCTGTGTAATAGTTCCAGAGGCCATCCCCCGTTTTTTAATGAGCGTTGTTGATCGCTATTTTGAGGGTGAAATTGATCAGAAATTTTTAAAATTTTTAGGGGTTAAGCTTTTCGAATGGAGTACTTTCATATTATGAAATAAAAAAAATTGGATAAGTCTATTCTTTCTCTTCAGGATGTAAAACATAAGGCGTAAAAATATTTATAATATATTGCTACTAGGCGAAGCATTTTTTGTCTTTACTCTTTTTAGTGAATACCGGGGTTAATTTTTTTATAAACTGAATCGGATCTATTACATTATACTTGCCTTCAACTAAAATTGTATGCAGTTCTCACAGAAACTTCAATAAATTAAATTAAATCGTATCGTTTAATGAATCCACAAAAGTTCATACGTAAAGCACAAATCCAGATTAAATGAAACATACCAGTTTGACTTTTATAAATTTCCGAAAATTTAAAAATAGTTTAGTTTAAAATCATTAGATCCTCAGCTTTGATAGTGTGTACTTTATTACATCGATTTTCAATTTTCTCCGCCAATGATGTAGACCATGTGTTACGAATTGTGCTGTGTAAGCTTAAATCCCGTAAAAGTGTAATTGCAATTCTCGCTTGAGCGAATCTTATTAGAAGCAACGAACAAGGGTGTTTACAATGGGTAAACATTATTTCGACACCGCTTTAAGAAATCCTTGGGAAATTACGGAATGTTGTAATAATGAGAACATGTCTACTCCTCAAAATTGCTTGGTAAATGCGAAACTTTAATCTACGTTGTAAAACTTTACAAGTTTGGGAAATAACGCTTGTAAGATACAATTCTCGTACCTCATCTACTTTTTCTGAAAAAATTCAGTCGCGTGTTTTTAGGAAAAATATACAGGGTGTCCGAAAAGTATTAGAATGGGCAAATATCTTTGCTATTAGTAAAGATAGAGACACCAAATTGTAGGTGTATCTTATTGGTTAATAACTGTACTCTTTTATGTAATTTAACTATGTAAACCCCCTTATAAGGGGTGATGCTAGGAAGTTGAGGTCAAAAATTATGCCTTGTGGTATCTACCTCATTTTAAAGGTCTTCAAAAAAGGAACATTTTACAGCATGCCCGAGGTCCGTATCTTAATTAGTTTTTAAATGACAAGCCTTTAAATATTAAGAATCGTGAACAAATATTAAAAATTTAGATATCTTCATTTCTCTTATTACTTACTTTAAAAGTTGTTTAAAATGACCAACATGAACTTCGTGGCACTAATAAAGTCGATTTTGGAACTCAATTCTCACATTTTCGAGTATGGCAGGTGTAACTTCTTGGCAGAGTTCCAAAATAGACTTTATTACTGCTAAGAAGTTTATAATGGTAATTTTGAATAACTTTTAAAGTAATAAGAGAAATAAAGTTACTTAATTTTTTTTTCACGATTTTTAATTTTTATGTGCTTACCATTTAAAAATGAATTAGGTTACGGACCTCGGGTTTGCGGCAGGACCTTTAAAATGAGGTAACACATAGTAGGTATAGAGCTGCATTTAAAATTTGTAACCCCAATTCCCTAGCGTCACCCCTCGAGGGGATTGAAAAAGTTAAATTACCTACATAAAAATTGAGATTTATTAATAAATAATATACACCTAAAATTTGGTTTTTCTATCTTTACTAATAGCAAAGATAGCCCATACTAAGACTTTTCGGGCACCCCGTATATTTTCCACCATCACGAATGCCATTTGATAAAAATTACTTAGCAACGCATTTTTAGAAGTTTTTCATCGTAAAATCTGTGGTACATCCAATTTGGATTGAATAAGAATTTGTCTTATTGGTCAGATCCATGGACAGTTTACCCCAGAACATATTTTAGCCATCGCAGTATTCTTCTCTTCTTTTCTGATAATCACCGAGGAATCAGATTTATTTCCATTCTTGTTGGCTAAGTGCATTAGAAAAACACCAGTAATAAAGGACTATAGTTAAATTTTGTATCGTATCTTTCTCGCTCGTGGAGGTATTGCTTTGAAACATTGGCCATCACAATATTTTTTTCTTTTCTGGTATAGTTCCCAATGGAATCCGATTTACTTCTATCCTTGTTGGCAATAGGAGCAGGGGCGTCGCCAAGGGGGAAGGGGGGGATTGCTGCCCCCTCCCTAGAGATTCGAAAGAACGTAGATAGATAGGCGAATGAAAAGGAAACGGTGTCGTTTGAAAATGGCGCTAAAAACATAGCACGGAGGACAGCAGAGCCGTAAAATTTGCGCTTTTCCCACAATATACTCCTTTCTTTAACGCACACAAAAATAAATAATTACATGAAAAATTAAATCTAACTTTGGCGAAAATTGTGGCAGGATAAACTTAGCCCAACAGAACTAACCATTGTAGTTGTCCTAAAAGAGGCGGAAAACTTCTTCCCCGGAACGAGAAAAGCTTTAAAAGTTTTGATTGCTCTACCGTGCACAACCTGTAATGTGGAGCGAACCTTTAGCAGCTTAAGAAAAATAAAAATCTGGCTGAGGAGCACTATGGTAGAAAATCGCATCAATGGCCTAGCAATGATGAGTGTTCACAGGCAGCTTATTTTTGACAGCCTAGAGGATTTTATTAATAAAGTGGTCGACAAATTTGCAATAAAGACCCGAGAAAATTATAATTAAATTAATTTTCTTTGAATTTCTTTAATTTTTTAATTTCTTTTCATTTTTTATGAATTTTTCTTCAATTAAAAACCTTTCTTTACAAATTTTAATCGTTGTACTTATTTGTACCTACAACTCATATTTCCCTCATCCTCTCTCTTATCTTGAATTTGGTGAGTTTTATGATTTTATAGCAAAAGATCTCATGTTTGTACTTTTACCGAACACAAACAGTATATGTAAAACTCGTTTTTATTAAGCAAAACATTAACAGTATCAGCCTACCCACAGCCACTTTTTTATTTTAAACTATTTAAAATTACTTCGTACCCCTCTAAGAAACAATACTCAATACTAATACTTGCTAGGGGGGTACGATACCTAACGATTGTAATACATAATAGGAGTGGAGAATTAGTTTTTAAATAAAGAAAAGTTAGCAAAAAGGAGTAAATATTTTTATTAATATAAACAATTATAATAAGAGAATTAACAAAATATATTCTCTTTCTCCGATATATTAATGCAAAATAATAATAATACAGCCTACCTGCGAATAATGACCTTTGTGAGAGTGAGAGGCGATGAAAATTGTTTAATTAAAAATTTTTAATAACAAGTAGTTTCTCAATTTTTAATTGTAAATGTTGAAAGTCCTAATTTCAGAAGAATATACATACTTTATACTGGCACTGTGACTTCTGCTTTAAACTGAAAACAAACATGTTTCTAGGGTTCAACTTTTACTCCTTTCGCAATAAGTAAGTTCTTGAACTTCCTCTTTTCTCAACTTTATATCGGGTCGGAGTTCCTAATAGTTAATCATCCCCATAACGCCCAGTCCAAGTAACAAAGTTATCAAAACTTCTATTGTTCGCTCTTTTCTATTCATAACTGTGTTACACAAACAGTATTTTTCAACAAGGCTTCTAACTTTTACATTACACTTTAGAATAACTATTGGGTTACATATATTTAGTTAAAATTAACAATCATCACCATTACTAACATAAATATACAGTGCATTATTTAATTCACAACAAAAATTAACACTTACTATATTTAACAGTAAAATACAAGTTGTAAATCAGCTAACAAAATAAATATCAAGTGTTTACTCGCACACATCTATCGAGGAATATGAAAACTTACACAATTATTGACACTTCTAATGCTTTCAATGATCCCAACAGCAAGTTACGTTGAAAGCTTCTCTTTTTAGATGGTCAACACCTTTTAAACGTAAAATAAACAATGAAATTATATCGTTATTATTAGACACCTCACCTATTTATTTTGTATTTTAAATCAATATACAAAGGGTTTAACGGAAATATAAGTTAACACATACATCGACCTATTCACATAAGGAGAAGCAGATGCATATGGTTTTTGTTGACCTAGAAAAGGCCTTCGACAGTTCCGTGGTAGGAAGTATGGAGATATGTGAGGGAGGAAGGAGTGCCAGAAAAGTACGAAGGAAGAAAAAGAAACACAAAAATAAGGATAATAGCTAAATAAAGAAAATATTTTTTCAGAAACTCTGGTAAAAATAATTTAAAAGTACTTTATTGGCTGTAAATGAGTCTGAAGCCCACCAAAATTATTTATTAACAAAAAAAAACTGTGAGTCAGGAAATACCGTTCAGTAAGACAGATATTTTTAGAAATTTTGAGATATCACTTTAACTATGGTTCGATTTGCACATACAGGGTGTTTCAAAAAACATGTGCTATCGTGAGAGATTCCTCACCGAAAAATAGGATAAATAATAGTCATCAACACGGGTCCGTTCTTGCTTCGTTTCTGCGATACAGTAAACATTTTTTCGCTTTCGTCAAAATATCTCCGGAACGACTTTAGCAATTTGAATAAGATTTGGGTTGTAAAAAGTACCTGAAATGGAACATATCTTAGCATTACAAACTGTTCATATTTTCTTACAAAATTATTTTAGTGCCAGCCTGTAAGAAGGGCAATTAATCCTCACAAAACATTCCTAATTTGACAACATTCGTCATCGATTCGATTTGAAGATGAATTTTTTCGTAGGATATTCATAATAATGCTCCAAGTCATATTGAATAACATCTTAGTTACCTCCTTTACTAAATTAAAATTAAGTACTTGTTATGTCGTTCTTATAAATCTTTGTCACTTAAAAATGGGCATCATTAAAAGCGTTAATGACATTGTTATTTTTTACAAAAAACAACAACGTGCAGAATGGAAAAAACTACACGATGATCAGATAATATTTTATCTTAAGTACAATATTTCCTAATTTGATATAATGATGTAACTAAATAACCTGCAGCTAATATTTAATAGCTATGCCATCTTTTGTTCGAGTAATGTTCTTAATAAACATTAACAGCCAGATTCTACAACGCTAGTTCGGTCCATAGAGAAAATATATAATAGAGAAATAATGTCATTTGCGAATGTGCCAAATTTACCAAGCTGAATCCGTAAACACAGACGGTCTTCTGCGGGCTTGCGCCTTGTCGAACGTTTGCCTTGTGATAGACAGGACACATCTTCAAAATTTATTTCACATGACGTGAATCTTTTATCGAGTAATAAATGCTAAATATATTACTTGTAATTATTATTTTTATTAATGATAAAAATGTAACCATTAGTGAGATTTTAACAAAAATTGTATAGTTTGTTGGCTTAAATCTAAATTTTCTTGCTATAATGCTTGCTCTTTAATGTCGCCCCTCTTAATTTTTTAAACGTTACATTTACAAAATTGAAAGTTGAAATAAAATATAAACATAGTATTCTAAACAATAGAAATAAAATATGCAACTGTTTTAAGAAGTAAAATAGTAAATACAAAAATTACCAAAACTATGTGTATATTTTGTTGGATTGGCATCCCATCCTGTATAATTATTGAACAAACCAAGTTCTATGGTAAGATGTAAATATTTTTACACCTATTTACAGTGTGTGCACTTGATACTTTGGTGAAAGCGCTACTTACTTAAGGCCCCATGTCGATCTAATCCACTGATATCTTAGCGATCCTTTGGCGAAAGCGCTTTTCTCTTTCGCCATCCCTTTTAAAATACTCCCCTCTACCCTAATCCACTAGTATTTTTAGTGCCCCTTTGGCGAAAACGCAAATATGCCTTTTGGACACTCATCCTTCTAATCCACTGATATCTTAGCGATCCTTTGGCGAAAGAGCTTTTTTCTTTCGCCATCCCTTTTCAAATACTCCCCTCTACCCTAATCCACTAGTATTTTTAGTGCCCCTTTGGCGAAAGCGCAAATATGCCTTTTGGACACTCACTCACCCTTATGCAAGGGGAAGGAGGCATTGACACTATATATGACCTTCTTACACCATCTTACCCCTTATACAATGCCCCGAATACACACACACCCCATCAGTGCCTTTCTGACACCTTGACCACACTCAATATACGTCACTGATAAATATTTCTACTTCTCCGTGTATGTGTTCACTTCAACACCGGAGTGCATTTAAGATAAAAGTTAGAAAATTTATTAGGTTAGAGTTAATTTTAATAACTCAAAACTTAAAAGTATTTTTGCAAATGGAAATAGCAACTTCAGCATTTACAACAGCTGTATTCCATGTGTTTCCTTCAGTGATTACAACTGGGTCCGGTTCTGATCGCCGAGTTGCGTCATTGAGTTCAACAACCACTTTTGCTAGACGTCCCGAGTGCGCATGCCTCGAGAGGATCGTCGTTTAAAAATCTGACTGGCGCCCAATGCGTACAAATGCACTTTTTCGCCCATACACTGGACGGATTCAGCTGGTGGATATTTTGTCTATGGTTCGGTCTAATTTGACAAAAAAAAGTTTTAAACTGGCAAGCGTAAGAATAAGACAACTAAGTTTTATACTATGAACTTATTTCTGAGCTTTTTCACAAATTTATCAAGAAAAGGTCAATTTTAGTACGTACTTTCAACAACAATAGAACTAAATTCATTACAGCAACTTGTTCCAAGATGAAAACCATTTGGAAACCAAGCAAATCGCCGAAATATCAGAATAATCCACAAGTTTTTAATGAAGACTTATTAACAATGACAGGATAAAAACCTGTCAAAACATAACTGATCAACTGTAAGATCTTAATTTAAACCAGTACTAAATCTTAAACCTTCTTAGTGAATCTGAACGTTAGTCATTTATGGTGAGCGTTAAATAACAAAATTTGTTGAATTGCTTGCTCTTCTCCTCTGTTACCTACTAGCAGATCTACTAATTATATGTATGATTTACTTGAATTTAGAGCAGGGTTTAGGTTTAAAAAGGAATATGCACATCTGTTTTTATTTCATAAATCGTTTAAGAAAGTCATTACAAACTCAAAAAAATTATTTTGAAGAAAATTACTAGGATAATTTAGCTACAAAAAATGTTTACGTTTTGGTATAATTAATTAAAATTTAAAAAGCAGCCGTTTGTCCTTAGTGTATAATGACGTCAGGAGATCAGCGAAAATAAGTGTCAATTTACATGTTAATGTAAAGCTTAACCTAAAGTCGAACAGGTTTGTTTTTTTGGAAACAGTCAGAGGGGGAGCAATCGAACTTTTTCGGAATAGTGCAACTAGCTTCGGTAAAAAATTCAGTTATACAGGATGTTTAGTTTCGGAACTATCAAACGTCAAAGTCAAAAATTCCGCGATTTCCGTTGAAATAGGATTCAGCTCGCAAAAGTGAATTAAATCGATGTAATTTTTCTGAGGTTGTAGAGAACATTGAAACTAGTAAGGATCAGAAAATGACAAGTATTTCTTTTGATTGTTTTAAGTCGAAAAATGCCATTTGCAAGTCCCTCTTTGGTACCTAATAACTCGAAAACAAAACGTCGGATCGAAAAACGACTTCATAAGTGAAACTTGAAAATCTTAAATATTTTCGTTTTGCAATACCTTTACCTAAACCTAAAAATCACTGGAAAAAACTGGCGACTTTTGACCCAAATATTTCACGGTTTTAAATTTTTTGTGGGGTCAAAATGGTTCAAATTAAAATCCCATATACGGCATCGGAAAGAGCTCGTCGAAATACATGATTTTCATATTTTTTAGTTTTTTCATTCTTTATATGAAGGGAGCCGATTAAATTTCGATTTTTTGGCTTTTGTTGCCCTCGACATCGGTACATTTGAATCACTGTGTATTTTTTCCCAATTATTCAACACTATCTTATAAAGGGATAATCACACTTTAAAGCGAATACCGAATGGGTCATCCGGGAGCGTATTTAAGGTCAAAACAGGAATTTTCTTGTTATTTTCCGACAAATCCTATTTATAACGGATATTATTCCACACTATTTTCCTTATTTAGTGATTTTTTGGATTTATTTTATCCGTTAATTATCTAAGAATACCTCCCACTAATTTAAATTGCTTATTATTTCGTTGAAGTTATAAATAAATAGGTTTATTTGCATCAGGGACATGCAAAATTTGAAAATTTTTGAAATTTTGAAATATTGCCACGAAAACAAAGAATTGCAATTTATTTACTCGCAAAGATATGATGTGTCAAAATTTCGCAAAAATGACAGTTTTTGTCGCAAAATTGAAAGGTTCTGGACCGGTTCCGGCTTAAAATATACATGAATAAAATTTAAGGAACCTTCTATTTTAAGTGCAGGGATATTTCACTGGATGAGTGGTGGGCATTAACAGCCATTTCGATTGATTTTTCGGTAACATTTCAACACTGGAATTCGCCATGTACTCATTATGAGTCATAAAAACACTTTTGACGACACAGCCAATGTTTCGAAATTTGCACGAATATTTGCAGCAGAAAATCCTTTTTTTGTCAATAAAGACCAAAATAAATGGATAACAGAAGCCACCATAAACATTTAATTTATGTAGAGAATATAAAACAAAACTTTTCAAATTTATTTGGGTTTTATGCTCATTCCCTATTGTTTGAAAAGACTAAACGTGTTCTTATTTTATTATTAATTATTACTAATACGGTCCCTAAAGTAACGTGTTTGTGCCAGTAAAAATCACATCCAGTCTGTCCACAAGTAGTGCCAACAAGAAGAAATGATTCTGCAGGGCTAGAACATTCGCGTGAATTGATTGGATAGTGTCGTTTCTTTTTTCCACGACAGGGAAAAACCGGCAGCGAGATTCTGTACACTATAAAATTTTATTTGCAGAACCAGATCTCTATTTTTGTACTCCGTCTTACACTCTTTACCAAATGACTGGTAAGCAGAGATATAACAATAGCTTCATTTCTATTAGATACACAGAGCTTCTGAGTTTTCTATCAGTCCAAGCCTTGAAACTGGTTTAATGAAATGAACATTATGGAGCGGAAACTACTATCGTCAGTAAGTCGAAAGTACTATAGATAAGATTGTTGGTGTAGAAGTTTGAAATTAAAAGAGACATAGACTTTGCCAAAAGTTCTGAATCATACGTATTTTGGAGCCTTATTTTCACAAACGAATTTTAGCAATAATTATGTTTGCTCAGGTGCTGGTTTAAAATTGAAGCATTTAATTAATATAATAAATCAATATATTATCTTAACATCAGTATTTCCCAATGTGTTCGTTAGATAATATAATTTAACTAAACAACCTGCAGCTAATATTAATATGCCGTTTTTTGTTACAGGTAATACTCATGATATAAGGTATTAAGTCACTTATGGTAAGTTATTCTATCTTAAGTGAAGAGATTAAGTGTTGAATTAATTGGAAGCAGGTATGTTTGTTTTTCTTGCGCATACCATTAATAAATCTGAGTTTTTGCCTTGCAGTTTTCTTATTAAGTATTTAATCATGTTATAACCAGTATACGGTCATGGTAGTAATTACATATCTGCCATTTTGGGTTGTTAATAAAAACAATAAATCTTTAGTAACTTTAATATCTTAAGTTTATAATATTGATACAGTTTTTGACCATGGCACTAGATCAGGATATTTTGTATTGAGAGGGCGATGTTCTGACCATGCCAGATTAAAATTAATTTACAAGGTTGGGCTGAAATTTCCGTGTAATGACGTGTAGTTGGCGCTGTTTTAGACTTTTGTGTGACTTGCTGGCAAGGGCGCTCCTTCAGACCATCAGCTGTTGAACTTCAGAGCGCTGCGTGCATTAGTTCATTTTGAGAGCTGTGTGCATTAGTTCATTTCGAGAGCTGTGTGCAGAGGTCTTAACGAGATGGATAAATTTGTGCTCTCATCAAGTGCTTCTTCTGGATGGGTCCACCATTACACACCAGAAACAAAACAACAACTTAAATAGTGACGGCGCAATGGTTCTCCTTCACCAAAAAAGGCAATGGTTGTTCCATCGCCGGGAAAGGTAATGGCTTCCATTTTTCTTTGGGATGCAAGAGGCATTCATGTAATTGATTACCTTCCAAAAAAGCAAATAGCCCAGTGCTGTTAACTCTGAAAAATTTAGAATCTCGGAACCCGTCTCTAGTGAATGGATTTTCATGGGACTTGTTTCATTGAGTTTCTAATCGTAAGGACTTCAATCTTTTACATACAAAATTAATGCTAATAGATAATTATTTAGTTATTTAAACAAGCAATTCTTAATTATCGAATAAATCTTCATGTTTTTCACAATAAAATTGATTATTTTTATTTTTTTTCTTAATTAGTCATACAAACAAAAGAGATACATACTTTCACAAAAACAAAATTAAAAATTTTTAGAAAAAAGTGATGAGATGAAAAAAAAATGTTGAAATGTAATATCTTTAACAATTAGGAAGTTTCCATTTTTTTTCATATTCCCTTAATAAATAGTCCCCAAAATGTAAAAAATGTCTGTATTTTTTTAAATTATCTGTAGAAATAAAAATATTATAGTCCTCCATGGTTTGAGATGCCACGCTCACGGTGGCTGAGGCTCGATGACGTCACAACACACGACTCGATCAACAGCGGAATAGGCGCCCGGTTAATGTTTAGTATTATTCTTACCGGACAGGACACTGCGTAACGTCGTTGTAGTTTTTGCTTGTGTAACATTTTAATCGTTTGAAAAACAAAGTTATGCCTAAGATAACAGATTCGTATAAGTACTACAGTATTGTTCTAAAATGCACCAATACCAGTGTAACTAGTCCCAATAAACATTTTTGATAAATCTGACATATTTTCGAATATAATTAAACGTGAGGATATGTTAGAAGATATTTATAATATGTAAAGATAAGCTGCTGGCCAGATGGTTTAAACCAGATCCATAAAACTTTATCACACACACACAATCAATGAATCAATATAATTAACTTCATTCACAGACTTCACATTTAAGCTTTGCGAATAAATCCAAACATTCTAAATTTCAACGAATTAAAAGATTTTTATATTCAGTTGCAATATTCAATCCGCTATTTTCAATATGTCAGAAAGCGTAATGAATTTATAAATGGTAAACGCATGAAAACTCTCAAACAATTTAATAAAATGAAAAACTGTTTTTTGATTTTTTTCAGAATTGGATCCCCTAAAAATTTAAAGCTCTACGGCATTGAGTACCAAAAACCAAAAACTAATTAGAGACAGACATGTACCCCACAAAATATTTCTAAAAGTTTGCTGAAAATTGAACGTTTTTTTTTAATTTTTAGAATATTTTTTGGAAGCTTAGCTCCTCGGATCCCGGCAGTACTGTATGACGGGTTATTCGCAAAAAATCCATTATCATATCAATAATATCAACTTTGGGTAGGTTTGTTGAATCCCCACGAACAAAACCTTCTTCCATTTTCACAATATCATATTGCAAAAAAAATCGAAAAATGTAGACCTCACTCAATAAACATCACAATGAACATGAGCATACTAAAATAATACCTAAATGTATGTAATGACAGTGTTGTGTATTCTGACATCACGAGTCGTCACAAGCCGGGCGCATAGTAATTACAAATTTAACATATAAGAAATTGAATAAGTTAGTCAATTTTGAAGATATGGAGATGATTTCTTTTTGTTTGACTAGTCAAGTGAAAGGCTATTAAATGATGTTGAAGTAACTCAATATTTCTGAAATAGGAAACGTCCTAATTACAATGTGATGGTTGAAAAATGGAATTCTTATGGATTTCGGTACTGCTGAGAATGAATCTATGTTCACAAAATCAAAATTCAAAATTGCTCATACAAAATGTCAAATATAGCGTCACAAAATATGTATATAATTCGATTAAAAAGCAGTCATTAAGGTGAAAGAAGTGTACAAATGAAACAATATGAAATTTGTACAAACAGCAATAATTAATATCGAATCGGATTCTGTAGTAGTTGTTGCCGAATATATCGATGTTTTAGTTCTATTGACCGCTTTAACTCCAATCAAGACGTATATTTTCTAAAACCAGCAAAAGGTCAGACATCGCAACAAGTTTATTCAAATAAAAGTCTTAAAAAAACTCTTCCCATCAGTAAACAACGCATCTTGTTTTTACATGCATTTACATGATGTGACACAACGTCTGCGTTTTACAGAAAGGCCAACAATAACTTTGCCAAGCTGAATGAAAAGCGCAAAGATTTGCAAGAAGATGCTGAATTGTTTAAAAATTCGAGCGCCGATTTTATAAATATTTTTTAATCCGGTATTTTATGTATTTTGGCATGGTATGGTGCTTCACGAACTGCAAACAATTTAAATCAACTTCGGTACCAATCGTTCGTTAAAGCTACCTCGAAGAATAGCTGTGTTAAAAAGCTCCAAAAATTAAATAGTGCCGACAAGAATTCGGCTAACTAGGTTACTACCTTCATCGCCTGTTATAGTCCTAAAGTTAAATGTTATTTCTTATTATGGCAAAAATTGTTATATGAAGTTCAAACTAACTACATTTCTAAGATATTTTTATATCACGTGTTACGCTGTTTAAAAGAAATCAAGCAAAATATTTTCTACAAAAGTACCTAAATAAACTATTTCATAATAGAAATCCAAATTTTATGATAGAATGTTTCTGTAAAATTCACCTACGTAATTTGGAAGCACCGTAATTCCTATTATATGGAAGAGCATTTTGCAACTTACAATATAAATTTACAAGTAATAAAATGTTTGAAACTTCCTCGTAAAAAATCGCTTCTTTTTAGTTCTTTTCATAGAGAAGCCCTGAAGGTTTCAGAAATACAGCAAATATTAAATTAAAAAATAAACGTATGCCAATTTTGACTTTACAGCTACTTTTTAATATACCGTTGGTAGTTTATTAACTTTTCTGCAGTAACATATTATTTTATGCTTACCCAAATTAACAATGAAAATTGAGTCTAAAATGAACATTCTTAGCCCATCCTTTGGACACACATCCTAGAATTGATTAGGTTCTCTTAATTGCAGTACTTTGTTTCATTCTAGAAATTAAATTAAAATAACTATCGCAATAGTCTTAATTCAGACATATAATATCGGAGCATGATTGGTCAAAATGAATAATACATGCACACCATAAACAGCAAAAACCAATTATTAGAAAAACAAAAAATACTCGAATTAAATTACTTTGCTACCTACCACATGCTTCTTAAAATAAAACCGCAATTAATAGATACGTATACTAAAAAAAATGAAAAATCTGCAAATCAGCTTTGTTATCTATAAGTTAATTTAAAATTTCCTTAATCGGAATTCGAAATTAAAGTTTATTATTTTCGAGATAATACAAATTGTTCTTACACGTATTGGCATTATTAAATAAAAAAAATAACCCAAACATAAATAATCATTAGGAGATTTTTACGCCTCGAACTTGTAATGATTTAAAACTGGTACTAATTTGCAATCAGGCGGGTCCGTTGTTTTATTTTTCGTGGCTTTGTAGTCCGGTAAAAATAAAAATTTCTTTACAAAAAATTTGTTAATATTTGTTGTATGATAGATCTAGGAAACTTTTTTAAAAATATTTTTTCGGAAAGCAATTTTTTAAATATCATATTTTTCGAAAAATATTTCTTGTTAGTTACTAAACATAATATCACGTGTGAGTCATTGTCAAATCCGGAAAATCCGTTTATGCAATTAGAAATCCGTTTATGCAATTAATTTTTATTCTACTGCGTGCATCATTATACAAACCCTTGATTTTTGTCAGATTTGTTCTACTCTGATTTCACAAAGTGTGGGAAAGAGACAAAAATGTTTATATCTTTGTTTAAAATTTTACTTAACAAGGGTTATATTAAATATACAATTAATGAATTGCTAAAATTTTGAATTCATTTTTTTCTGTTTTAAATCTGCTTTTATTCTATGACCTATGCTAAATTTCAGCTCTTAACGTTCTTGGAGAAAGAGGACTGTGACAGGTAGACACCGAGTGGATTTCGTGTGTTCGGTTTGTTTAAATTTTGGTGCAGAATAATAAATATTAACTATAAACAAGAAAGGGCATTAAAAAGTCAAACGCTTAAGTCATATTAAGTTAATTATTGTTTTCTTTAAAACATGCTTAATAAATAAATTATTCTAATTAATATATAACTAATAATACTAATGCCATAGACTAAATAATACATAGAGGAATATGGGCGTGTAATAAAAATGGACCAAAACCCCGGTCTCCTTTGAGATATTTTAGGTGTTTACTGGTTTATGGCTTAGGAATTTGTTTGTCCACCATGATATATATATATATATATATATATATATATATATATATATATATATATATATATATATATATATATATATATATATATATATATATATATATATATAATGTTGGACAAACAAACTTTTACACGATAAACTAGTAAATCCACCAAATGTCCCAAGGGAGACCCGCTTTTCGGTGCACACTATTGTTCGTCGATGTATTATTTAGTCTATTAACCTTCGTTAAAAATGTTGGAAATAATGACAAAAGCGTCCAAGTTTTAGAGCACATTTACCGTCCTTTGAAACTTGGTCAAAAGACAAAGGACGTGTCAAGCAACTCCCAATTTTGCTTTCTCTAAGTGCAACTACAGAGTTTTCTGTTCATATTTTTTTTGCTTTTTGATTAATATGTTTTAAATTTTGTTATTTCCCAAAAGTTAGTTACAATTTCGTATTTGTGGTACTTCTCATATAACCTGACGTAATTTTGATATTCCTTGAGTTTGCTTGGGTGTACAATAGTGTACATACTTGCACGTCTTGCAGCATGTAAATGTATGCTTTGTCGGTGTATTAACGGTCGACTATACCTTTCAATTTTTGATGATTTTCTCTCAGTGTAATAAGCGACATTACCGTCACTGAAAACGGTCCCCTTGATAGCAAAGGAACCGACACACTCTTTAGCTTCTGTGTGGTTGACAAATTCTGTGTAATGGGGCTGACGTTAAAGGTGTTGTGTTTTGAAGACAAAAAGATATAAAGTACGGAAAATTAATATAAATACTTTGAGATACCGGTAGATACATACCTGGGGTTCAATTAATTATTCCGGTGCTGGAATCCTTATATTTGTAAACAGTACTATCCTGATATTTGTAAAGTACTAATAAATTTAAAGTCCCAACCTTTTTGCATATTATCGCAGCGATAAAATGAAACAAATCACAGCATTAAATTTATTCAGATGTTTACCGTACCTATGGTATACGAATCAGAATTTTATTATGTTTCATGGTGGTCTACATAAACCCATGTTGTTAATTGCATGCTCACCATTTTTGTCACTTCTCCGAAGAGGTAAACATGGATTATAGTCCAGTCGCTTAACGCAAAGGTACGGTAAGGTGTGGAAAATATTTATGTTCTTATAAAAGTTGCTGTTCGGGCGTTTGTTTGGATATCTGTTGGGGTATTTAATATACATGTATCATCTTAGCTCGAAGAAGTTCTCAATAATATCGTTCACATTTTAAACGATAGCTAAAGCTCGTTTCAAGCTCTTTCGCTGACGTATTGCCTGCAATAAACTATTATCGACACGGGCACGGACAAGCCCTAATAGAATAACAGGTAAAGATAATTTTAATATAATCAGTAAATGGTATGCATTCTTTTTTTAATACCTGGTTTAATATTTTCAAAAAATTTTAGTTTATATTGTATCCAATTTTATGCTAGAATGATGACAGAAAAAACAATTGAATAAGAATTCACCCTCTCGGTCAGTTCCATGGACAGTTTACACCAGAACATATTTTAGTGATCACAATATTCATCTTTTCTTTCCTGATAATCATGGAGGAATCAGATTTCTTTTTATCCGTGTTGGCGAAAGTGCATTACACACACAAAAAAAAGATTTGTTCAAATTTTTATCGCACCTTCTTTGCTTGTGGAAGTATTGCTGGTTATATACTTCGAAAGATTAGTCATCGCGAAATTATCTTTTTCCTGATAAAATTCCCAACGAATCCGATTTGTTTCTATCCTTGTTAGCAAAAGGGGCATTAGTAAAAGACAAATAAAAACGATGTTGTTGCCAATAAAAAAGAATAATCAAGCATTTTATCATAGTCGGCTTTGTTTGTGCAAGTATTCCTGGTTGTCTACTGTGAAAGTTTAATCGGAACTGTCATAAAAACCAAATTTCTAACCTGAATTTTTCTTCAAGTGTCATCAGTACAAAAGCAACCTGATTTTTGTTATTAAACAGTAGCAAGCATTTTTGATAACAACATAATGTCATAGCATAAGTACAATACATGCTACCCTGAAATGCATAATTCTGGAAAGAATCTGGAAGCAAGTACTAAAACCCAACTACGAAAAAAGGGTGGTAGTAAATTTTCTGTCCCGGAAAAAAAAACGAACAAGCATCTTTAAACGAGGCAGTTATTGATTTGATTCTGTGTAGGCAGTAGAACAAAATGTAACTTAATATACAACAAGAACAAGAATGTCAAATCGCTATAAATTAATATAGAACTGATCAAAAATCGATGAGCGAAACAAATCAAACAAGAAGGCAAGAGCGTATCGCATAAGCACATCGTCCCGAATTAACTTGTAAAATCTGCACATCAAAGAGAATCTTTTAACAAAGATTAAAAAGCTGATAGTGAAGTAAATGTAGCGTTACGGCCAACAGGTTTAATATGCCTTTGATGTTATTAAAATTTAAGCTTCCTTTAACAGGCGCAAATGCTGGAATCAAGCAAAAAAATATTAACTCGATTAACGGGAAACTGGGTTAAATTAATCATGGCATTTAGTTAATTACTTTTTATTGACATCGAAGTATCTTATTCGAAGGCAATTTGTAATTTATTGAAATTTAAGTATAGGCCTAAATAGGCCAAGCAATAGAGCGATTTGTCGTGACATTAATACTATTAGAAAACCGGCTGTGCGTCATCTAAAAGACGATCCGTAGATGATTGCTGTTATATTTCCAACTCTGAAATTTTTTCCATTAATTTGTTATAAACATTTTTAAACAAAAAAAAACGCATTTTTTTAGTTGTTTGCTTATAAAATGGAAAGTAATGAAGCAATCTTAATGGTGTAAATGGGCGATTTGTAGAGAATCAAAATACGAACAAAATGAGAGGCGAACGTCCCGATAGGATAAGTAGCAACGGAGAAAATCCGGAGAAACCGGAAAATTAACAGTTTTTTTAAAAATTCATAAATGGGCCATTTTTAAATCTAGAGGGCTCAAACTTTGGGAAAAATTAGCAACTGATGGCTACTTTATGTGTGCAAAACCTCGACGCTGTCCGACGATTAGTTTTGCCACAATCGTCATTTTAATTTTTCAGTACACTATTTTGCAACAGGTCTGGATGCTCTATGGATCGTCCGATTTTAACTATTGAATCGGATTTGAAAAGTACAAGTTTAATTGAACAAAATGTATATTTTAATTTTTCCATAAAATTCTACGAAACCGGTTGAAAATGCACGTAAAGATGCGTGAAAATGGCCGAGCGCGCGAAAGCGGTCGAGTAGTGGGGAGAGCAGAGGAGAATATATAATATATAGTAATATATCTGTGCAACTACTGCAGCGATCTTATTCGCACTTTTTTTCATTTTGGGGTAACTGTAGTCGGGAATGCGGATTTTGGACGTGGATTTAGTGTACAGTTAAAAATGAAGCTACTACGGCATGTTTTTTAATAAAAATCGATATATTTGTACTGTTTTTTACATAATAAAATTTTTGTTACTGTATTTTGAATATTATACTTCCTCAATATTAAAATCAATATTCGGAATTCGCTCTTCTATTACTATATACATATTCTCCTCTGCTCGCCCCACTACTCGACCGCTTTCGCGCGCTCGGCCATTTTCACGCATCTTTACATGCATTTTCAACCGGTTTCGTAGCATTTTATGGAAAAATTAAAATATACGTTTTGTTCAATTAACCTTGTACTTTTCAAATCCGTTTCAATAATTAAAATCGGACCTGTTGCAAAATAGTGTACTGAAAAATTAAAATGACGATTGTGGCAAAACTAATCGTCGGACAGCGTCGGGGTTTTGCACACATAAAGTAGCTACAAATTACTACTTTTCCTCAAAGTTTGAGCCCTCTACGTTTAAAAATGGCCGATTTATGAATTTAAAAAAAACTCTTAATTTTCCGTTTTGTCCGGATTTTCTCCGTTGCTACTTATTCTACCGGGACGTTCGACCTCTCATTTTGTTCGTATTTTTATTCTCTACAAATCGCCCATTTACACCATTAAGATTGCTGTTATATTATTAAATTTATGTTACACTGTATAATACTACTACCAGTCGTAATCAACAATGATTGTCATTGTCATTAGAGAGAAATAGAATTGTTGATATACGAACAGTTTGTTTACAATAAATATCATAATAAAACATGGTGTCAGGCGAGAGGGGCCACTAATTAAAGCAGTGTTAGAAGACAGAAGAACGCAGAAATAATGGAAGAAGAATACAGAATAAAATTAAAAGAGATGGAGCAGATGATTATGACCTTAAAACTAGAACAAACAAAAAATGCCGTTGCTATCACAAATAATGTTCCACTGCCACGAGGAATCGATGTAAAAAACGGGGATTTAGTAAAAAATGTTGAACATTTTAAACAAATGTGGAACAACTACTTAATAGCAAGTGGATTACACAGACAGTGTGATGAAGAAAAGATTGCTGTACTCCTAATAGCTATTGGAGAAGACTGTTTTAGATTATACCAAAATTTTCCGATTCAAAATGATGAAAAGAAAAACTGTGAGACATTATTAAAAGCCATTGAAAGAAATTTAACACCTCAAGTAAATAAAAGACATGAAAGAGCTATTTTTAACACTGCAATACAAGAGGAAAATGAAAGTATCGATGAATATATCAACAGATTAAGAGGTTTGATTAAAAACTGTCAATATGGTGATATGCAAAATGAGTTATTATTAGACAGAATAATTGTTTCAATTAAAGATATAAAGTTAAGACATAGGCTATGGGAAGAAAAAGATGTTACTTTAGAAAAAGCAATCAACATATGCAGAGCTGCAGAATTAGCTGAAAAGCAACTGAGAGACTTAAATAATCTAAATAAAGAAGAGGCACAAGTTAAGAAAATAAGAGGTGAAAGTCAATCATATCTAAGAAACAACAAACCAAGTTATGAAAACAGAAAAGAAATAGGAAATAGATCAAGAACATATTATGAAAAAACGAAGTGCAATTTCTGTGGATACTCACATGAATTTAGCAAAGGGAAATGTCCAGCATTAGGTCAGATATGCAGAAAATGTAATAATAGAAACCATTTTGAAAGAATGTGCAGAATAAAAAAAACACGACATGAGTTAAAGGAAATATATGACACAAGCGACAGTGAAGTCGATGAAATTTTGAAAATTGGAGATAATATTTTAAAATGTGATATATATTTTATAACAGATAAAGAAAATAATGATATTAAGTTAGTAGAATGTCAAATGGATACTGGTGCATCATGTAATGTAATTGGGATTCAAAATTACTGCGACATTTTAAACATGAACAGTCCGAAATTATTACAAACTAATACAAAACTTAAGTGTTTTGGTGGCTTTATAGTAAAACCAATAGGAAAAATCAACGTTCAATGTCTACATAATGGAAAAATAAAAACACTAGAGTTTCAAGTAGTATCAAATCCACACATTCCGCTTTTATCTGAAAAGACATGTCGTGAGCTAGGACTTATTCAGATTTGTCAAGAAATTAGCACAGATGTAACCAAATCTCAACAAGAAATAAGATTACAACAGAAAAGTAAAGAGATTATAAAGAAATATGAAGATGTATTTTCTGGAATTGGAAAACTGGAAGGCGAAATTACATTAGAGATTGACAAAAAAGTTACACCTAAAATTCAGACACCAAGAAGAATTCCAATGAAATTAAGAGATGAACTGAAACAAAAACTAGAGGAAATGGAAAATAATAAAATTATTTCGAAAGTAGAAGAACACACAGAATGGACAAGTAATATTGCATTAGTAAAAAGGAATGACAAACTAAGAGTATGCATAGATCCATTAGAGTTGAATAAAGCTTTAAAAGATATTAAATACCAAATGCCAAAAATTGAAGAAATTTTACCAGAACTTCAAGACGCAAAAGTATTCTCTACATTTGACTGCAAAAATGGATTTTGGCAGTTAGTTTTAGACGAAAATAGCAGTAAAATGACAACTTTTTGGACTCCATTTGGTAGATACAGATGGCTGAGGTTACCATTTGGAATAAAACCAGCTATGGAAATATACCAGAAAAGACAACATGAAGTACTTCAAGGGCTCAAAGGAGTAGAAGTTATGGCCGACGATATTATACTATTTGGAAAAGGGAAAACAAAAGAAGAAGCATTAGCAGACCACAATAGAAATTTAGAAGAATTGCTAAAAAGACTTAGAAATGTAAACATGAAACTAAATAAAGACAAAACCAAACTATGTAAAAGTGAAGTTAAATATTTCGGACATTTACTAACAGAAAACGGGGTAAAACCAGATCCATCAAAAGTTGAAGCGATAAAGAAGTTAGCAGCACCAACTAATCTTGACGAATTAAAACGTTTGCTAGGAATGGTATCATATTTAAGCAAATTTTTGCCAGAATTTTCGAAGAAAGTTCAAAGTTTAAGAAAATTGTCAAATAGTGAAAAGTTCGAGTGGAACAAAATACACGAAGAAGAATTAAAAAAATTGAAGCAAGATATAAGCAAGGAAAATGTTCTCAAATATTTTGACTCATCAAAACAAGTCACTATACAAACAGATGCATCTTCTTTTGCCATAGGATGCACGTTAATGCAAGAAGGACTACCAGTATGTTATGGATCAAGAGTACTAACGAAAACAGAAATAAATTATGCTCAGATAGAAAAAGAAACACTAGCAATATTGTTCGCTTGTAATAAGTTCGATCAATACATAGTAGGAATGAATGAAGTAATCATAGAGACAGACCATCAGCCTTTGTTAACAATATTTAAAAAACCATTATGCAATACCCCTAGAAGAATACAGAAAATGTTAATGACTCTACAAAGATATAATATTAAACTAAAATACAAAAAAGGAAAAGAAATGTATATTGCAGATACATTGTCAAGATTAACCAAAGAAGACACAACAGCCTATGAAATATACTCGTTTGAAAATATTAAAGAAATATCAGATATTAATCCGTTAGAATATTTAAAAATTTCTGATAAGACTATTATAGAATTACAAAATGAAACTGAAAGGGACTATGAGATGCAAGATCTCAAGGAAGTTATTATTAAAGGGTGGCCAGAAAATAAACAGACTATGAAACAAAACTTACATAGATACTGGAAGTATAGAGAAGAATTAACTATATTTGAAGGCATAATACTAAAACAAAATAGAATTTTGGTACCATTTGAACTAAGAAAAAATATTTTAAGAAAACTACATTCAAGTCATCAAGGTATAGAAGCCACAATTAACCTATCACGAGATTCAGTCTTTTGGCCGAATATTACAAATGATATTAAAGAAACAATATCAAACTGTGATACATGTATGAAATATTCAAATAATCAACAAAATCCTGAAATGATATCACATACTGTACCTAGACTCCCATTTGAAGTAATAAATATGGATGTCATGGAAATAGATAAAAGAAATACGAGGGCAAAATATTTAATAACAGTTGATCAATATTCAGATTTTTTTGAAATAGACAGAATTAAAGACTTAACTGCAAAATCAATAATTGATATATGCAGAAAGAATTTTGCTAGACATGGTATACCAAAAATATGTGTGACTGACAATGGAACAAATTTTCAAAATAAAGAATTTACGAAATTCGCTAAAGAATGGAATTTCATACACAAAACTTCAAGTCCCCACCATCAACAAGGAAATGGTAAAGCCGAGGCTTCTGTAAAGATTGCAAAACAGTTAATAAAAAAATCTGAAGAAGACGGAACAGATTTTTATAGGAATCTTCTAATTTGGAGAAACACACCAAATAAAATAGAATCAAGCCCTACACAGAGACTATTTTCAAGAAGAACAAGGAGTGATATACCTATGATACCCTATTTATATGAACCAAATGTAATAAAAAATGTCCATGAGAAAATATCAGAAAGAAGAAACATTTCAAAAGAATATTATGATAGAAAAAGTACACAAATTCAAGAATTAAAAGAAGGCGATTTTATTTATTTCAAGAAGAATGCAACATCTGATAAATGGATACCCGGAACAATAGTAAAAAAATATGATACTAGATCATATATCGTAAAAAATAAAAGTAACGACATGGAGTACAGAAGAAGTAGAGTACACATCAAACTGTATAACACTCAAATAAAAAATCCAGAAAAAGAAAATATTAAAGAACAAACCAAGACATGTGACTACAAATATATTGATAGTGACACAGATAGAGAAACAAACAAGTTTGAGAATGATAACGAACAAGACATACAGGAAGATCAAATGACTAAAAAGGTTAACAACAAATCAAAACATGAAGTAGAAGCCGGACGTGAAGTGGAAGAGGAGCGAGAACAGGATCAATTTGCAAACAACACAAATGAACCACAACCATCCACAAGCAGGTGTCAAAGAAAAATAAGACTGCCAGACAAATTCAAAGACTTTGTTCTATAAAAAGGAAATGTTATATAATTAATTTTTTGTTATAATTAATTTTTGTTATGTTGTATAATATTAGTCAAACACTTCATTTTGTGAAAAAGAGAAGATGTTATATTATTAAATTTATGTTACACTGTATAATACTACTACCAGTCGTAATCAACAATGATTGTCATTGTCATTAGAGAGAAATAGAATTGTTGATATACGAACAGTTTGTTTACAATAAATATCATAATAAAACAATTGCTTCATTATTTTTCATTTTATAAGTAAAAAACTAAAAAAAATAGCGATTTTTTGCTTAAAAATGTTTATAACGAATTACTGGAAAAAATTTCAGAGTTGGAAATATAACAGGAATCATCTACGGATCGTCTTTCAGATGATGGCACAGAGGGTTTTCTAATAGGATTAATGTCAAAAAATCGCTAATATTTCGCTCTGTTGCTTGGCCTACTACTGAACCAAATATTTAGGGTAAGAGATTTTCAACTTTTTAGGCGACTTTATGCACATTGAAAATACCATCCACTGGAAAACCTAAAAGCTGTATCAATTTTTTTTCTCAAACATGCATATATTTTTGAATTAGGGCAATAACAACAAATAAGTAGAAAGTAATTTTGAAAAGTTGTTTACAATTCTGAGATATGTACATAAATGAATATATTTTCTGCACGCTCGGTGACACTGTAAGCCATTGTGAAATTGAAATTCATTTATTTCCAGATTCTAAAGTCATTACAAACCCAAAAAAAAAATATTTTGAAGAAAATTACTAGGTTAATTTAGCTACAAAAAATGTTTCCTTTTCGGTGTAATTTATTACAATTTAAAAAGCAGCCATGTGTCCTTAGTGAAAAGTGACGTCAGGAGATCAGCAAAAATCTACATGTGAACGTAAAGCATAACCTAAAGTCGAACAGGATTGATTTTCTTGGAAACAGTGAGAGGGAGAGAAATCGAATTTTTTGGGTTGATAGAGGAATAGTTCAACTAGCGTCGGTAAAAAATTCAGTTATTCAGGATGTTTGGTTTCGGAGCTATTAAACGTCAAAGTCGAAACAGGTCGCAAATGTGAATTAAATCGATGTAAATTTTCGGAGGTTGTAGGGGATCCGGAGCTTCAGAACTCCACTGAAACTGGTGAGGATCAGACAATGGCAAGTAATTCTTTTGAATTTTTTTAGGTCGAAAAATGCTATTTCCAGACCCCTCTTTGGTACCTAATAACTCGAAAACAAAACGTCAGATCGAAAAACGGATTAATAAGTGAAACTTTAAAATCTCAAATACTTTTTTGCAATAAGTACATTTACCTTAACCTAAAATCACTGGAAAATGGACATATTTGGAAAAAACTGGAAATTTAGATTTTTGACCCAAATATTTCACGGTTTTTAATTTTTTGTGGGGTCAAAATGGTTCAAATTAAAATTCCATATACGTCATCAGAAAGAGCTCGTCAAAGTACATGTTATCCATATTCTTTAGTTTGTTCATTCTCTATAGGAAGGGAACAATCGCCGATTCAATTTAGATTTTTTTACTTTTTTTGCCCTCGACATCGGTACATTTGAAGCACACTGTATTTTTTCCTATCTGCTTTTTTCCCAATTTTTCAACAGTATCTTATAAAGGGATAATCACACTGTAAAATGACTACCGAATGGGTCATCCAGGAGCGTATTTAAGGGGTAAAAATAGGATTTTCTTGATTTTTTTCCGACAAATTATATTTTTAATCGACATTATTCCACACTGTTTACCCTATTTAGTGATTCTTTTGGTTTATTTTATCCGTTAATTATCTAAGAATACCTCCCACTAAGTTAAATCGCTTATTTATTCGGTAAAGTTATAAATAAATAGGTTTATTTGCATCGGGGACATCTAAAATTTGAAAATTTTTGAATTTTCGAAGATTGCCATGAAAATAAAGAATTACAGTTTATTTACTCGAAATTATTGAGTTGATATGTCAAAATTTCGCTGAAATGCCAATTTTTTTTGCAAAATTGAAAGGTTCCTGGACCGATTTCGGCTTGAAGTATACATGAATAAGATTTTAGGAACCTTCTACTTTAAGTGCAGGGATATTTCATTGGATGAGTTACCCATTAAATACCATTTTTATTGAGTTTTCGATGACTCTACAACACTGGAATTCGCCATGTACTCATGATGAGTCATAAGTTCAGTTTTGACGACACAGCCAACGGGATCACGTTTTACAAGTTTCGAAATTCGCGCGAAAATTTGCAGTTTTAAATCCTTTTTTTGTTAATAAAGACCAAAATAAATGGATAAGAGCAACCGCCATAAACTTTTAATTTACGTAGAGAATATAAAAAAATATATTTCAGATTTATTTGGGTTATATGCATATTCCCTATTACGAGTTAGTAAGTGTCTTCTACCGAGCAAGAATATTTGTGGCAAAATGAGTATTGTTAAGGTGCAAAACTAAGTATTGTATACTATTGTTTGCACAATCATATTAATCTTTATGAAAAAATACAACTGGCCTAATTGGTATGAAATGTTGAGCGTTCGTAACATTATAATGGGTTGTGCGGAGTCATTATGTCTCTGCTATGCAACGGTTCATGGTAATAATTGTTGTTACTGTCAGTTCGAATTTGCCGATTCCGATTATTCAAGAAAAATTGATACAGCGTAATAGAATAAATCTAAATGCTGAGATGTTTGGGGAAGAAAGTATTAATGAAGCAGAAAATATTGATATTGAAATCGAGGAAGGATGGAGAGCCGGTTGTTTACAGCTGAACCCACTACTGGTTGCTAGAAAAAATAATAATCATTCAGTAAAATCAACTTACAGTTTCTGTCAGTACTAACAGTACGTGACAAAAGAATGATTGTGAATATAATAAGTTACAGACTTCGTCTTCAAAGGTCTACGGCATCTCTCTACTTTGTCACACACAGCTGGAACAAGTACTTTCAAAAATACTAAATTGTTGCCCCTAATAACTCCTTTGACCAGGATGGAATGCTGTACTCTTCAAAAAACTTATGTTTACTCCCAAACTCAATTAATATAGCTTTCTTTATCGGAATCAATGCTGGCATACCACAGCACTGACGCTAACCCCAGTCCAATTTTTTTTTATATGAAGCTAGCCCTATAACCTATAATCTTGGATGTAAATATGTAGGTTAAGGTCTTTAAATTTTGTGGTATTAATATTAGGTTTGTTGTCTTTACTGTTTAATATGAAGTGTTTTGGTAAACATTAACTCTGGTACAATCACTCTCTACCCCCTACATCCCACGACGTGACATTTTAGTGGAAGCGCCATGTCTTAGTCGTATATATTCGACAATATCTTCCATTTTGTCTTTTTCTCATTAACATTTGATTTCAAAATTTTATTTACAAAAATTACTTACTTACTTACTTAATCCTGGGCCTTTCTACGTGTAAGGATATTTGAGTTGAGTTCTATATCTCCATCGCTTTCTGTCCTGTGTAAGGTATTCATTTTTCTTCTTTCCTTCTCTTAAGGCCGATTTATAAACTTGACGTTTGCGGTTTGCGTTCGCCGTTCAAAGTTAAATGCACTGAAATACCTAACACCATTTATATTTGCCGTTGACGCTGCCGACTGCCGTTGGCGTTGACGTTGGGTGCCGTTCGAGTTAACTCAACTTTATCTTTTGACGCTGGTCGTTCGTAGCAAAACCGTAGCCAATTGCCAACAACCAATCAAAAGCTTCGTACCTGGTGGCGTGATATTTGTTTACACATATATACACAAAATTATTCCAAGGGATGCTAATAAACTTTCTGTATCCTCATCCATTTTAAACAAAAACACTCCTCACAAAAACAAAACAAATAAATAGACAAAAATAGGTTATGATATGCTGTCAGCGTCAGCTGTTATGTCAACGGTGGCCAACCTTCAACTTCAAGTTTATAAATACCATAATTCGACTTCTACGAACGTCAACAGCAAACTGCAACGGCAACGGCGAACGCAAACGCCGCAAACGTCAAGTTTATAAATCGGTCTTTATTCTGTCAAACCATCTTGTTCTTGGTCTTCCCTTCTTATTTTTCCCGGCACTCGCGTTTCGAACACTCGCTTTGTAAGTCTATCATCTGACATTCGACACACATGACCTATCTTCACCGGGTGATTTGCCTAGTTTTAACGTTCTTATTGACTCGTCTATTTCTTCTTTACTTATGTTAACTGTTTCTTGTTCGTCCTTTGTTTCTTCCTTTTCCTCCTCTTGGTTTTGTATTGCTGTGTATGTATACTCTTTAAAATATTCTCTTCAACGCCCCATTATTTTATCTTCTTCTGTTATTATGTTGCCATCCTTGTCTCTTACATTCGGCATATTGTATTTCATTTTATTTCTAAGTTGTTTTAGTGTACCATAACATAGTTTTTGCTTTTCTCTATAGCTTTCTGTCATTTTTTGTCCAAACTTTTCCCATGATTTCTATTTACCTCTTTGATTGCAATTTTAAGAAGAAAGTATATTTTCGAAAACAGTGTTTTTGATAAAATATCTATATCTTCGACAAATCTTTTGTTTTTTTAAATATTTTTCCAGAATTTTTCGTTAATCCAATATTAGTATCGATAACTGCAAAGTATTTTATGAAACATATTAAAGTAAAAACCTTATATATGTATTTTTTATTTCCAAATCCGGGTCTCGTTTTAAGGAGGATTGTCTAAACCTAAACTCTCCCATCTAATTTCAAATCCTCACATATACGAGCTTCAAAAATAAATGCATTTCCTTACGAGGTGTAAGACATCCAGTTAAAATTGAATAACCTCAATTTGTCCCTTTCAGTTTTCCTACGTTTTTGGTGCGTTTGATAAGAGACTTTTCTTGAGTTCCGTATCCCGACAAATTGTTTTATCAAAGCTACATTTCGCCATGCGTTACACAAGCGATAGAGTACGGGAGACTTTCTCTGATAGAAATAATTTTTCTACTTCACGGCCCTTTTTGATCTCATAATAAAATACCGGATTTGATAAAGTTATAATAGGGGAAGAACGAAGGAGAGCTTTTGTTTTTTAGGTGAATTTATACGTATGCGAGAATGCTTTTTTAAAGAAATGATAAAATTTAATATAACTGTAACAGTCCAAATTTGAAGTCATTATTATATAACAAGTTGTTGTCGTGTAGAAGTGAAGTTTTATGCCATCGTGAAGTACTTTTTACTCAACCAGAATGGTTGAATACTTTTATATCGTGGAATATAATATAGTTCATGCATATGTCAATAGCTGGCGCTGGAGTATTTGAATTATAAAAAAGACCCTGTGATGTGATGAAAACCACTTCAACGATAAACTAAGACGTTCAGATTCACTAAAACGGTTTAAGATTTCGTACTGGCTTAAATTAAGATCTTCTAGTTGATCATTTAGATTTTGACAGGTTTATCCTGTCACTGTTAATGAGTCGTCGTTAAAAACGTATGAGTTATTCTAATATTTCAGCTATTTGATTGGTTTCCAAATGATTTTCGTCTTGAAACGTGTTACCAGAGAAAAACCAAGACAGAGAGAAGAATATCTCCTACTGATTTCATTCATAAATACGATTTGTTTTCTATGGCCTCCAAAGCGGCCTGACGCACTCGACTACCGACGTATGTAGCCACGCGTTAAAAACAGAATAGCCCGTCCGTATAAACGGTATAAAGCACAGTGAGAGTGAGTATTGAGACGCGCCGCGCCGCAGAAAACTCTCTGCTTGCCGTGTTGCTACCGCACTGGCTATGTCGGGGTGTATTGTGAGAATTCCACGCGCCAATCTCGGGGTGTTGCCGTTTAAAGGCCATGGCGTTGTCGAGCTGGCGGGAAGAAGATTAATATTCTTCTCTCTGTCTTGGTTTTTCTCTGGTGTTACTAGAATGAATTTAGTTTTATTATTATGGAGAGTACGTACCAAAATTGCCCTTTTCTTTATAAATTTGCAAAAATCCGCACACAAAAATTCATAGTACAAAGCGTGACCTACGAAGGTCTTGCGATATGGGAAAAACTTTTCATGAAAGTTGAAAAAAAAAGACTTTGGATAAAAAAGTTCTGCATATTAATAAACTTAGGAATCCCTATGGAAAAATCTAGATAGTATACAGGGTAGCGACAAAAGCCTAAAATATACCCAAGAATAAAGTACCCTTATTTAACAAGATACAAAGAAATGCTATTTTATATAATTATTTGGAATCATTTGTTCTCTCTAAATACGAATTCACAGCCACCTACGAATGAAATTAAGAGTTTTAATATAAAACAAAAAATGTATTACTTATTAAGAAAGAATAAATTTACAAAATTTAAACTTCAATATAGCCGCCTTCCTTTTCCATGAATTTTATTGTTAACTTAAACAACTTTGAAATAGCTTTTCTCAAAACAGCTTCCTTTAAATATTCCCAAAGAAAGTAATCGAGTGGGTTCAGATCCGGCGACCTCGCAGGCCAATGATTTTCTGAAAATTTTTATAACCAACACCCCTGGGACATTTCCAGAAGAAACTCGTTAACACCTCGGGAACTATGGCATGGCGCAATATCACGCTGATTCCATAAATTATTTCTAATGTTAAGTGGAAGGCCATTAACAAAGCCAAACAGCTGATTCCTCAAAAATGTATGGTAAATATCCGGCGTTATATTGTCTCGGAAGAAAAATAGGCCTATTAGTTGGTTATCTAAAATGCCGCACACACATTTGTCTTAAATAATACTGATCTCGACACTGGATAACAAATCCCGGATTAGCTGTACTCCACCAACGACAATTTTGGGAGCTAACTACTCCATCTGATGTAAAACATGCTTCATCATAAAATATGATTTTTTTTCAAAAAGACGGGTCATCTTCATGCATACCTTGATACTAAACCGAAAGATCAAACCGAATATTAGAGTCTCCAGGTTTCAACGTGTGGACAAAGATAGGTTTGAATGGATGAAAATAATTTGCTTTAAAAACTCTTCCAGCAGTGGATTTACAGAGCGTCTATCGTTTCTACTAAAAATTATTAAACCGATTTGAATCTTTTTCACCAAAAGCAAGAGGCCAATTTTTATGGTAAGATATAGGGTACGCCACAAATGTCACTGCTCAATAATACATAAAGGATACACCTTATAAGCGAACGAAGCTGTAGGTAAAAGCTAGTTTAAAATAAAGGTAAAAGATAAAAGTAGCACCAAAAACTGTTATATCAAAAATCGCGACATAAATCTAAAACGAATAAATTATCAGGCGCATTTTTTAAGCATTATCAAAACGTTGACATATGACATCAGAAAATATGTTAACGGTTTAAATAAAATAACAAAAACATAAAAAAGTTGTGTTCCACTTCAACACTCGTTTGACTTACATAAATTTAAGCCGTCGCGTCGGTTTGTCGATGACGTCGAAAATTAATATTCATCGTTTATCATTTAATTAATCTTTTGGCAATGTGTTAAAATGGTTTTTCCCTTTTTATTATTTTTTATTTTTCCTCTTGGTCTCTTAATGCTCTTATTTTTATTGGGCACATAAACTATTTTCGAAAACTCAATTTTCGAAGACATAATTTTTTAAAATCAAGAAATTCTGAAACAAAATTTGTGAAAATAAATAATTTCGAAAATATTTTTCAAAAAAATAAGTTCTCTAATATCGAGGTTTTCAAGAATATTTTCTAATAAACGATTTTGTAAAAATTTGTGACTACTTTAAATAGCAAATCTTGTTTAACAGTTACTCAGTTAGTGAATGTTTTTGGGTTTATTTTATCCGTTATCTAAGAATACCTCCCACTAATTTAAATCGCATATTTTTTCGTTAAAGTTTATAAATAACTAGGTTTATTTGCAACTTGAAAATTTTAGAATTTTCGAAGATTGCCATGAAAATAAACAATTGCAGTTTATTTACTCGAAATTATTAAGATACGATGTGTCAAAATTTCGCAATAATGACAGTTTTTGTTGCAAAATTCAAAGGTTCCTGCACCGATTTCGGCTTATTCGGCTTAATCGGCAATGGCATGAATTTTAGGAACCTTTTTACTTTAAGTGCAGGGATGAGTTACGCATTAAATGCCATTTTTATTGATTTCTCAATGACCCTACAATACTGGAATTCGCCATGTAGTCATTATTAGTCATAAAAACACTGATGACAGCCAATGGGATCACGTTTTACAAGTTTCGAAATTCGCGCGAAAATTTGCAGTAGAATATCCTTTTTTTTTGTTAATAAAGGCCAAGATAAATGAACAACAGCTTCCGCCATAAACATATAATTTATGTAAAGAATACAAAAAAGAATATTTCAGATTTATTTGGGTTATATGAATATGAATATTCCCTATTAACATCATTACTAACGTAACGAAACCCTTTAGCAATAGAAGGGAGTTTTCATTGTAAATAAATTAAAAATAGAACAGTGTTCTACTTTGGGCATTACTGTTTGCCTTGAAAAACTGAAACTAGTTCTCTTCGACAATTCCTTCTCGATTTTGTCGGTGCTGGTAAAGCCAATTTTACCGTAAATCAAACAGATGTCGACAAGATTGTAGACTACAGGAATGAGGTTTAGCTGGATTAAGATGAAAAACCTTAAATACCTATACTTTGTAAGATACGCTACGTTGCTGCGAATGCATAGTTTGTCAGATCTAAATCCAACAGACTAAACGAGATCTGTAGTAGTCTGATCTCCGCAATGTGTCTGTATAAATTTAGATCACAAACCATAAAGCGGTAACGATACTATGCAGTATATCCCTGAAGATGGGGACAATCCCTCAGAACCTTTCTAGTAAAGCCACAGTAATAATAAAGATTTCTTCTTACGAGATATTGCCCTCTATAATTGGCATTTTGAAATAGTTTTTTTTGTAATAACTTTTAAAACACTGAATATTCTTTTGTGTATTGTGCATTAAATAAGATTGCATAAATTAATGGTAGAGAATGTGTTCTAACTTTAATCAGTGCACAGGAGCCGAACTAATTCTGACAGTCATAACCTCAAAAACTTTGGCTTCAGTGGACTTGATGAACTTCAAGCACTTAACAATTTCTAATGCAAAGAATGCAGTTTTTCTATAAAAAAAGATCGTACCTCATTTGTGTGGTATCCAAGCTATAATTTTGCTTATTGCCACCACTTCAGTTCAAATTGGTTTTAATAAAGTTTTTTTCTATGAAAAAATGTCACTCTAGATATGATAAATCAAGTTGACAGCATTACCTTTTCTTTGTGTGTTTGTTATCTCGGCGTGATAACTGCTTGAAAAAATATTTTTCCATGAGTTTCATGAGTTAACGCTCAACAGAGCGAGTGTAGGGAGTTTGGAGACCGTGACGTCATACTGCGAGCATATCAGGATGACGCAACTTGAACGCTGTGGAGTGAGAACACAACATAACCTCAGAAATTCAGTTTTCTGTTACTGTCAAAGAAAATTCTTGTGTCAGTTGTCTTGCAACTTTGTTTATGTCCTTAGTATTCTTACTATACACAATACCATACTATTTTATAGATGCTAAACATCGGATAATCATTTTCACATTGCTTATGGACTTAATGGATTCTTTAAACTTCGACTTCCACAATTTACGGAGTAAGCAATATCTAGCCCTGCTTTATTAGATAGATACAAAAGACTTTCTATGGCTTCTCTATATGGAAAATGTCCTTCAATTGTCTTCTGTATTTTTTTTATTATAACATCATTGGAGTGTCTGCTTTCTTGGCATTTTCCGTACCACATTTTTCTAAAACTGTTTGATTTTACGTTTAATAAAACCTTTCTAAATTTGCATAAACCTGTTTTTATGACAGCATCAACTGACTACTACAGATTATAAAATATATTTTGATGAATTTTTATAATCACTGTTCTAACATTGCGCATTTCATTTTACATTAAACAGTGAAAATAAGGTTATGTTTGCTGCACACTGGCAACGCTCCATAGACTGACTCCGAGAAAAGCGGATTCGCTCGAAGTACGTATTCCATTCCATTTCGAACGAAACACGATGCCCTCGGAGTCTCTAACGGCCGTATTCACCAACCACTGATAACTTTTTATCAGTATGATAAACTACTTATCAGAGTGTTAAAGCTCATTTCCGTATTCGCCAAGCTTGTAAAGCACTTATCAGTTGGTTAAATCATCTGACAATTTGTCGGGCCAATTTCGGCCTGTTAAGGAACTTATCAATCTGATAAAGTTATGAAAAGTAAGGTTAATTTTTAATATTTTGATATGTGAAGTAGGTATATGATATTTTGTATATTTTCATATCTCGCAAAAACGTGTTTTGAAATGGAAAGAATAGATTTTCTCCATGATTTATTAGATTTTTCATCATCCTCCTCTTCAAGTAGCGACGATGAGGGCCCACGAATGCGATTGGTAAAGCCAAGAAACAATTTATTTAATGAGCTGGATGATATCGAATTTAAAAAAAGATTTAAATTGTCCAAAAATACAGTGGAGCAAGTGGCTAATATGCTGGATAATGTATTCGAGCCAATTGATCAAAGGAATCAGCCAGTATCAAAACTCAATCAAATATTGATAACTCTTAGATATTTTGCTACTGGTTCTTTTCAAATAAATATAGGAGATCATTAGTAGTGAAAGTTTGGGAGTTCACGGCCCACCGTCCACCGGTGGGATCTTATCTTGTGATCTATGACGTCATAGCTCGGCCACCTTTGCGCAGGTGCAAATTTCAAGTACGTCATCGAAGTCTACGTCACTGGATCTTACGTCAGCAAACCCAACCTGCGCGCGCAGCTGTCAAATGTCACCTGTCAACTGTCACCTGTCACTTGTCAAATGTCAAAATTAAAATTTGACATACGTCACGTATGAAGGATGACGTCATAAGACATGTGTAAAAGCATGTCAGCTGTCACCTGTCATTTAAGATCTGTCAACTGTCACCTGTCACTTATGAAACGTTAAAATAAAAACTGACATACGTCACGTGTTCAAAATGGCGTCAGAAGACATGCGTAAAAGTATGGCGGCTGTCACCTGTCATTTAAGATCTGTCAACTGTCACCTGTCACTTTTGAAACGCCAAAATTAAAATTTAACGTAGGTCACGTGTTCAAAATGGCGTCAGAAGACATGCGTAAAAATATGTCAGCTGTCACCTGTCATTGAAGACCTGTCAACTGTCACCAGTCACGTGTTAAACGTCAGAATAAAAATTTAAGATACGTCACGTATTCAGGGCGGTGTCCGAAGACGTTTAAAAAAAGAATGGCGTCGATCGGCCTTAGGGTTCCGGAGATATAGTTTTTTGCGATTAGCGACCTAACGGCTGATGGTGGAGAGCCGAAATTCGCATGGGGGATAGTGACGGAGCAGATCTTTCGATTTGTCAAATTAGTTTTCAAAAATCTCGACTTTGAGGAAAAAATTAGATTTCAAAATTTTTACATCACCCTGTATAGTAAATTTTGGATTAATTATATAGGTTATGAATATTAGGGGATTTGGTAATAGAAAAATAGGTATTAGATCATCGGAACTAGTAAAAAATTAGATCTCAAAATTTTTACATCACCCTGTATACTAAATTTTCGATGAAATATATATAATTTAGGAATTTTATTTAAGTTAATAACAACTAAACAACTCACGTTAAAATCGTCAATGTTTAAACTGAGTTGTTGAAACACCCCTGTTTGAACAGCCCTGTTCAAACAGCCCTGTTTAAACTACCCTGTTAAAAACGTCTCTGTTTAAACAGGGTTGTTTAAACACACCCGTTTAAACAGTCGACGGTAGCACTTCCGGTTGATGATAAGGGGGTCGAATATGGTAAAAGTCATGATGGATATCAAAGAAAAGAGAAAAATTTAAATAAAGTAATAACACTATTCGGGTTTCTTAATTCCGAGAGGTAAGGGCATTAGCAATTAAAGAAAATTAATGATTTAATTTGAAATTGTTTGCAAGGAAATCAAAACGTATTTACATGTCGTTTAGTGGCAATAGAAATGAGTATACAGCGATAAGGACGGTGGAAGCCGTCGGCCTTCGCAACTTCCGTCCTTATCAGGAGAATAGTAATTAGTTGAAAAAGTTATTTACTTGCAAAATAACAGTCGGTATGTGTGTTTAGATCGAAGCAAATATGTACGTAGAACCGATCGGTAAAAATTAAGATTTGAAAATTTTTGAAGAAATAGAATGTATTAATATTATTTAAGTGAATAATAATATGTAGTAGTGCCGCGTGCAACACAGGAAGTTGCGGTTAACATTTCCGGTGATAAGGTGGGCTCGAACGTGCGAACAACAGAAAGAATGGCAAAATATTAGTATTGTACTGATAAATAAAACACACAATTAGAAATTATTAACTTTATTTGAAGCAGCAAACTGCGTCGTTAACTTGTTAGGACCCGTCAGTTTCCGGCTGATAAGGAAAAGCATAAAAGGGAGAAAGAGGCAATTTGCAAAGCACAGTCGGCGTCTGAATCTCCTAGTGTGCACGTTAAGTTCGTTGCCAGCCAGTCGGAGTGTTCTTTGTTCTTTGTTTTTTTTGTGTGAAGAAAGTGTACTGTGAAATTTTTGGGTAAGTACCGATTGATATTAGCTTAAAGTTTTGTAGTCTGCACGTATTAACAAAAATGAAATGTCGAATATTTACAAGAATATTAGTGCCGTTTTGTCAGGGAAAATAAAAAATAGTCTATCGATGTGTCTGTCTTACAACCTAGTGCCGTCGTGTCAGGGAAAATCAAAAATAGTCTGTCTATGTGCCTGTCTTACAACTTTAGTATACAAAATTATGATTTTAATTTCGCGTTTAAGTAACAGCATGGAAATCTTCAATTATTTACAGTAATATTAGAATCGGGATCGAGTAATAGAAAAGTATTTTTGTCTGAAACCCTTTTTTTATTTTTTAAACTATATAGATTAAGATCAAACATACTTTTTAGAATTAAAAGTCGCTGACAGTGTTCAAAACATTTCTTTTTTCATTAGTTGTTTGCTGTTTAAACGTAGTGACTTTGAGTATTTTTAAAATATTTTTTAAAATATGTTACCTTAGCAGTAGAGTGACATAGCTTCCAAACAATAAATCTTTTAAACTAGAACCTAACAAAGCACTCGTAGTCTTCATACATGTAATATTGTTTGAAAAAATTTTAAAGTCGCTGACAGTGTTCAAAACATTTCTTTTTTCACTATTTGTTTTTTTTTTTTGTTTAAACGCAGGGACTTATTATTTTTAAAATATTAATTTACCTTAGAAGTAGAGCGACGTAACGCCCAAACAATAAATCTTTGAAACTAGAACCTGACGAAGTAGTCTTTATGCATGTAATAGTGTTTTAAAAAATAATTTCTCTATCGGGTATGTATAAGCGCTAGTTTTGCTTGAAGTTAGGCTAAAACTGGAAATTTAATGAAAGAAAAAATTTATCAAACGGCGAGTAGGGAAAGATGACGTATGTTCGGTTTCCACTCACATCTCGGAGTCACATAATAGTAGGAGTATACCAACAAGGGTTCGGAAACATTTTCCTCAGTCAAAATATTTTATTTTCCAGAAAATGTTTGTGTGCAACTTCTGTAGCCGTGCATTCGCCAGGAAGGACAGCCTCAATCGTCATGGAGATTGCCGCTTAGCAGTCAAGATCTGCGACGTCTGCAGTGGGATTTTCAAGTCGGAGGGGGCTCTTCTTCGCCACCAGAAGGAGAAGCACCCGGCCCCCAAAAGACCAGCGAAGACCACGCAGACATCCATGGCGAAAAGAGCAAGACTCGTTTCGACAGATGGTGAGTAGTTAAAAAGTGAAATTTTCTTTTAAGACTAGAATTGTTTTTAGATAACTTTGATACTAATTATTTTTTCTTATCTCTAGAACCATCTACATCAGCAACGCAACACTGCAAGGAGTGCAAACTGGATGTTCCAGTCTCCCGATGGGGAGGACATCTGAGAACGTTAATCCATCGGGAGAAGTGTTGTGTGAGGATGCAGGAGGAAGAAGGAGTGGTGCGGGTGGAAACATCATTTAGAAACCGGATCACTACCTACAGACTCACTTCAAGCCAAGACCCAACCAACGTGAAGAACTACGTACAGCAGCTGAAACAAAAATTCGTCAAGTTGGTTGGGGCTGTTGTGTTAAGGTACGACTACCTGAAGATTGGCTTGGAGCTTTTCGGTCGCTTTCTCCTGCAGTCGAGCGAGTCGGAGGAGGTGAAGTCCTTCAACACCAAATACCAGCTGGTGAGCAGGGCTACGGACTTGGAGGAGCTGTTTGAGCAGTTCAGCACTATCCTAGACCGGAAGTATTCAGAATTTATGGAAAAGGATAGTGGTAAGTGTAAAACTATTGCAGATTTTTTTAAAACTTCAATATTTCTTACTAATACCTATTTCTATTGTTACAGGGTGGGCGCTCCAACAACTCCTCCACTTAGAATTAGGTATCAACAAGATCCAGCCTCTAAAGCCATCTTCCTACATCCCGCTGCCAAAGGAGATTGAAGCAAAGAAAGCTGTTCTGAACATCCAGAACACGGATCAAAAATGTTTCATGTGGTCAGTCCTAGCTGCCCTACATCCACTTCATTGGACTCAAAATGCAAACAGAGTCGCGAACTATCTGCCTTTTGAGAACGAACTGAACTTTACAGGTATAGAATTTCCGATTAAACTTATCGACATCGCTAAGTTTGAGCGACTCAATAATATTTCTATTAATGTCTATGGACTTGAAAGAGTTTTTGACAATGGTAAAAATAGTATTGAAGTCGTGGGTCCCTTATACTTTACAAAATCTCGTAATAGGGAGCGACACGTAAATTTGTTAGTAATCAGTGATGACTATGGAAATAGTCATTACTGCTTAGTAAGAAACATGTCTCGCTTGATCTCAAGTCAATTATCCAAACGCAGGGAAGCTAAGTATTTATGTGATGGTTGTTTATCATATTTTTATTCAGAACAAAAATTAAAGACTCATCAGGAGCACGATTGCGGGCACGTTTTAGCTAAAGTCCCAACGACAAATTTAAAAAAAAATAAATATGGTGAAGAGATTCCCGAGAATATTTTGAAATTTACAAACTTTGAAAAAAAATTAAAAGTGCCTTTTGTTGTTTATGCCGATTTCGAAACTATCCTTGAACCCCTGGATACAGAGGAAAATGCGCAGGATCCCGATACGTCATACACTGTGAGAACACACAAACATGTTCCGTACTCGTTCGGTTACTACATCAAATGTGACTTTGACGATGCTCATTCGATTTACCAAAGTTATAGGGGTCCGGATGCTCACAAAGAATTCGTAAAACGTTTAGAGATTGATTCTAAATCAATCTATAATCGCTTTATGAAGGAAGTAGTACCCATGACACCTATTTCTGCGGAACAAGAGAGGGAGCATCAAGAAGCTAGGGTGTGTCATATTTGCGAAAAGCCATTTGATGCAGCGTTAAACGATCGTGTGCACGAACATAGCCATACAGACGGCTCCTATCGAGGTCCCGCGCACTCTGTATGCAACCTGAATTACAAAATCCCTCAATTTATACCCATCTTTTTCCATAACATGTCCAACTTTGACTCCCACCTGTTTGTTAAGGAATTGGCTTCCAACGAAGAAAAGTTGGATGTTATCCCTCAAAACAAGGAAAAGTATATCTCCTTTACTAAACATGTTTTGGTGGATAACATCGAGAACAGAGATGGTAAACAACATCAGGTATTTTTAAAATTACGCTTCCTCGACAGTTTTCGTTTCATGGCCAGCAGTCTCGATAAACTTAGTCAAAATTTAAAACCAGAACAATGTCGAGAAGTGAGAAAATATTTCGCGGAAGAAAATAAGTTTCAGCTTATTCGACAGAAGGGTGTCTTCCCATATAATTACGTGGATAGTTTCGCGAAATTGAATGACACAAAGCTTCCATCACAAAAAGACTTTTATAACCAACTCAAAAAAGAAGACATCAGTAACGAGGATTACAAGCGTGCTGGGGCTGTATGGAATTTATTTGAATGTAAAACTTTAGGCGAATATTCAGATATTTATTTAAAATCCGATGTACTATTATTGACAGATGTTTTTGAAAGTTTTAGAGACGTGTGCCTTAACACTTACGGTCTAGATCCTGCGCAGTACTTCACGGCGCCCTCTCTTGCGATGGACGCCGCACTCAAGTCCACATCAATTTGCTTGGAATTACTGACAGATCTAGACATGGTACACTTCTTTAAACACGGTATTCGCGGTGGGGTCAGTCAGTGTAGTGTTAGAAAAGCTTTTGCTAACAATAAATTTCTACCTCATTATGACGCTTCCAAACCTACTTCCTACATCATGTATTTGGACGCTACCAACCTCTATGGTGCGGCTATGTCTCAATATTTACCAACGGGGAATTTTAAGTGGTTAGATGAGACCGAAATTCAAAGTTTAGATTACAGGAATGTCGCGAACGATTCTAAAACTGGCTATATATTAGAGGTAGATTTAGAATATCCCGAACAGTTGCATTATTTACACAACGAACTACCCTTTTGTCCACAATCAATAGCTCCACCAGAATCAAAATTCCAAGATATTGAAAAATTAATTCCAAATTTTAAACCTAAAAGTAAATATATAATTCATTACCAAAATTTGCGTCAGGCTTTAGATTATGGGCTTAAGCTCACCAAAATTCATCGCGTTATATCTTTTGACCAATCACCGTGGCTAAAGAAATACATTGACCTAAACACAGCGATGCGCAATCAAGCGCAAAATAAGTTTGAAAAAGACTTTTTCAAACTTATGAACAACGCCGTGTTTGGGAAAACAATGGAAAATGTGGAGAAACGGGTAGATGTTAAACTTGTTTCTCATTGGGAAAATATTGGTAGAAGGTTGGGAGCCGAAGCGTTAATCTCGAAACCTCATTTTAAAGATCGCACTATTTTTAACGAGAACCTGGTAGCCATCCAGATGAAAAAACAAAAAGTCGCATATAATAAACCGATTTACGTGGGTTTCAGCATCTTGGAAATATCCAAGACGATTATGTATGACTTTTTGTACGGGTATATCAAGCCAAAATACGGCAACAACGCGGTATTACTCTACACTGACACCGATTCCCTTGTGTTAAAAATTACAACCGAAAATTTCTATAGCGATATGGCACAAAATTTAGATAGATTCGACACGTCTAATTTCTCACAGGAAAATCCACATGATGTTCCTGTAAACCAGTCAATTTTGGGCAAAATGAAAGATGAGTATGCAGGAAAAATCATTTGGGATTTCTACGGTACCGGGGCGAAGGCATATTGTGTAAATGTGGAGGGAAAGTTAACCAAAAAAGCTAAGGGAGTTCCTGACTACGTCACCCAATCCGAACTGACTCTGGACGATTATAGGGAGGCGGTTGACGTAGAAGGAACTCACATTCATCGTCAGATGAACACTTTCCGTTCGCATTTACACGATATGTATGTCGAACTGAAAAATAAGGTAGCGCTATCACACGCGGACGATAAGCGTTACCTTATTCCCGGCGACTTGGAGAACACGCTTGCTTGGGGTCATAGAGATATTGAAAAGTATAAGGAATCATCGGAAATTCCATGAGCGAAGACTGATCACGGGCAGCTAACTTTCCTTCAATCCCCCTTTGGTAGCTAAATGTATGACTTTCGAGGCTGTGATATTAGATTAAGCATATATGTTATTTATTTTATTATTTATTGTATTCATTTATTCCTACCCTATTTATTGTATTAATGTATTTCACCCTAGTCTACCCTATTTATTGTATTCATTTAGTTACTGTATATGTATATTTTACCTAAGTTTACCCTAGCTTTATTTTTCTATTATTTGTTTATATGTATATTTTACCCAAGTTTACCCTATTTTTTTTATTTTTACATTGTTTGTTTATATGTATATTTTACCCAAGTTTACCCTATTTTTTTTTGATTTTTTATATTGTTTGTTTATTTTACTATATTTACTATTTCCAGACCGCTGTTCGGTCAGATTTTTTGCTTTTTTAACTTATTTTACCCAAGTTTACCCTTTTTTGATTTTTATATTGTTTATTATTTTACTCTATTTACAGACCACTGTTCGGTCACATTTTGTGTTTTTTCACTTTTTTTTACACTTTAATAAATTTTTGTGTTTATATTGGTGTTTTATTTCCTTAGTTAGAACAAAGAAAAACAAATTAACGTTAGACTATTTATTTAGTAACAGTATAATATTCAATATTAAGCTTATACAATTCATAAACATGTTTTGCAAATAGGTGTATTAGCTTCTCGGTCCATCGAAATAGATACTTGTCTGTTGTGGCATCTTCAAACTTGAGACTTCTCTTCTCACCATTGCGATGAAACACTAGCGTGTACTGTCCAATTATCATAAATATATCTACCCAATGGGTATTGAAACAATCAAAAGTGCTTAAAAATTCTTCAAATTCCTCACTAGAGAAAGAAATTTTGCCATAACCAATAGTATCCAAAATTACTTGTTTGCGTTCCTCTTCGGACGTAGTAAAAATGACAGTTATAAAGTCATCAATCTCGTAAACTCGGTTAGGCTTAGTCTTAAGAACTTTCGCTGGAACATCAGGACATCTAGAGGACGATTCAAACACCCTATCCCAGCTGGAAGAGGAGGAGGAGGAGGCCGCCATTGGTAAGTTGAAATGGTAAGTTTCGAAAACAATCTAACCACAGATTTATATTCTTGGTAAAACTTAATATCTCTTTTCAGCTTGCGTATTTTTTTCAAATGCTCGTCTAATCTAACTGACAAGTCGACTGTCTTTGTCATAAGCTCGAGACTAAATGATCAAATTTCTCAAGGGGGGCCTAATAATATAGGATAAAATTAAACAGGGAATACAGTTTAACTTCTTTATTTAGGTAAAAAATCATAAATATATTCATACAAAATTTTTGAATTCTTAGCACTACAAATACAATATTCTAAAGCATGATAAGAACAAGTGGTTTTACTTAGAGCTAATTTCGGTACAGCAACACTGTCCCCAGTAAATTCTAAATTAACAATATCGGGTATATGCTTAAGATATTTCATCGTGGAAAAAGTTTCCAGTAAGAAGGTCTTCTTTACATGCCCCTTCACATAGATAACATCAACATCCCGTAGATCGTTGTAGATAATGCGGTGAAGTTCATTGTAATCGGTTTCGCCGGAATTGTAGTATAAACCATGTCGGTTCCCATATAGAAACATCACTTGCTTCTGGCAATCATAGGACAGCTCATAAAACGGCTTAACGGGTTTGAAAAGATAGTTCCGTATTTGCTTTCCATCGTAAATAGCCAATTCTTTAGCTTGAAATTCTGGAACGCTGAATCCCTGAACGTCAACCACAACAAACTTCATCGTGCTGAGAGGGTTGAATAGTAACTGATTACAACAGATCACGTACTTGACCTGTTAAAGCCTGATACTCGAGCACTCGATCATGAATAATTATACAAAAGGCTCGTGACTCCTTCGAGAAGTTTTCGGAACTTTGAAACTCCAACTTAACGTCAATAGTGTTACTCTTGAGGGCTTCATTTTGTTTGGAGCAGTCAATAACAAATAGGGCTCTAGCAGCGAAAGCGAGAAAATCCAAGAGCGGCTCCGACCGTTGTTTTCCCAAATAGGTTTTTTGAAAGTCCGTATACATCTGATAGGCTTCTGCAAACTGTCTATTGGCAAAGTTTAGGTTTAACGACTCATAGGGGTAAACTTCGGAATTCAAATGCAATTTGACGTCGGTGATGTTTAAATTATCAAAGTAGGTACAATCAGCGTCAAAGTTATCTTTTCGCTTCTTCATAAAAAATACAATGACGTATCGGGCTCTCTCAGACATGGTCTTAACGGTCCAAATATCACGCTTTGTTGTTCTCAAAGCAGGCAGTTCATGTAGTTCCCAGTTTCTAAATGGAATATATATCGGTTTGTTCTTGGCAATTTCATCCAAAAGCCTTAATTTCACTGCATCACTCGGGTAAATATGCTTCACTTTCAACTCAACCGTTTTTAAGGTTATTGTCGCCTTCTTAGTACCAGTGGACTTGTAGCAGTTGTCATCATGACGAGCACGAACCAGTTTAATTTTCTGTTTACCCATTAATACATTGTGGTAATCGGCAAACACGCCAAACAATAGGGAAAGGGGGATACGAAAATTAAAGTCTTTGGATGTTTCATCCAAGGTCTTGACAGTTCCACTTGGCCAATTCCATCCAGCTATGTCTAGAGCCCGACTTTCCTGCTCATTTAAACATAGCAGATTTTTAACGGTGCTAACAATACCAGGATCTCGAATCTTTTCAATCTCCTTGCCATTAACTTCATAGGAAATGTTGTCAAAGAGAAAGGCTCCGGCATTATTGGTTAGATCGCAAGTACCGGTCTTACCAGTGGCATCTGCTTCCACCTTAAACGTACCCTCGATGTAGAGTTGAGCTTCACTCATATCCAAAAAGACATCTTGCTGATTGATAACAATCTCGATTTCGTCATTGTTATTAAAGGAGTTGGTAAAGGGGTGATAAGTGTGCCATTCTTCGCGAATGACCGACTCATCACTCTTGATCTGATTGAAGATTTGAAGTTTTTCTGACATGGTAGCCGTAAGGACTGCTTATAGACTGCAAATATAAGATATTTGAAAACGTGAGTGACCCCTTCGACTTCTGACCACTGAATGATCTGCCGGCTGAGGTATTAGTGTTTAAATACCTTTTAAATACTAGAACCATTTCGTCTAAGTTCTAATCGAATTACTACTTCTTCACCTCGAAAATTAAGAGGTCTAGAATCCTGGTCTACTAGCGTGAGAGTGATGTTATAGATGCTTTTCTGGTTCACAGGTAAATAGATTAGATTCCTTGGCTCGATATTTATACTGTAGCCGGGGTCAACAGTTGGTGAAAATTCGTACAGAGTATGTGAGGGATTATTTGTGTAATACGAGCCGGAAATGATGTTACACTCTACTCGAATAGTAACAACTTGTATAATTTCCACAGGTTGATCTGATTCGTGGGATTTACCAGACTTTAACAGTTGAGACGAAAATCCCAACACCTTTGCAATACTGTCTTTTGGCTTAAAGTTTATGTCGTAGACACTGGTTAACTCGCACTTTAACGTATTGTTATTGGGTTTAAGCGATAAGATACGATTCCGTTCGTCTGCGGGAGCACTGGGATCTAGGAGCTTACGTTGTAGAAACTGCTCGATATCTTCCAACTCGTAGGACCCTGTTGGTATTTCCAATACTCGTTCCTCCTGATTATTGATAATATAATAAAACTTGTTTCGTCCCTCTTCTATATTGGGAATCGTGTTCCAAGTGTTTAGCGAAATTAATGCTAACGAGTAATCAAACCTGGAATCGAGCTCTATGGGAGGTACAAAGTATGCTTCAAGTCGATGAGAGCGACCTTTTAACGTGAATGTCTGTGACATGACTGCGAGCAATAAGCATCAACACCTGCATTTATAAAGTTTCATTGTAGAGAAATGCTAGAGCAAGATGACCACAATTGGTCATTCCATAATCCTGATACTGATCGGAATTAAAATAGATTTTCACATTTTTCATGTACCTGACAAATTCCTTGGGTGGTTTCAAGTTGCCAAAACTATCGAAATAAACAACTCGATTACCGTGTTTCTTGTAAGCTACCCAATGTGTTCCGAAGCCTGTGTTCCGATCCAAATTAATAACACCACACTCTGTTTTGAGGGGTGCGTTCGGTAAAGTGTTTCGCATAAATACTCCTCTAAAATGCGGTATTTTTAATCGAGTGACGTACGACTTAATATCATGATCGGATAATGGTTTTTCAGGTAGCTTTATTGGTAGTTTTTTGGCAGTTTTCGTAAAAACAATCCATAGCCAGTTTTGTGTTTCTTTAAATACATGCCGCTACCCTTTTTTCCCAATGCAATCGCTTCCATTGTTTCGTTGTGTCGTTTCGATTCTTTCAACTTCTCCTTGGCACTTTGAGCGTCATTAACGGCCTTAGCTATCCCCGCGGCGCCTCCGCTGAGTGCTCCCAGGGCACTAAGTCCTGCAAATATGGGAATAAGTGGTAGAAACCCACCCTGTTTCGGTAATGGTATTATTCGTGGTACGTTGATCCTCTTACGTCCTCCCACCTTCTTGACCGTTACTCGCGCAGCTTTAAGTATTTTACTGAGAGTCCTTTTCTTCCTAACATCGCCAGTACCCGTATGTCGAAGTTGTTTCTTAAGCAGAGTGACCACTGATGATAGGGGTTTCATCTTCTTCTTGCGAGCACCCAACTTGCGTTTCACCTTCTTGCCAGCACCCAACTTGCGTTTTACCTTCATAGCGTTCGTTACTAACCACGCTGAAGCTTTTTCACCCAAACTGGAATCGTTTGCCTTTACTCGTTTCCAAGCTCGGTTCTCCAACACTCGATCGGCTCTATGTCTTTGTTCCAACTCTGTCGACTTGGCGTATTCGATATCGTGATCGCGACAAGCACTATCCAATTTGTTCTTTGGTCGATCGCCTCGAGCCAGTCGCTCTTGAAGTTTGGTTCCCGGTCCGCAATAGGAATAACCAGGCAAATGAAGCTCGAACGGGAGCTTGTTGATAGCTGTATTTAACACACCTGCACCCTGCAGAGTCTTCATTCGTAATGAAGCCCTGAGAGGGTGTAGAGTAGTATTTATAGAGATGCGTCAAGAGAAGCAGAAACTCAAAATCCAAGTTTATAATTGCGATATGAAAAAAGAAAAGTGCCTCAGTAGCAAACATGGTCAACTTTTGCCTTCTACAATTCGAGCGTTAATATGTGGTCCGAGTAATTGTGGCAAAACCAATGTAATGATTAGTCTTTTGATTGATGAAAATGGTTTAAAATTCGAGAATGTGTACGTGTATTCCAAATCTCTACAGCAAGACAAGTACGACTTTCTTCAACAGGCTATGAAACATTCCCGTTTAGGCTATTTCGGCTACAGCGATAATGATGAAGTTTTAGATCCTGCCAGTGCCCGACCTCACTCTGTATTCATATTTGATGACGTAGCATGTGAGAAGCAGGATAAAATACGTAATTATTTTTGTATGGGTCGACATCATGCGATTGATTCATTCTATTTATCGCAAACTTACTCGAAAATACCTAAACAGCTGGTTCGTGACAATGCCAATGTATTAATTTTATTTAAGCAGGACGACTTAAACTTGAAACATATCTACGACGATCACGTTAATACAGACATGACATTCGATGCATTTAAACATATTTGCTCCGAATGTTGGAAGGATCGGTATGGTTTCCTAGTAATGGTGAAAGACAATGATATTGCTAAAGGCCGATATCGTAGCAAGTTTGATACATATATCATACCCTAAACCCTCGGGACTCAGTGTGACACTTGACGTTCTAGAAGCTAGATGTGTTAAGTCTCGAGAAACAGGGTCTGTTTAGTAGTTGTTTTAGCTGTTTCCTAGCTGTTTTTCCCGAACAGGGTCTGTTTTTTAGCTGTTTTTCCCGAACAGGGTCTGTTTTTTAGCTGTTTTTCCAGAACAGGGTCTGTTTTTTAGCTGTTTTTTTCCAGAACCGGGCCTGTTCTTAGCTGTTTTTCCAGAACAGGGTCTGTTTTTTAGCCGTTTCTCTAGAACAGGGTCTGTTTTTTAGCTGTTTTTTTCCCGAACAGGGTCTGTTTTTAGCTGTTTTTCCCGAACAGGGTCTGTTTTTAGCTGTTTTTCTAGAACAGGGTCTGTTTTTTAGCTGTTTTTTCCAGAACCGGGCCTGTTTTTAGCTGTTTTTCCCGAAACAGGGTCTGTTTTTTAAGTATGTCTACCCCCATGAGCCAGCTCGATAAAGACGTTAAACGTAGGATTATCCAAGCTGCACGAACAATAAGAAAGAAGTATTTAGCATTAAAGTTGGAGCGAGGCGAAGAAGATGAAGCTCTTAATAAATTATTAATGCCGATTACCGCTCCTCTGAATAAGCTTGTGAGTGCTTCCGCCGCCGCCACTGCAAAATCTAAGAAACGTAAGATTAAAGGGGAACAGAGTGTTGGTGTAAAACCCAAAGTTAAACCGTCCAAACCTCCTGTAAAATTTTTAACCGAGGAAACTCACTACGGGGATGTTGCTGCTGCTGCTGATGATGATGATGATGCTGTGTTTGAAGAACCAGCTCAGAATCCTGCGGAACACATAAGACAGAATTTTGAAGATTCTCTTCGAAAATCTGATGTCTTTGAGACTTTTATCGAGCAGTATCCGAAGATTGCTCAAGAATATCTGAAACTATATTGGTCGCACTCTACCGAAATAGATGCTAACAGCCTGAAATATGATTTGGTGACTGATTCTTGGAGCTTAGGTTCAGAACCGGTTAATTTCTTAAAGAATGGTGATATTCAAGTTGGCCCCCTTACGTATAAAGGAACTCTGGGACTATACGATTTATTGTTTCTCAAGGTTCCTCAATTTAATACCGCTGCCGATGAAGAACAATACAAAGATATTTTAAAGCGATCAGATTTATACTTGAAAGACAATGGTCAGTTGAAAGGTAATAGATCCCACAAATACAATGCCATTGTGAAACCACTAATTTCGAAAGGTTCTACCAGTAAAATTCCTTCGCCCGGGGGTAGAATAGCGACCAGATCGAAGTCGGAGAAATCTGGATCTGTGAAATCCGGATCTGCCTTAATGGAATACAACGAAAAACCCAAAGAATATGTCTACTATGATGACGTAAATGAGCTGGTTGACAGGTTAAAAAAGCTAGACGCTTCCAATCAGGTTGGCAACAATAATAACATGAACGAGATTTGGAGCATTTTGCATGAATTGGAACACCTTGGAGTAATTGAATTCTATAAATAAGTTTGTTAAAGCTGTTATGCCTTAGTACCGCAGTAATCATGAATAAGTTTGGACGTTCCTTGCCCACGTCGTCTAATCAGAAGAGAGTGAGAGTGTTGCAAGCACCCAACTTGATCACTCTTACAAAAGATGGCGATTATGATATTCGAGATCATCGGCTTTGTAACGTCAAATCGCCAGCAGATATCGCTGATGCAGTAAATAAAAAGTTTGTAGAGCGTATGCTAACTTCACTTTCTACTACCATTGATAGATCGCTGAATGATAAAATACAAGTATCCCACTTGGAGATGTTGAGACAAGTAACGGGGTTGGAACAAAAAGTAAACAACTCTAACGGTAGTATTGTAAAACAAATGGAGACCTTTACAAAAACTAATAAGGGTTCTGTAGACTCGGTATCCAGCCAACTTAAGCTGCTTGACAACAAATTAAAGAGCGAGACTTTAGTTTTGAATAAAAACCTGGATCGCCTATCTACCCAATTCAAGGATCTCGAAAAACGCCTAAAAGTTTACACCAATCAGGCTATTCAAAATGCTCTCAGACCAGTTAGGACGGATGTGGGAAAGATTCGTGAAGAACTCTCCAAATTATTACAAACAGTTGATTTGCTAAAGAAAGGATCTTCCCGTCCACCAACTGTTTAAAATGTAGACGTATATAATTCGATATCTTGCTGCAGAACCTCATTCTTTGAGAAATAATGGCCAAGGGCATTACGAAGGCTAGAGAACAAGTTGTTAAGGAACTACATAAACCCGCTAGAATCAAATTTAAACGTCGCAGATTTATCCAGTATGGTTTAGACGATACGTTTGCCTCCGATCTTGCGCAGCTCGATCAGTACGCTCGTGAAAACAAGGGATTTAAATACATCTTGGTTGTAATTGATTGCTTTTCAAAATTTCTCTGGACCCGGCCTCTCAAGTCAAAAAATGCTCAGGATGTGACTAATGCCATGGATCATATACTCAAACAGTCTCGGAGGATTCCGAAAAAGCTGGTGACAGATAATGGGAAAGAGTATTACAACGCTAGCTTTCAAAGTCTTATGAAGAAGCATGGGATACATCATTACAGTACCTTTAGTATTTTAAAGGCTTCTATTGCTGAACGAGTAATTCGAACGCTCAAAGAACAACTGTTTAAGTTGTTTACCTTGAATGGTAATCATAACTGGATCGACTTGTTGGAACAAGTTACAAATACTTACAATAACACCAAACATCACACAATCCGCATGAAGCCGAAGGATGTTAGCAAGAGTAATGAGAAGAAAATATTGAACTCGGTTTATAGTCGTTTAAAGGTTGTGGGAAAGCAAAAATTCAAAGTTGGCGACATTGTTCGCATCAGTAAGGCTAAGCACGTGTTTGAAAAGGGTTATGTACCTAATTGGACCACTGAGTTGTTTAAAGTATCTCAGGTTAAGATTACAAATCCAACGACTTATTTGCTCGAGGATACGGGCGGTCAACCCATTAGTGGGGGGTTCTATGAAGAGGAATTGCAAAAAACCAAACAATCTGACGTATTTCTTATTGAACAAATTTTGCGTAAAAAGGGCAAAAAGATGTATGTAGAATGGCTTGGGTTTGATAAGTCTCATAACAGTTGGATAGATATAGTGAAGGATGTGGTTTAAACGCTCGTTCTTTGTATAAATAGACAGCATTTTCCAGCTTTCGATCAGTTAAAACTATGCCGTATTGCAAAGAGTGTGATAGTGAAATTTTATCTCATAGTGCTCATAACCGCACTCTAAAACATAAGCAGCAATGTAGTGAGAACGTGTACTCTCGGGTAAAATTAGTTCGAACTGCTTTTAAACAACGGATACTAACTTACCATCTGACAAGTGACTTACATTCGACTGATGTTAAGCAATATTTAGAAGATCTAAAAGATACGGTTATTACTTTACTCACCGATCCTTTAAAGACTTATCCCCAGCTTAAAGTTAATATGGAGCTATATGGTCGTTATCTGTTGGCATCCACACAAGAACAAGACATAAAATCGTTTAATACAAAATTTAGTGTTATTTCTCCCAACACTAATTTGGACGACTTTTACAGCGAATATCAGATCTCTCTAGTGAAAAAAGCTTCCGAATTCACCGAGATGGGAAGCGGATGGGCGTTATCCAAACTACTGTTTCTCGAACTTAACATCAATAAATGTGGAGTGGGGGTATAGTTTCCTCTAAACTCATACTAATCCTAATACGTTGGCTGACGTCATTATTTTAGTGCGAACCATGGCCAGTAAACGTTGTACCGCTCCTGCTGCTGCTTCTGAGGTGATGGAAGACAACGACGACAGTTCCCGAAGCTCATCGCCCTATTGGACATATCTGGACAGTATGATTCTCCGAAGTAACCGAGAAATTCGCAACGAGAAGAAACTCTTGGGTGAATTTTGCTATCCTACTGGCAATGTTACAGTAATTGTGGGCCTTAGTATTGCCAGGGGGATGATGCCAAGTGTAAAACTAACCACAACAACAACAACAACAACACCCGAACATCTTCAGCTCTCCCTCTGCCATTCTGATTGGATCGAGTTTTTGGAGATTATCGACAAGATGATTGCCGATACTGATGGAAGTGTGACAACAACGCAGATGTCTTCATCGGAAAATTTTACCGTATCCAGTGCTATTCTTTTGAACGATCGATTATTTAGACTCAAGAGTAATGATGTAACTTTAACATTTTCTTACAATGATATAAATTCTATTGTTAGCATTAGGCATTTAATTAACTATAGATTAAAGTTAGTCGAACGTTTACAATTTAGAAGCTATTATGACGATACTTTGCAGTATGCAAAATGTTTTGTTACTATTAAGGATACCTTTTTTGAAATTGTAACCAATCTCTGTAATTTAAACCCATCTGAACAAAGTTATTACATGTTGGAATTATTGCATTACAACCTGCAAAAATTGTTAGATGACTTTGATAAACTGTATATGTATTCTGATGACTTATAATAATAAATCTTTTACAACTCTCGGTTCCTTTCTTTTTTTTCCTCTCACCCTTATCCTACTGTTCCTCATAAAACCACTCGATTTCCGGCAGAGTTTTCATAGTTGTTCCGACGTTCCTTGCAGTCAGTTGTAACCTGTTCAGACCTGTCGTGACTTGTTACATAACCTTAAAACACACGTCTTTGAGTCTCATAAGCGTGTCTGTGCAAGATGTCAAAAGAACGTCAGGAAGTTTGCATCGATCTTCAAGGTTACCCCTTAGCCAGTGGGTTTATACCGAAGGAGTTGGCTGTGTATGATGGCGTACGATTTTGCAGCTTTCTCTTCAAACCTCCGTATGGCAGGAAATTTTTAAAGCCTGAAGATCTCAAGATTGTCGAATATTTGGAGGAAAACTACCATGGACTAATGTGGGAGTCTGGCTGTTTGGACTTGAATCAATTTGAAAGTGTTTTACGTAACATATGGCTTCAGTATGACTCTCCGAAATTTCTGGTTAAGGGCGATTTAAAGGCAGCTTGTTTAAAGCAGATTTTTGATTCTTCCCTTATATTTAGTATTCCTTTAAAGACCGAACCTAAATTAAGTAAATATAAGAAAGTTGTGGAATGTTTCCACCATAAGGACTTTAATGTTTGGCATTGTGCCTGTAATAATGCTAAGTTATTGTATAATTTCCGACATTGTTTTTTAAATGATCTGGAATAAAAGTATATAACAGATTTTGTTTGTTTTATTTCTTAGTATAGCTCGATTAGTCTAAGTAGAAAGCCGTTGTAAAATGGCTGGTCGCAGTGTAGATTGTACTGATTGCTTAGACGACGGTCTTGGCTTTATTCGTACTTTTGAAGAACGACTGATCACGTTTGCAAATTGGACCAATAAAGTTAGTCCTAAAGACCTAGCACAGGCTGGTTTTTATTACACCCAGCGTTTGGATATCGTTCAATGTGTCTTTTGCCGCTGTGAGTTTACTGATTGGAAAGAGGGAGATGACCCGCTGGCCGACCACTACAAGTACTCCCAACATTGCCCGTTAGCTAAAGTATTGTGGAAGTGTCGCCAACTGAAAATGGCAGTTCCACCATCATCATCACCCCAAAGCTTGAAGAAGAAGACGAGGATACAACAGCAGGAGCCGCTCCCAACTCTCCATGTTAGTTCTCTGTTCTTAATACCGCTTTTGGTACTATCGTACAGCGGACTGATACACATATACGACCTTATAAATCTCTATCATTCCAAGTTTTAAATCATTTTGACATCAGTCATGGCAGCGTTAAGTTCGACGTACATTCTGCTCGTTGCGGTAGTGCAAAACGTATTCTACGTATACATGCCAAATAATGTTAAGGATGCCGCCATCATGATTGAAACCGAGGATTTTCCCTCCAATAATACGTGGTTGCATATGGTTTACGAAAGAATAGACCATCAGCAAACGCCTGTTTTCTCTATGAAGATTCCTACGACAGCAGCAGCAGCATCATCAAGCAACCTTCTTCGCTACAAAGTAAAGTTCATCTTTCGAGATAACACCGTTGGCGAAACCGATTGGAAGACAATACTTCGTGGGGATACATTAACTAGCACACCATCATCATCATCATCATCAAACACAGTTTTGTATTTACTTATATTTATAACTATAGCTTGTTCATTATTGTTAAGTAATGTAATATTTAATATTTGTAAGACAATTCGACAACATTATTAATTAAAACCGATTTTTTCCTATTCAAGGTTTTATTTATCTACATCTGCTACCTATGATGCGGTTACCATGCATAAATTAAAACAAGTGTTCACCTTATCGACCGGAAATGGCAACCACAAAGCCAGCCTTATCACCGGAAACTGCTAACCGCAGCTTCCTATGTTTCACGCGGCACTAATACATATTTTTGCTGTTATTAGTCCATAAAATTCAATCAAATAATATTCATAGTTTCTATAATTAAATTAAAAAATTTCCTATGTCCAGTGATATAAAAATTTTGAGATCTAATTTTTTACTAGTTCCGATGATCTAATACCTATTTTTCTATTACCAAATCCCCTAATATTCATAACCTATATAATTAATCCAAAATTTACTATACAGGGTGATGTAAAAATTTTGAAATCTAATTTTTTCCTCAAAGTCGAGATTTTTGAAAACTAATTTGACAAATCGAAAGATCTGCTCCGTCACTATCCCCCATGCGAATTTCGGCTCTCCACCATCAGCCGTTAGGTCGCTAATCGCAAAAAACTATATCTCCGGAACCCTAAGGCCGATCGACGCCATTCTTTTTTTAAACGTCTTCGGACACCGCCCTGAATACGTGACGTATCTTAAATTTTTATTCTGACGTTTAACACGTGACTGGTGACAGTTGACAGGTCTTCAATGACAGGTGACAGCTGACATATTTTTACGCATGTCTTCTGACGCCATTTTGAACACGTGACCTACGTTAAATTTTAATTTTGGCGTTTCAAAAGTGACAGGTGACAGTTGACAGATCTTAAATGACAGGTGACAGCCGCCATACTTTTACGCATGTCTTCTGACGCCATTTTTAACACGTGACGTATGTCAGTTTTTTATTTTAACGTTTCATAAGTGACAGGTGACAGTTGACAGATCTTAAATGACAAGTGACAGCCGGCTAATTTTCTTCTTCTGTCTTATGACGTCATCCTTCATACGCCACGTATGTCAAATTTTAATTTTGACATTTGACAAGTGACAGGTGACAGTTGACAGGTGACATTTGACAGCTGCGCGCGCAGGTTGGGTTTGCTGACGTAAGATCCAGTGACGTAGACTTCGATGACGTACTTGAAATTTGCACATGCGCAAAGGTGGCCGAGATATGACGTCATAGATCACAAGATAAGATCCCGCCGGCGGGCGGCGGATGGTCAGTCCCTCTTCTTGTACTACTATCATTTTAATATTTCTCAGCCAACAGTGTCTCGCATTGTGGCCCGTGTTACAAGAAGTATAGCTGCCCTGCGACCACACTTCATTCAAATGCCACATACAGACGAACAAGAAAGACAGTCTGTACTTAAACTTTTCAACATTGGTAGACTTCCAGGAATAATAGGTAAATATATTAAAATTTGTATAGATTTATAAAATTTGTATTTCTGAAATCCCTATGAAGCATTTGACTGTAAGCACTGAACTGTTATTAAAATCTGTTTATTTTATATTTGTAGGAGCATTGGACTGTACTCATATTAAAATTCAGTCCCCAGGAGGAGAAAATGCTGAGGTATTCCGAAATAGGAAAAATTGGTTCAGTATCAATACTCAAGTTATTGGAGATGCTGATTTAAAAATATGTGACATTGTTGCCAGGTGGCCTGGTTCAGTACATGATACAACAATATTTAATGATTCAAGTATTAGGGGTAGATTCGAAATGAATGAATTTGCTCCTTATTGCTTGGTTGGTGATGGTGGATATCCCTGTCGACCGTATCTTTTAACGCCCATGAATGCCCAAACACCACCCCAACAGAGATATAACACATCACAAATAGCCACTCGAAACCCAGTTGAACGATTATTTGGGGTTTGGAAACGAAGATTCCCTTGTTTATCCCTGGGAATGAATCTAAAACCTGAGAAAGTTTGTGTGATAATAGTAGCCACGGCAGTTCTCCATAACATATGTATTGAAGCCAAAGACAATATCGATGACTTTGAAGACATTCCAGAAGTTAATGAAGCTATGGAAGTTGTAGAGTACAATATAGGGCAAGATCAAAATTCAGCTACAAGAGATGCTCTAATTGCAACAGTTTTTGCATAACTGTCTATTTTTTAATAATAAATTTTGTCATTCTTTGTTTATTATATCAATATTTCAATCTATTTTTGTTTTACTAAATAGTAATGAGTTTTATCTGTATTTTGACCAACCACTTTATTTTAAAAAATAGATGTAGAAGAAATATGTAGGAATTTTGTCAAAGATAAAAATAACGCCAGTATGCTATAGAATAATTAACAAGCACATAGTTTGTGAAAATGTTTAATATAAAATAAAGTTACAAAACAGGTAACAAATAACATAGTATAAATAATTGAATTTTTGATACAAAAAGTGATCTAAGAACTATTAGGTATACGCATCTTGTCTTACAAAACGATATATTTTTCATGAAATAGGTAACATCCTGAAACTTAACCGTCTTGTAATTTTTATCCTATTTTGTACAAAAATTTGGACAATTTGTTTAATCAAATGTTGTTATGAATTGCATTGTTTATATACATGACCTATGTAACCGTTTTTTAAATTTTTACATTGCCAACAAATAAAGAATAAACGAAATAAGAGAAAGAAATAAAAGAAAAAAATACTTCATAAGTATATTAATCTACTCTGACAATTTCTCATACTCCTTAAGTTTGATTTTCAACTCAATTTCTTTAATTTCATTCTCAATTTTTTTTGATTTTAAGTTTTCTATTTCCACCTCTTTAATTATATCTAGAATAGAACTTTTTTTTTCTAATAATTCCATTTTTTTGTTAACTAAAGACTGTCGTCCTATATCTTTTTCTTTTAATATAGGTTTAAATTTCCTCTTTTTTCCTCGATCACTTTGGGAAGTAGCAACTTCTGGTTTTTCAATTGATTTATGTAGGATTTTTGGGGTGATATCAATTGATGTTTGGCAAGGTTCGATATCTTCATTTTCTTTGTTGTGAGACTTCAAAAATCTATATGGCTTTGCACCAATAGTTTCATCAAAACATACCATATTTCTACTATTAGGAGTACTAATCAAGTCATGTTCCATGTGGGGCAGAGATATTTCCTCAGATATTTCCACTAAATCTGTATTTGTTGTAATATCACTGTTTTCGTCATCTGGCTCATAGATGACGATAATGTTTTCTGAGTTTTCAATGTTTGTTTTTTTAGAAATGATTGTAGATTCTGGAGTTTTAGCAGCTACCTTTCCATCGCTATCAAAATCATTTTTAATAGAAAAAAAATTGGTTTTCAACAACATGAGTATTCTTTCGTCCAAATCTGTGACTTTACTCACAAAGATCCCTCCTCCTGTCTTAAGTATCTCTACCTGTAAACAAAATAATAATTTTTTTTAACAAGTTCTTCTTGGTTATATTCTTTTACATTAAACAAAATGCTAGAAAGTGACAATTTCAATACATACTTTCTCTTCAGATTTATGTTGCTTTGCTAGCTGCTTCATTTTTTCATAGGTACTTTTTAATTGGGCTCCAGTTCTTAGACCTGTGGTCTGGGTTGAATTAAACTCCCATGCAAGTTTCTCCCAACATTCTGCCTTCTGCTTATTGTATACAGCATTCGTTTTTTTATTCTCGATTATTTTGAAATATTTTTCAACTAAGGAGACTAAAATCTCTCTTTCACGCTGTGTCAAATTGGCAGATCTTTTCTTATCCATTTTTGTCACACAACTCGACAACAACGCAAAATATAGTTAATATTATAAATATTAAACAAAACCAATACAACAAAATATATTTTAGGTTAGTATAAAAAGAATGACATGAAGTTAGTCCTGTAGTTAATGCCGGTTTAAAATCTAGGGATTTTTATTTATCTCTCTGTTTACTATCAGTGATAACTTCTTCAATGGTGAATACATTATTTTAGTATCAGAGAGATAAATCTTAACAGACAGATAGCTATCAGAGAGATAAGTGAGAGTTTGGTGAATACGGCCGTAAAAAGCGCATCGAGCGTGCCCCGCATAGTCAGAGCGTCAACTTAAACTGCCCCCATGTTAACCTCAACTGCGAGTGTCTGAAAGACCCCTTACATTCTTAGGGACACCGTATTAAAATAAAGAAATTAATAAAAATGTGTATCTATAAAAAAGTATGTTTTCCGGTGTTCAAGTTGTCCAATCTCGACACCCATCTGTCATTAAAAATTAATATTCATCATTTATCATTAATTTTATCTTTCGGTAATGCGTTAAATATGCCGGGTTTCTCTTTTTTATTTTTTTTTGTATTCCGTGTCTTTTAATCAATTAGCTGCTTTTAAATTAAAAAATGATATTGCATATTTAATTTATCATTGTCATTTCGACAAAGATTGAGCGTTACACAAGGAAATTTAGTAATTAGCTTTCAGGCCTTGTGTTTAATTAGACAGATTAAGCAAATGCGTTAGTTTAAATATTGGGGTTCGCTTTTGTTCGTCTTGCCTAGTTGTAGAATAGAGAGTCGTGGTGAATTAAGAAAATATTTATCTCAGCATAACATGGGATACTATTCTTTAAGGATCTTTCCGACTAGATTTACTATGGGCGGTCCAACTTGACAATGAGGGATTTAAAATGACAAGTGTAAAAATAAGACTACCACTTGTACTTAAATTATTTTAAAACCAAGCAAATCTCAAAAATCATAAAAATTCAGCTGCAGCACTACGTAATATCATAGGAACAGCGAAAGAAAAGAAAGGCAAAACAGAAGCATTTTCTGTTCTGTCATTTCATACCATGTAGAACTTGTTCTATAACGATTCGGCTAATCTTGGAAATGTCCTTAATATTGTTACTACCATTGCTATTAACCCTAAAAATATCGGTTTTGTAGTTAGAGCCAATAAAAACGAAGAATAATATTGAGGTTATAATCCGTTACCCACATTTTTGAAGTAAAGAAAATCAAAGTGTGGGTTACTACCACGATACAAATAAAAGAAGATATGACACCGCGCAGGTAGGCGTGGCCATGTACGTCACGCTGTGAGTAAGTCCGCCATATTTTGTAAACGAGACACATTTTTGTTAAGATCGCGTTGTGTTTTAAAGGTATTTTATGGTGTTTTTATATCACTTTTAAAAGTTTAAAAGTGAAAATGAGGTGTGTTGTGTATGGTTGTGATGTGGACAATCAATGCAAGGGTCTTTATGCCCGTTATTAAAGTTTTTAGCTTCCCCAAAAACAAAGAAACACAAAGTGTTTGGAAGCTTCTGTGCAAACTGGAAGATAAGTTTAATGTGAAAAATGCTAGAATCTGTTCTAGACATTTTAACGAAAGTGATTATGAAGGTAATTTAAAGCATGCATTGTGTCATGTCATGAATGTCAATTGTGTTTAATGTTTTTACAAACTCGCTTCAATAAAAAAGTTTACTGTGACAAACAATTGCTGAAAATCTCCACGATAACGAATCACCAGACTTTAATCGAGAAAATACGACAAACAAAGACACTGAAAGAAAGGCTATTTTCTTAAAAAATAGTTTCGTTTTACCTAATTTCATAAATTTAGATATCTTGTCTTGTTTACAATAATTTTTGGCATTTTAAGATTTTTTTAAATTTGAAAAATCAAAGAATACAATAATGTAATAATTTTTAATATCTTACTATTTAAAGTGTAAAAAACCCAAAACACATGTTTCCGTCGCAAACATACAGATGTTATTCACCGAAAAAATATTTAACAAATTATAGGGACAAACAACATTTTTATTTATAACATATTTTCGGAAGACTCTGTAGGTGTATATTTTAATAAGAATATGCCTCTAAATAAAAATTATTTTCTTAATTATTAGGCATAGTTTTATTTTATAAAATTATTTACCTTTCCTTTTCACGTAAATAAATACATAGAACGCAATTGGTAGGCGATTTACCAATATCTATTATTTTAAATTAATTTATCCCTTTATTTACATGATTATTTTAAATCATATACTTTTGTATTATAAGCAGGAGGCAAAGTATATTGTCAATAGAATTTATATAAAATCGCCTTTAACTAACTCTATATTGCGCGTTATAAATTTCAAAAATAACTCACAGCGTGACGTCATGCGCGATCCCGGACGAATTTGACACAGTTATCTTCCTTTTAATGTATCATGGGTTACCACCCGGTCTAAAAATTTAAAAATGTATTTTCTTGCGATTTTATTATACGGTCGAAGAGCACGATTTTCTTAATTTCAAAAAGTCCAAAATCTCTCTGGTATTTGTTGTATTGTAAAGGGTAGATACACCGACGGAAATAGCTAAAACTTTCTTTCTATTTCTAAATATTCCGGTATGGGATCGGCAAGTACGAATGAGCCCGAACATTTTTACATAGTACGAAATAGAGAAAGAAAGGAAAGAACAAAGAACTTTCTTTTCTATGACTGTATATGGTGCTACAGCAGAAGTTTTCAATGGCGACTTATTAACAATGACAGAAGAAGACTTGTCAAAATTAACCTGGTCAACTGAAAAATTTAAACTTAAATACGAATTAAGTTCAAAAGGTTTTTATCAAATCCCAGCGTTTGTTTTGGGTTTGCTTGGATTTCTACTGCACTCAGATTAAACTGGTGGTGGGCCTGTGCCATTCATGAACACCTGCATGGAACAGCAGCATACAATGGAGACATGACTTGAAGTTTGACTTATATCCTGTATAATTATAGAAATTTTACACTAAAGACTGGCAGCAAAATCAAACTTTAGTCCCCATTTTCATAGTTTGTAACATAACTATGTAAACTAATAAATTAAAAATTCCATTACTGAAGAGCTGACAAGCAGGGGATCAGCAACCAGTAATTTAGAAGCTTACTTCTACGAGCCCCAACATCCTATCGTACATATCGCATTTCTGAAATAGGCTATTCAAAGATATTTCCATCTCACCCTTAAAACTAATACTAAGCAAAATTTAAACATAAAATACCCAAAATAGGCTTTTACGAGGTCGTAAAATCACTATATCACCCAAGCTAATATTTGGGTAATAAATGCTGAAGATGTTAAACAGGCGATAATTATAACTAAAGATTTCCATGACTACCCAATTAACGGCCGTGCTGAATCAAATATAGCCGTTTCGGCATCTCAAAATAATTTTATAACTATCCTGTTTAATGTTGAAATATAACTTTAGTGGGTAATCTGGCGGGGTGTTTAGTATAGGAATTTCAATGAATATGTTTAAATTACAAACATGTCAGAAGATACGAGGTATCTACATATTTGTCTATTCTCAGTTCTCTCAGCGGCAACATGTAGTTTTACTTTAAATACACGAAAAACAGTTTTTTTCTTTTATTATTCGAACTGAATATTGAATAGTAGTAGGCAAAAAATACTGAACAATTGAGGGTGAAAAATTACAAATTGTAAATACGTTATTATTTTAATCACAAATACCTTGTGATAACTGCGAGAGCGTCTATATAGGACAAACAAGTTAACTTTTGAAAAACTAATTAAACGGACACAAATACGACAAGAAAACCAAAACAGCATATGCTTGAAAGGAAACATACCTTCAATTATGAAAATATAAAAGTCCTACGCACTGAGACCCACACAAACAAACGTGATATCTTCGAAATGATAGAAATTCAAAAAAATCCAAAAAGCATAAACTCAAAATCTGATACAAAACACCTAAGCAAAATTTATCACAATCTAATAAAGTAATTATAAAAAAAAATATACACATAACCATTAATAATTAAAAAAGAAAGTATCCAAAGAAATTCAGTCCCCCTCTATCTTAATTCTCAGGCAACAACTTTTAAACAAAAAAGAAAAACGAAATTCTGTTCACCACAATTTTCATATCTATAAAGATCCCAGTAGTGTAGTAGACACGCAGTTTTGCTGTTGCATATTATTTTTAAAATTGTTTTAATGTCTATTTTAAATTGTTTCGTCCGATACATTAGTGTCTATATCTCAATTTTAACCTTTGACTAGGAAGGTGCATTCCCCAAGATATTTGCGTTCACATGTATGTTGTTTGTATGTTTTGTTATAACTAATGTTACTAATTAGAGCGGTTTTTCAGCACTTTTCTGAAGAAGGTCACAATTATGACCGAAACGTCAAAAAAAAGCCTTAAAACCATTAAAAAATAGTAATTATTCCGGATCTGTAAATCCCAAGAAAACATATCTATAAAAAATATATAAACAAGATCCAAGAAAACAATTATATATATATATATATATATATATATATATATATATATATATATATATATATATATATATATATATAATGTGTACAGCTCGTGATTTCACATTTACATATATCTCTTTTACTTCCCAAGTTAATCAAATCAGCTATTTTAACACTCACTCAATGATCTGAATCTTCTAGGCTGACTAATTTTCGCCAGATAGCTCGGGTTTAGCATACAAATAGGGCGAAATCCAAAAACCCAGAATTTCTTCAACCCCTACAGTGAGAATAATTGATGCCGACGAAAAGAATAGGTATATTATATTTTTATGAATTGTGAGCTGACTAGTGAACATTGTAATACCGCTTCTGACATTTACAGCATATTATAAAATCAAGATCTAAATACATTTCAGTATTGAGATTTCTATTAAAAGTACATTTTTAAAAGTAAATATACTCCCATTATAAAAAAAGTATAATCCAACGTAACTTTTACAATTTAGTGTAAATTTATGTTATTATTCCATTGCCGGTTTTTGTAAATGCTGCCAGATTATGATTCTTGTACAGGGCAACTATTAGTTCTTAATAAACGTTACAGTTAGTCATCAGGAAGGTATTTCCGATACACAAGGCGAAGGAAATTTAATTCTACGTAAAAATTACAGTAATTGGCCGGTAAATATAAACTGTCTATTACCCAAGCAATGTAATTTTATAAAATTACTTTGACAACTATTTTACAGTAACAGTTGAACTGTAATAGTATATTTCATTACCAGTCCGGAAAAAAGGATTTTTCTGTGCGCGCT